>LR749861.1:630771-867379 GCA_902729485.2 Mus minutoides
TATAATGCTGGGTAGAGTGAGTCATGACTACAACTTCAATACTTAAAGGACTGAGGCAAGCAGATTGCCATGGAGTTGTGGTAAGCCTGGGCTATATAATGAGTTCCAGGCCAGCATAGGCTACAGGGTGAGACTCTGTCAATAACAAAAACAATAATAAGATCTGTGCTGGGGTATAACTCCGTGTTGGGATGTTTGGGCCTTGGGTTCAAATACTCTGTACCAGACAGACAGACAGACAGACACACACACACACACACACACACACACACACACACACTGCTAGGTATAAAAACACATGTCTAAAGTTCCAGAACTCAGATGTCAAATCAGGAGGATCATGAATTCCATGCCTTCCTAAAATACCTGAGCATCCAAGTCTGCCTCAAAAATTAAAAATAAAAAACAAAAACAAAATCACAATCGTCACCCAGAGAAATATGTGGTCATCTTTTAGTTTAGCTGAGAAACAATAGTCATAATTTCCATGAAAGCATGATATTTTTAAATTCGAGACTTAAATTCAATTAGATTTGAGCTAAGTCTTAATAAATAAGTTACTATCTCCCTGGTTTATAATAGCAGTGACATGAGCAGCCAAAGAAAACCAGAAAGCACTAACTTTTTGAAAAAAAATGTATGACTGTTATTAATTATAAGCATTTGATAGCTTGGCCAGTGTGTGTTGAAAAGATTTGGTAAATGTATGTGGAGGAGGGGAACAGAGTCAGCAATGAAAGCCAGATGGCTGAAAATGAAGGACATTCCAGGCAATTTCTGCAGCTTTGTTCTAACATACTTCTTAAACTAAACTTTTATTTCTGTGCAACAGAGAACAGCTGAGTGGTGCTAGGGAGATAAACAGTAGAGGGGGGAGCTCCTAATTCCAGGAATGGTATTCAGTCTCTTCCCTCTCCCTCTCCCCACCCTCTGCACTAGCCTTGATCTCTGCTCAGTCCTAGGACCATTCTGAGAACCGACAAGAATAAAAGAAGCTGAGAATCCTCATTTAAAGGGAGTGTTAGGGTCACAGAGTCCCCTCTTTAAAAGCAGACCAGAACACCCACTTTATTGTGTACTAACAAGACCCATGCACACTGACAGCACGTGATTTCCAATTTCAACTTTTCTTTTATATTCCCTTAAAATGGCCAGAGTGAAAGGTGTCGCCTTTTAAGACAGCCACGTTTTCATTGAGTTGATGGAGCTTTCAAAGCATTGCCGGCACCCTGGTCCTGTTTTAAGGGCTGCTATTTCAACATGCTCTCTAAAGATTGGTTTATCTTCTGCTGGTTCCCTAAAGCTTCCATATGCTGATAGGCTGCTTTTTCAGCTCTGTCCACACTAACTTTTAAATTCAAAAAGCAAAAGCACACCACCAAAGCTCACCAGCATCCACAGACATTAAGTCCAGATTTGGAGGCCATGTTCAGATGCCTTTAGAGTAATAACTCTTACTACCATGCCTTCTCTGGCATATCCTGGTATATCTTCTACTTTTCCCCTTCCTTCTACTGATGGGTAGGTTACAACAGAGCACCACCACGCTTTTTAATTGTTAGGCTCATTGGATAGTGAACCTGGACTGCTTCTTTATCAGGAATGTTAGAATTGTTCCAGTAACATTTTGATATCAACAAAAATAAAAGTAGCATTGTGGGGAGGCTAAAATTACTTTGTACACATAGATTTCAACTTCATGGAGCTGGAGAGAAGACGAAGCAACAAAATGTACCTTCTAAACATGTCACCTGGAAGAGTTGATGATTCACTCTAAAAAGGTGCAATGGGAAACCCATTCATCAAATCCAAAGAAGGAAACCTTTTCTGGTTTCTTAACACCTAAATAATTAGATGTCGCCTTAGACCACAAAACCCTGCCTAAACTCTCTGAAGTCTTTATACAAACAGTTGACCACTGTTAAGTTTCTGTATGAAAGTTAAAGCAGAGAGGGTATTTACATTTTAATTCTGAAACAGTAAAAATGAAAACAGGCAGTAATCTTAATGCCTAGCAGGCTTTTGGTACCAGTCTTCAGAACACAAAACCCCATCTTGAAGACGTCACCTGTTAAGGGACAACCTCAAAACATCAATGGTTCCAAGGGAGCTTGAGACCTCAAGGCGGATTCTTCCTCAAGGAGGTTGAGCCCATGGTAAATGATGAAGCATAAAAGCAGGATTCATCCCGGCAAAGGAAAGAGGACATGTTTCAGACAAAAGGAAAGGACAAAAAGTAGGTGCCATAAAGAACAGGCAGAGGCCACACCCATGGAGGCCTCTGGTCCTATAGCTGCCTAGACTATTTCCTACAGTAAGTGGAGCTCAACGAAGAAGCTTAAACAGGGTCATAAAAGGGCCAGTCTTGCTTGGATAAAGATGACTCGTGCTGACCACCCAAGCCAATAAAACAGTGATGGTTAGCTTTTATTACCACCTATGTATCGTTATTGTTTCTCATGTAAAATCAGAAATGGTATCGACTATATAATATATTCATTGACAAAATGCAGTGCAAATGTCAACATTTTGTTTGCTCCCTCCAGTAACCCAGTATGTGCTGACTGGGCCTGTCAACTTGTCAGGATAATGGCACCACAGGTGAGGGGATCATAAAGGAAGTCATGATCAAACTAGCTAATGTTACTTGATCACTGAGACCCTCCCCGCACTACCATCCTGAGATCCTGTGAAGATAAGGATTATATTTTCTATAGAATAAAAGGTTTTCAAATAAGAAAGAAAATATGCATAGGTTATATTAGAAAAAAATAAAACCTGGAATCAAATTTAACACAGAGAAACATCTCTGTACAAAACAGAAACTGACTTCAATGATAAAGAACCATAACATGTACTGAGAATGCGATTTCACTGTTCATATGAAGCACTTAGGCCTGGCACTCAGGCCTTGAGGACAGCTATAGACTGAAATGGTAAATGTTTTCACAATACCTTAATTACATTTGTATGTGTGCAAAGAATATAAAACACCCCACATCCCTCTACTTAGAAGTTTATGATGCCCTTAAAGATAATCAGAATTTCTCTTTGTTCAGTCTCCATTGAATAAGTATTTATTGACTGTTTCCTGTGTCAGGCATTGTGCTGTGGTTATAATCATGGACAAAACTTGCTTTGTTCTCTGAAGCTGGGAATGCCAGTTCTTAGAGATGGTCAAGGCCTGACTATTTGTTCGTTTGTTTGAGTTTTTGTTTCGTTTTGCTTTGGAGCTTGAATTCTATCTGGGGCCTCAATCATACCATGCATGCTTGGTACAACTGAGTTAGCCTCAGATGCATATATTTTAAATCCTGATGTAATGATGAAACATTGGGGGTTTTATAGTTCGGAAATCTTACTCCTTACAAAGCAGTTAACAGAAACTGAAGCGGCACCATGAAAGGGAAACATCTTTTGGCTTTCCCTACCATCAACTTAGAAAGTCCTGGAGTTAATGGCACTCAAAGATTTGTCCAAGGCTTTTGGACACTATTAGAAACGGTAACAATATTGAAACTAAAGGAACCCACAGATTTAAGAAACTTAAATGCTTTCTTTTACAAGAGTTGTCTTGACCGTGGTGTCTCTTCGCAGCAATACAACAGTGACTAAGACAAGCACCAAGAGGAGAGTTGGCAATGCTAAATATTCTGCATCGGAAAAGGGGTGATTCCTTAAAACGAGATAAAAAGGATGGGGCTTTTGTTTTCCTCATGGCCTGAGGATGCTACTTTAGTTCCTGTATGTCTCAGTCCCCCTACCTGTCAAAGAAAATCATTCTGACAGCAGGGGTGGGGGCATTGTAAGATAAACACATTCAGCTGGCCTCTACAGCCTTCAGGGAGAAAGGAACTTCTAGGTCCCTAAGCGTTAGGCTCTAAGACCTTGTGCTTATTTTTCCTATGCATAGTAGTTTTCCCCCAAATTTCTTAACCAAGTAATAATAGAAGCAGTTAAGGGAATCTATGGATAGAATATCCCATAACCTATGGAGGCCATTCTTATTCAAACCACCACTGTGTTTGGCCTGAATAGAAAAAGTTGGCTATAAGAGAAAAGGAAGCAGGTCTCTATAGAGTCTATAAGTTCTTCAGAAAGTGGAACCTATTGGGGCAATACATTTGACATTTTTACTTAATCTGATAACATGTATTTTAAGTACCTTAATGAGGTAAAGAAATGGGAGCAAATAAGTCAGAGAATTCATTATCCCTGATTTAGGCACTATTTTATTGCTGTAAAGGACAACAGGACCAAGGCAACTCTTTAAAAAAAAAAAGAATGGGGGTAAGGGGCATTTTATTGGGAAGTTGCTTACAGTTTCAGAGGGTTAGTCCATTCTTATCATGGTAGTACTGGAGCAATAAATGAGAACTACATTCTGATCCACAGGCAGAGAGAGAAAGACAACAAAGATAGACAGAGAAAGAAAAAGAGAGACAAAGAGAGAAAGAAAAAGAGACAGAGAGAAAGAGACACAGAGAGAAAGATAGAAAGAAACAGAGAAAGACAGAAAGAAAAAGAGAGAGAGAAAGAAAAGGAGACAGAGACAGAGAGACAGAGACAACGAGAGAGACAGACAGAAAGAGACATAAAAAGACAGAGAGAAAGAGAGTAGGTCTTGTTTTGAAACCTCAAAGCCTGCCCCCAGGGATGCACTTCCTCTAACAAGGCTACACCTCTTAATCCTTCTAATCTTATCAAAGAGATTCACTCCCTCATGACTAAGCATTCATATATATAAGTCTATAGAGCCATTCTTACTCAGATCAAACCACCAGAAGCCCTGAACAGAGTAAGGTGTTGGGAACTACAGCAGAGGGGGTAGGGAGTCTCTTTTGGCAAGTAAGAGGACAGCAGAGAATAAGCAATGTTGTCCTGACAGAGGGTCCTGTGGTAAATCAGGACAAAATGAGGGCTGTATAAACTGTGGCATTCCAAGGTCGTTGCCTCCACAAACACATATGGAAGGGAATAAGGAAGGTAGAAAGAAAAAGAAAACAGAGTAGAGCAGGAGAACAAGGAAACTCCAACTGTGGCGTAGCCAATAGCCTGGGCCCACCTTTGAGTGAGATACAGTTTTCTAACGCTTACATCTGCTTGGTGCAATCCGGATACCAGACCTGGTGTCTTGGTTACTCTTTTGTGTCTGTGATGAAATTACCATGACCAAAAGCAACTTTTTAACGAGCTTGTTTTGGTTTATAGTTCCATAAAAGCAGAGAAGGCATTTCTGTCAGCAGGAAACTGCCTGAGCACATCTTTATTCACGTCACAGGAAGGACAGAGGGAAAACAGGAAGTGAGGTGAGGTATCAACCTCATGGCCCAATGCCAGTAATGCAATTCCTCCACTAGAGTGGCACCTCCTAAATGTTCCCTACTCTCTCCAAATACTGTCACCAACTAAGAAACGAGTGCTTAAATACATGAACCAGTAGGGCTCATTAAAGCCACCACATCAGACATGGTGCCAGACTCTTAATATATGCTATAGTATGCAATTTCCCCATAAATTTATGATGGTCCTATTCTTGTCCTACCTTTAGATATGAGCTAAATAAGTCTTTAGAACAGTGGTTCAACCTTCCTTATGCTGTGACCCTTTAATATAGTTCTTCATGCTGTGGTAATGCACAACCATGAAATTATTGCATTGCTACTTCATAACTGTAATTTTTCCACTATTATGAATTGTAATATAAATATCTGATATGCAGAATATCTGATATGCGAACCCTAAGGGAGTTGAGGCCCTTATATTGACAACCACTGCTTTAGAGAGACATATAACCCCCCAAATGGCAGGTCTAGATTTGGCGCAGGGTATAGGAGGATTGTAGGGAGAGAAAACTGTGGTCAGGATATGATGTATGAGAGAAAAATAAATAAAATTTAAAGAAAAAAAGAGCTTGGGGGTCAGTCCTTCCCTTTATTGATGATACAATTCATCAATACAGTTGCTACCTTCCCTATTTCAGACACACCACATACGCCCAGGAACTACTCAGGAAAAAGTATCAATATTAGTCGCCTGTAGCCCATGACCCAGTAAAGATCACAAACAAGTCACAAGGCTTTCTGTCCTCATCTCACGCTTTGCATTGGAGGACAGAGCAAGCTCTTGGAGAAGGCTTGCGCCGAATGGGATAGAGTCAAAACTTCATCGGAGCCAACATTTCTCAGGGCAAAGCCAAACCCTTAGGAAATGAAGCGTGTAAAAAGAGCTCAAATAGACCTAAGTGGATCCTCTAAAACCCATTGCTGACTCATTAAGCATAGAACTCTTTCCCCTTAAAAGAAAAAATAAAAAGAAATCCTGAGTCATGAAGAGAGAGGCAGCCTAGGCTGACAGTTCTGGAAGATGCTGTGGACTGTCTTGGTGCTTTGAAGTTTTGTTCTACTGTCAGGACCAACCATTGCCCCAGTGTGTGCTGAACTGATGTCTGCTAAAGTAATAAAGTATCACCACCTCCTAGGCATGTGCATGCATGATATCTCTGTCTCTCTGTCTCTCTGTCTCTCTGTCTCTGTCTCTCTGTCTCTCTCTTTCTCTCTCTCTCTCCTCTTCACAAAACTGGGTTCCTGCCTCTGTACCATTCTTTTTAACACTTTGCCCGGGCCTCCTTCTTCTCTCCCCCAGAGGCTTATTTTCAGCCACTTTGCCTCCTAACTATCCAGATTCCTAGCTGGCTCATTTCTACCTATCTACAAAGCCCATTATTCCAGTTTCTTTCACCCTTCCCTCCCCATGCATTCAGTTCAATTCAACTAAATATAATAATAATAATAATAATAATAATAATAATAATAATAATGCAAAACTGCTTAAGCTGATAAACTATGATGTGTATTTCTCACCTCAAGCTTACTCCAGCCTTGAGAATATGGGTTTGCACAGATTAGGGTTAAGGTTCAGTGCATATGAATTTGCCAGCTGCTTGGCTGCAAAGGACTTGTGTAACTTCAGAACTCATTTTCTTCCTCTTTAACCTCAAAAAGGCCGTTGTTAAGATATGAACCTTAAGTGCTCGGTGCAGTGCCTAGCATATATTAAGTTAACAGGTATTAAATCGGCATTTCATGGGAGGCAGGTTTATATATCTCTATAAGGAGCAGTCCCTATTTAGAGGAAGTAGGCAATTTTTGTGGACTTCACAAAATTGTAGCTCTTGAGAATGTCTGATCCAAAAGTATCCCCCAATTAACTCTAGCCCTTGGAGGGTAGCAATTTTCTGCTGACTAGAGGAAAATCCAGCTTAGTTCAGTGAACACTATTTTTTTTTCTCGCTCTGCTATTGGCTCTAGATATAAAAAAAAAAAAAATTAGTCTGAAACATATATACTGGGACAGGCACTAAAACTGCACTGGGAGACCAGTACACAGACTAGCACCATGTAAGGCGTAAGTGCCATGAGTGGAACATGACCAGGTAGCATATCAGAGCTGAGCAAATGGTCTTCTAACTTAGTTGAAGGAAGGACCCACCCCAAGAATTCTTTTATTACTACAGATGTAAAAGGGGTTATTCCTAAAATTCTGATCAAACATACTATTAGCATACTCTTCCATACTCCCTGAGAATCTTGAAATACACCTTTCCAGCACCTTCAGGATCATTTGTACCTGGCCACGTGCCCTTTCACATTCCCACGTAAGCCTTAAATTACTTGACTTTCCTGTATAAAGGTTCTCTATAGTTATGCTTAGTAATGAGGGAGATGACACAGAAATTGTTGCTGTAGCCGAAATTACAGCAACTGGTGAAAGTGGATCAAATCAGTCTACTGAATTCTCCTGGACCTCTGTCCCTATGAACACAATCTGCCTATCACTTCCATCCTTCCATGAGTTCTCCTGGATCTCTGTCCCTGCGGACACCATCTGCCTATCACTCCCGTCCTTCCATGCGTTCTCCTGGATGGTCTGTTGCTTTAGCCAGCTCTATTATGTTAGAAGGTAAGAGAGGGACTTAGCATATAAAGCATTTCGTTTACCTCACATCGCAGGGGAATTGTGGGGAACCATGGAAAACATCAGGGCAGCTAGGCTTGTGCAGTCACTTACAGTGACATCATCCTTAGCTATAAAGTTGGGGATCATGAGCTCCTGGGTTAAGGGCATTTGGCAAAGCTCTTTAGGCTCTGTGAAGCTGAGGGTTGTGTGAGTGCATGGTACAAAACTCTCATCCCTTCATCCCTTGCCACATGAGGTACTTCAGAAGATCGGTTTTCGGGGCACCCCCTGTCTGATCCATCTTCCAAGACTACTTCCAAGTGAGTGTCTCTGGAAGCTTTGCCTAACACAGGAGGTGAGGGCAGTGCCATGGACACGTTTGTTTAGAAGTCAACCTTTAAATTGTTTTAAAATTTTAAAAAAGTAAAGAAAGGGTCAGAAAAGCCATGCGCTGGCGAAAACACAAAAAACACAAAAAACACAAAACAAACAACAAACAAAACCACCATACGGTTTCTGCTTTAGCAGAGGTACACACAGGAGCCTGCAGGTAATTCCTGAATATGGCCTGGATGCACGATAGGAAACCAAATTGAAGTTTTTAATAACCAAAAAAAAAAAAAAAAAGAAGTTTGCTTGTTTGATAAATGCACTTATTGGAGAAATTCCCCTTGACTTAAAAAATGCTCTCTGTGGGTAACAGACACTCCGGTCCTCACCCACCTATAGCATTTTTCCTGCCTCCACTCTTTCTCTGGCTGAGCAAACCAGGAAAATCACAGGATGTCCTACCCAAAGCTCATACAGTTTTAAACTTCATGAGGCCTTGGGATAAAATCACAGAAGGAAACTGTTATAAGCAAGTTATTTGGAGATTTAAAAAAAAAAAAAAAAAAACACCAGTTAGACAGATGCCATTTATCAACGCTGTCCTCCTCAAGAAAAGCTAAAAAGGCACTGGAGCTGTACTATGGGGAAGAGCTGATGGAGAACCAGATCATCTCAGAAGATGCACCCCACTGTCAAGTTCAATGTTTTGCAGCTTTCTGAAATGGGAGTCCATTTGTTTGCAATTGGGGGAATGAGACAGTAAGTTGACAGCTAGGGGGCCAGAAAGGCCTCCTCATTCCTCTTTCCTTTGTTACCTGCCAGACGTTTACAGGGATTTGAAGGCACATCCCCGGCACACCTACAAGTGTTTGTGTGAAAATGGGCACTGTCGTATATTTTTATCTCTAAATAGATGGAGGCTGATGATATAGCCGACCTACGGTGGAGGGAAGTAAAAACACATGTGGGTTGGCTTGACCCCACCTTGATTTAGAAGGGTAGGTACTGTTTTCCAGCTCACCCTTGTTCACTCGCCATCTCCAGGAAAGTAGTTCTGTAGAACAAGATTGGCGAAAATTAGACTGCTTGTTGCATAGTCTCGCTGCAGCTGCAGATCAGACAGGAGAAAGTGGCTCCATGGGTTGTGCTCCTAATATAAAGGAAGGTAGCAAGCTGAAGTCTGGTATTCACAGTGATAACGTCTGGTTACAGCTGTCTGCATTCTGAATTTTATAATGCTGTCTGCACTATAAAATCCCTTTCTATATTTCTTCATAGTAAATAAGCTATAAATAAAGGCCATCCAAACATTGGTTCCGTAATTGCTAGTATGTCACATAAGTTAAAAACTTTGAGAACACACCCCCCAAGCCCTAGTCTATAAGCGGAGTAGTGTCTACAAAAGATGTAATTCCTAAATACTGAGCGCATTCATTTGCTCACAACACACATGCACTACTTGAAAATGCTATTGTAGATACAGACTTTCTCTCCAAAGTCTTACGTCCCATGCCTTCGGGTCCTGTGCCCATCACCTCAGGTCTTATGTCTCATGCCGGATAATATTGATGGAACATCACTACACAACCTGGATTACAAAGATGGAAATCCATATTTCCTGTGGGCCACAATGCTGCCGACCAGTTTCTGGAACTGGGTTTTCTTCGTTTTGGGTGGTTGAGGGATCATGGCCATGCAAAGAATTTAGTAATTATTGAATTCTCGCCATATCCCATCACTTCAATAGTAAATGGTGACAGGGTTTCACTGTTTACAATCACTTTTTCTCTAAGAAATTAGAAATCTGCAAGAAGTTTGGTCAATAATCTTGTCTAGAAGTTTTGACCCAAGAGTCCCCCTCACACCCTCAGGTCATAGACTCTCAGCATGTAACTTGGTCCAATTCTCAAATTTTATCTGTGAGGAAAGAGTGGCATAAAGTGACTTGCCCAGGTAGACACTGGCTGTCCTGTGAGACTGAAAGTCTGAAAACAACTCCCAACTTTGAACTAGGAGCTTATTGTAAGTAATTTCCAAAGCCGCTGGGGTAAGTCAGAGTGCAGTCTGAGAGCCACATCCTCAGCTAGTGCCCTGGTTCTGTCTCTCTTCCAACATATCCCTGAAGAATGCTGGAGCCTCTCGATGTCCTCACTTCCTTATCCACAAGATAGGGATAAATAGCACCCACTATGAGGATAGTTACAAAGGCTCATTAATCAATGTACATGAAACTTTGCAGGTGAGCCCCTGGCATTCCGGGGGCAGGCTGTATATAAGAGGCCTTAGTCACTGAGGACGTACTAAGAAGCTGATTAAAGTGACAGGTGGCCTGAGGGCCCAGATAGCCACAGGTAGACATAATATATTCTTCACTAGAAGAAAGGATTTTTTTACTTTCTGTAGTTACTCATTCTCTGTGGCTCAGTCTTCAACAGCGGCCACTGAGTATAATATGTGGAGCTACATGGAGATCAGCTGCCTCTGGGACAGATTTTTCACACTCCAGAGCATCCATAGTCCATATCAATGATGGCGCCTGGTTGCTTGGAATAGGGAGTAGAGGATAATGAGTAAAATGAGAAATGAAAAAGAGGAAATTTAAAACTGACTGAACTCCCAGAGTTTGGGGATCGTTGTCCTAGTAATGTGTTAGAAATTCAATTCACGTGACCTCCATCTTGCATGGAGTAAAGCATTTTCTGTGGTTTGACCCCAAGCCACATGGGTTCAGAACTCATGTTATTCAGAACTCAGCTCTCAGAGTGCCCAGCTCTCCCTGCTTTCCCAACTGGGAAACTATGTAATATTCCCTGTAACCTGGGGAATGTTGGGCTGCATGAAGCTGAACACTTAAGAAGCAAAATTAAGTAGAATAGTTATTTTAATTGTTATAATTCTAAGACTAAGCAAAAAGGAACCTCAAAGACCTATTGCTCTGTCTTGTTATAGCAACAGTGATCACAGAAGTAACCATGGCAGCTGCCTTCATCTGCTTTGCCTCTATTCCTTGAACATGCCAGAGGTTGACAAGAGAAGGACACAGGTTACTCTATACCAAATATAGGGCTAGCTCTTGCATCCTTACTGTGTGATCTTTATAAGATACTTCAATTGCCCCTATGTGAAATAGCACATAGCTACATCAGAGACCATGTAGAACAAATGAGTTAGCACACCTGACACCCTTTCAGCAGGACTGGAAGCTAGCATGGTAATTATCACCATCCTGATTCTGCAGTAAACAAGTTGACATTCAAACAGAGCAGCATGCCCAACATTACAAACCCTAATGGCAGCAGAGTCCAGCACTGGCATACTGTAATCCAGTATTTGGGCAGTGTACTGTGTCAACATCATGCTCACAAGCCTCATCCTTGGTAAATGAGATTAGGGTGCTTTGAGGGTTCTATCACAGATCCAGTGCATTTAAAAATAGTGTTTCAGTGCTAATTGTCCTAGCAATAAATAGCAACATGTAAAATCAAAAACAAATGAGGGATTTAATAAGGCAATATGAATCCTAACCTGAGGTTTCTGTTTGCACAGAATTTAGATATATACAGTCCCATAAACTATCTTGAGATAAGAAAATGTCTACAAGTAAAACACATACTACATAAAGATGTCTCTGAACCTAACTAGAAAAGTAATTTTTGTTATTTGTGTGTATGGCAAACATAAAAATATTTATGAAAGTCACTTTCTCCATCCCCAAGTAAGGAAACTACATGTCTAGAAAGAGCAGGTGCCTCTGTGAACAAACAGAATGTCAATGAAAATAGCAACCCTGTCCTCCAGAGAGGTAGGTGTGTGTGTGTGTGTGTGTGTGTGTGTGTGTGTGTGTGTGTACATATATATGTGTCCAAGGGTAACATTATTGGGTACATATGTCTGTCTATATATATGTTTCTATGTGTGTCTGTCTTTATGTGTATGTCTCTGAGTATATGATATATTTGTGTCTAACATCTGTGTGTAAACATCTTGTCTATTTATGTCAGTGCCTGCATATGTACACATCTCTGTGTCTAACTTCTATGTACATACTGTGTCCATCTCAGCTCTGATTGAATCAATTGCCTCCAACAGCAATATCTCACTGCTTCTGTGCCCTTGTCTATCAAACTCTGAGACAGAGATAACAAGATGTGTCTAGGGAAAATTACAGCCAGGCAGCATAAAATAGGTTTATGAGCCGCTAAGTCAGGGTGAAAGAGCTGCGTGCAGCACAGTGCCATCCTGTCCTCATGGTCCTATTGGAACCGTATCGAGGCTAACGTCTTTTGAGACACCAGGACAAAAAGACCCTGGTCATTTCAGCTCGCAGCTGATTAGGTATATCCTATCCAGGAGTGCCTCAGCAGCCATGAGTTTGTAATACAGTGATCTCAAGTCATCCTTGTCATGAAGGATTTGGTGGCCCTGAAGACAATGATAAATAAGAGACAGAAGTTCCCAGGGATATAAGAAACTTTCTATTGAGTACTTTTTCCAGCCCTGAGATGGGAGTTCAACATTTCATTTCTCTAAATGTCTCCTACTTTCTTACACCTCATTCTACCTGCACTGTCTTTTGCTTACACCTTTAGCTGGCTACCCCTTACATGTCAAGATTCACCATAGAACTCACTGACCCCAGATACCCCTTCCATGGCTTGTCTCTCTTGATGCCTAAGCCTGTATTCTATGCTCTCACACTTACTGGTCTCTTAGTGTAGACTGGGAAGCTCAGGAATCGGGTTTATATTGGTTCTGTTGACTATGCTGCCCCTTTACATGGAGGCTAGCCTACAAGGGTACTCAATAGATACCACTGAAATGAATACGTAAATGAATAGCGTCTATCACATAAATCACAATGTCTTTATAATGTTCTCTCAAAGCCGTTAAGTATCTGTGTTCTAATTACTCAACCCTCTACTTGAAATACATAACACTAGGCTTCAAGCAATGATTACACAACATGTGGACTGGCTGAGTTGGTTGGAGCATATATTGTGGTGAAAGAGGAAGCATAGTCCTTGTTACAGATGACAGCACCAAATCTCTGGACCCTGACACAAAGTGCTGACACAAGCATTCCTCTTAGGAAACTTACAAATGTAAGTGTCCAGGTACCATAGGCAAACTTAAACCGCTCATGAGAACTAACTCCAGAAACCCTATTGATTTGCCAACCATAACTGAATACACCAACTAGGTGATGACCTCTGGTAACAATTCATTACTAGCCGGAAGTCTGAGGTGAAGAAGTAAAGGATGTGCTCCCAGAAGCTGTAGGAAGGGCAACTGCTTACCTCTGCCTGAAACTTGAGGATTTGCCACCGTCTCCTCCTCCTGTGTGTGGCCATATTCTTTTCTGTTCAAGTATATCTTCATACCCAACTTAATCCTTAATTCTTTAAGACCATTCATTTTAAATTAAAGTCTGTCCTATTGACCTCATTTATAATTATCCCTGACAAACACAGATCATACTCTAGTGGGTCATGCTGGGAGTTAGGTTTTCCAGTACACATTGGGACTGCACACAATTTAACCCATGAGAGGAATATAGTACTTAGGTTTATAGAGTTTCAATGTGAAATACCACCTCTAAATCACTGCGTGTCTAAAGATGTCTGTCCTGACTCGATGGAACCAAATCATTTCCTTACCTCTAAACCCTGTATTCCAAATCTTGAAAGCTTTGTGTTCTACTTGGAATGATCAGGAACAAACTGGATCATAAGGTGGCCTGGCACTTAGATCAGAGCAGCAATGCAAATGAACACAGGGAGAGAAGGATTTGAATTGGACCTGCAGGAAGGTAGGAACAGGAAGACTCTTTCAGGCAGGGAATGTTGGAAATAAATGTTCAAAGATGGAAAAGCAAAGGTGTGGGTTGGAAAGTGACTGAGCCCAGCAGGAGCTCACATGCTTGAAGGAGAGTTTTTCTAGAAAAAGAAGGGGCTTCGCTATGGGAGTTCAGTGCATAAATACTAGTAACACAAGATGAAATTAAGAAAATGAAAAACAGAAATAAAAACAAAAATGTTTGTGTGAAACAACAAATAACACCATGTTGATTATTCCACAAATCTATTCTGTGTCTTTGACCACAGGAATGCAACTCTGGAAAGCTGGAATAAGAAATTTCTACCTAGAATTCTAAACAAGCCAACCAAAATACCAAACTCCCAAGAATCACAGGAATTTTATGTCTACACCACTAGGCTCCCAGGAAACTCAGATCTGAGTTACAGCAGCTGGCAGAAAGTCTCAGCTTTATTTCTAATTGTCATTTGATAGTTGCATATATGTACCTACGAGGCTCAGCATAAGAGTCTATTCACAGGCACTGTGCACCTGATCAGGCAGATCATACCAAGCAATTGAGATCATATATCATTTCAGTTACTATTTCCTCATGATGAGAACATGCAGAAATCCTCTTTACTAGGTATTCTGAGAGTCAATCAATTGCTATGGACTATGACTCTTCTGCTGTGCTGCACAGCAATGAAACTTGATCCTACTATGCACTGCATGTTCTGCCCACTAGCCATCCTCCTCTATTTCTCTCTTTTCCCCACACCTTCCTTACCTTTGGTAATAGCTCACTACACCACTCTCTTTTCATAAGATCTGTTTATTTGGCTTCTACATTGTATATGGGAATATGTAATACTTACCTTTCTGTGCTTAAATTATTTTTCCTAATTTAGTATCCTGTAGGCTCAAGCACTGGCTAATGGATGACAAGATTTCATTTCTCTTGTGGGTAAATAAAAATAATTCTATCTCATTTTTAATGTATAAAAACCTACAAAACAGTTTGAAAGACAACAGCAGCCCAGAGCTTAGATGTTCTAATGAAATCACACAGTATAGAGGTGAACAGGCATGTGAGTGTTTGGGACAGTGGCTGTTGTCACAGAAGAGTGTAAAGATGGAGAGAAGACACTGATACTTTGCACAGTTGTCACAAGTCTTGGTGCTATTCTGCCTTTAACCCACTCCATGAATGAAGCATATTATTAGTTAATAACATGCCCCTAATGAGACGGTAAATAGATGTGCTACAAGCATGACTCAATCTCAAGAGCTATTTAGTACCTTTTAAAAAATGTCAATTGTAGGGGCTGGAGAGATGCTTCAGTGATTAAAAGCACTTATACTCTTGCAGAGAACATAGATTCTGTCCCCAACACCTACATGGCCCATCACAATTGTCTATAACTTTAGTCTCAGGGAATCGGACCTCTCTGCTGACCTCTACAGGCGTGCATATGTACATGGTATACAGACATATGTTCACACACATAAACATAAAATTAAAATAATTTATTAAGAGTATCAAACAAAGCTTAGCAAATACAATTCATAATGCTGATAACTTTGGTTTGTTTATTTTCTTTTGAGAAATGGTTAAGATGGTGAGGCAGTTGGCATGGTAAAAGCACTCATGTTGGCCTCACAGCTCTCATATATAAGTCAGTGCTTTGCCACCTCAGGTGTTTGGTAATCTTGGCTACAACTATTTTTATGGAGCCAAAACCTCATGCCAAGTGGGCAGGCTACCAAGAGAAGCATGGCTCTATCTCCTGTTTCCTGAGCTACAGCAATTACAGTTTTACAGTGAGCCCTGATTTTCCTGATGCTGTTTATCATATGCGCTTTTGGTTAAGTTTTGGCCTTCCAGCATGGTTTTACACTCTAATGTCTGCCACATCCTTTGATCTTTTTTGTTTCTTCTAGTCCCCCTTAAGGAGTTCCCTAAAGTACACTGGTCATGGGTGACAGGTAGCCCACCTATCTCCTGTTGCAACGTGAAGTGGCTCCTCTCTCCTCTGTCTTTCTTTCTGTAACCCTCAATGACGCACTCCTCTGGTCCTTCAAGACAGAGCAGAATGGAAGGGGGTAGCCTGAGTCTGGTTCCCAGTACAGAGGAAACTGCTTATTTCTCAGAATGTCAGTTTGCTTATCTACAAAATGAAGAAGCCAGACTGAAGAAAGATTTCAATTGATGAAGCATGAGGACCTATCTACAGTCCTCAGAACCCATAGAAAATGAGGTTGGCCTGATGCTACATACTTCTAATCCAGTGCAGAGGAGACAGAGAGAGGTAGATACCTGAGGTTTGCTATCCAGATTTCCTTACTTGGCAACTCTACTCGGCAAGTCAGGCCAGTAAAACACACACACACATACACACACACACACACACACACACACACACACACACACAAATGAATGGTTCCTTAAGAATGACACCTGAGATTGCCCTCTGGCCTAGACACACACACACACACAGAGAGAGAGAGAGAGAGAGAGAGAGAGAGAGAGAGAGAGAGAGAGAGAGAGAGAGAGAGATGCACACACTCATGGATGCTAACACCTGCTTGCTTACTTCTGATGTGATGAGTATGTACCACATCTTCTGCTCTTCCACAGTCCTAGTCATCACTATGTTCCCGCTACCTTGCAGTTCTAATTGGCATCCTGGCTAAGCCCCATTCCCCCTGAGGCAGTCACAGTGCTAGGCAGCGAATGCTAAGGAAGGTAAGTCAGACATGGGCATCCTTTCCCTGAGAGTCCATCACCAAAACTCCCTTCTCTCACATGTCCCGGGAAGCCTTATAAACTATTGATTTACGCTGTCCTCAGCTCTGTCCTCACACACTGGCACAGAGCAAGAACATTTTCTGCTATCCTGTGTTTATCTGTCCCAGGCCCCAGCCTTAGGTTCTTACCCAGAAGTTCTCACTTAAACCTCATCACAGCCCTGTGAAACCATGATTTCTGTTATTCCTATTTTAATTGTGGAAAATTGCTAAATAACTTTCCCAAGATTTTTCTAACGAGTAGCAGAACACAAGTCATCTGTGAATAATCTTGTGCCAGAGCCCAAGGCCAAAGTGACATGGGCCTCCCTGAGCATCAGGCACTAATCTAGTTCCCAAAGATGCTAGGATGCATAAAGGTCCTGATGGCCCTGGTGTGCGGTCTAGGAAAAGAGTCCAAGAAATAAATAACAATGGTGTAATAGGTGTGAAACCAGAGAAAAAGGTGAACCCCCACTACGGAAAGAGACAATGGGACACTGAGGAACAGGGACCACCCCTGCTAGCAGGGACAGAGATCAGAAAGAACAGTCCAGAGAGAGGGGTCAGGAGCTGGCCTGAGAGGCTGGACGTCACTGCAGTTTGTCACTAGATGCTGGCGTAAAGCCAAGCCTTATCAACTGGAGCTTAACCCAAAAAGGCATTTCAAATCACTTTGCAAAGTACCTCAGAGGCTAGCCAAGGACTTGAAGCTTGAAATATGGGGGACACGGAGCCAAACTGGTGGTTTTTATAACTTCCATTTTTAACAAAGCTTCAGGTTTTAAAAATGCTTGTTGTGTTTATTAATAGTAAGTAACAAGTATTTCATGGGAAACATCTTAGTTCACTTGTGCTGATAAAACAGAATAGCACACTGGGCTATTTATAAAGAAGGGGAAATTCCTCACCCTTCTGGATGGTGGAAAGTCTAAGATCAAGACACTGGCATGTTGGGAGGGCTGCTGTTTAAAGCGAGCTCCTGAACACATAGGGAATGCAGTGCTGTATCCTCATATGGAAGGAGGTTGGGGAATAAAGAAAGGAATGAGCTTCCATTGCCACGCCCTTTCATGTTGGCATTTGTCCATTGGTGAAGACAGACATCTTGTGACATAAATGCCCCAGAAATGACCCCATCTCTCAATATGGCTACCCTGAGGATTAAGTTCCATTATTATCCATTAACAGCCATTATTATCAAGTTGCTGCAGTCATGGCCAATGGGGGCCTGTCCTAGCTGGTTTCTGTGTCCTGACATAAACCCCATCATTCTAGAGTGCTTCCCGGTTGCCTGGTAGAACAAGGTGTTCCAAGCTCGCTATCTCTTTTCCTAGCCCTGCTCTGGAGTAGGCCAATCCTATAGGAAGTGATTGTTTCATTAGAGAATAGAACTAGAGTCTCTCCTGAAGAGATCCTGAGGTCTAGGCATCCAGATTGTTTGATGCCACTGGGGTGACATCACTTCTAGAGCTGTCAGTGAAAAGAGCTAGAAAACAATATGTGCGTTTATGTGTGTTTGTACATACCCATTGTATCTGTTTTTTAACAGCAATGAGTTTGGGACTAAAGAGTTGAATGAGTTGATAAAGTGCCTGCTAAAGCAAGCATGAGAACCCAAAGTCAGATCATCAGCACCCACATAAAAGCCAGCATGCAGTTGTGATCTAAGCACTGGACAAGTGGATACAGAAATCTCCATGGGGCATACACACACACACACACACACACACACACACACACACACATACACATACACACACATACACACACACACACACACACACACACACACACACACACACTGCTTTTGAACCCAGCCCAGTTCTTCAAGAACTATTCTGGTTTTGCTCCTTCACATACTTGTAAATGCCCTCATAGACAATAAGAAACTTGGCCCATATTACTTTTCAGATATCTGAGTTTATTTGTTCAGTCTTCTCTGAATGTTTGACTTCCAGCTACCCTGGACTAGTGATGAACTAGGTGACTTACCAATGAGCCATTCCTCACCAGTGGTAAAGTGCATCCATACAAAGGGGGAGAAGAGGGCAGGGAGAAAGAACCACTCAGGATGTTCAGCTCCAGGCTGGGAAGCCCCCCAAAGCTAATTCCTTGGCCATGCTAGCTGCTTGCCCCCCCCGCCCCCCGACAGCTCAGCTCTGACTCCAGGAGGGCTTTGTAATTAGCATATTAATTGTGTCAAATAATGATTCTCATCATGCTATTTTTATATATACATAGTACACTTGATCACAGTTTCCACCACCTGGACCCTCTCTTGATCACTTCTCCCTTCTTCCTCATCACCTTTCTCCCCTGATAGCTCCTATTCTGCATTATAGTTTCATTGTTCAGATGTTTTCATCAGCACATGTTCATGGTACATTTGCTCCCATGTTTCATTATGACATGTATTTCTTGCACTTTGATCATGTTATATTGCCTCAGACATTCTCCTCTCTTGTACTTGTGTCTACTGGTTCCCTTCCTCTACCCAAATAATCACAGTCTTACTCCTCTTAAAGTCACTATCATTTACAGAAGAGAAAACATGGCTCTCTTTATGAAACTGGCTTATTTTGATAACATGGTAATCTCAGTTCCATCCATTTTTTTTTCTGAAAATGGCATCATGTTTTCTTCTTTAGAGCTAAATAATTCTCCATTTTCTTTACTCGTCTATCTGGGGATGACACCTAGACTGATTTCACAACTTGGCTATTATTAATAGTACTGTAATAAATGTGAGTGTGCAAGTGTCTAGTATATGCTGAATCTGATCCCATCAAATCTACACACCCAGGGATGATAAAGTTGGGTCACATTTGTTTGTTTGTTTGTTTGTTTTGTTTATTTATTTTATTTGTGGCTATTCTAATTTATGTTGCCATCAGCAGTGGACTGAACACCACCACCCTAAATCCTACCTTCTCACCAGAGTTTGCTTTTATTTGTTTTCTTGAGGATAGACATTCTGACTTGGATGAGATGGAATCTCAGTACAGTTTTGTTTTGTTTTGTTTTGTTTCTGTTTTGTTTTGCTTTGTTTTGTTTTGTTTTGATGTATCCAGCCATGGACATTACAGGGACCTGGGAAGACTGAACAATTTTGATTTTTCCTACCACTGTTTATGTATAGTTTATCCAGCATTTGAAACCTCATTGCCAACAGAGCTCCAGCAAACAGTATTTTTGTCCCCTTGTCTGAGTTCTTCCTCTGGCACTTCCCTGCCCTTCTGGCCTTGCTTTGCACCAGAAAATATTCCTCCTAGACTACATATAGGTTAGGGATTGCCCAAAAAGAGAATTTCAGGCCATCTGAGCCAACAGTTTTGATTTTCATTTCCTATATAGCTAAAGACGTTGAATATTTTGTGTATTTTTTGTGGCCATTTTTACTTCTTTTGAGGTTTAATATTTTAGTTCCTTATGTATTTTGAATCTTAATCTCTTTACAGATGGTAAACATTTTTCTCCCTTTCTGTAGGTTTCTCTTCCCAATGGAAATTTTGAATTAGAGGACATACTTGAGCAGATTTTCATTGACACTGATGTGGTGGAAGCTGGGGGCAATAGATAGTTTAGGTACTGGGAGATAAATTTGAAGGGACTAATAATCATCCAAGAAATTAAAGAGAAGGAGCCTAGACATCACCTGACTATCCATCTTAATCTTTCTAGATTAAGACACCACATTCCATAGGGCCCATTTACTCTCTGCCTCCTGATTGCAAATGTATTCTAAAAAAAAAAAAACAACAACAACAACAAACAAAAAACAAAAAAAACAAGAACAAAAACAAACAAACAAACAAAACAAAGATTTTTGAGAAACTTTGTTTTTTAAAATTGCATGATATAAATAGTGAGCAGAGATGTAATGCTGGAGGTTTACATGCAATTTTTGAATACTTCTAACAAACGCCTAAAGTTTACTGTAATTTTTTTTTATTCAAACAAGAACTACATCTTAAATTATTGGATAAAGCTTCAAGCCTACTTTTTCCATAAAGATTAAGATAGGAGAGGTTTCTTATAATGTAAGAGGGCAACGCAGGGAGGCTCTGTATGCCTTCATTCCCTGAGTTGCTGGGAGGCAAAGGTCAGTACCTTCTCAGGACGAGTAGGGGAAGAGATTTGGCAACTCTCACAATGAGCCCTATGCAAAGGAATGCAAAAAGTATTTTTTGTTTAATAGCTAATACAAACAGAGCTGTGAATGGCAGTCAGCCACCATGGGCTTCAATGGCCCACTTAGCTCCAAAGGGCACATTTCAAAAGCCAAGTGAGTCTCTCCAGGAGACTACTCTCTACCTTTGCCCACTCAGCTGCCAAATGGCTACTTCACTGGAATGCCAACTGCAAGTGTGTTCAAGGCCTGGGTGGTGTGAATATATTTATTTGTATTACTAAGAAATAGAGCTGTCACTCTACCATTTTGTCATTTTCTTAAACTCTGAGCACAAGGGATCCTGGCCCTGGACACTCAAAACTGTTTTGTTCTACCATGTTCTTTATCCTGCCTTCAGAAGCAGCGTGGTTTAGTAACGAGGTATGCAGAAGCCGGGCTGCCTGAGTTTGAATCCTGACTCTCTTGTTTAGTAGCTGGGTGACTTTGGACAGATTGCTTAGTGCCTCAGAGCCTTACTTAGCTCACTCTGTAAAACGAGGAAACTTGCAGCATCCTCTCCACAGAGTCATTCAGCGTGTGTATCAGCTCAGCCCTCAGTCCTGCTGGGATCTCAGTAAAAGAAGCCCGGCTAAAGCAGAGCTAGAATTGCAAATCCACTGTGCTCACCTCTGATAGAGAGCAGCTCCATTTATCATGGCCTGAGTCCAAGTCTTGGTGCCTTGGATGTGAAGTAGGTGACATTGACATATGTATGTGGAACCCTTCACTCAGCTTCTCCAGGCCTGGACGCCTGTTCAAATAGAGACAATAACCATGCCTGTCTCATAGGGCTGTAAGATGATCAAAGGAGTGCTCCACTTAAAACATTTGCACAGGCTGAGGCTTAGGATAGAGCGGTTCAGTCGTTAGTTAGTGACTCTTGTTAGTGCTGATCATGTGAGATGCCAGCAAGACTGCTGTCATGTTATGGCTTGTGGTTTATGGCTAAAATTGTGTTCTCCCATCCAAAGATCTAGAGCTGAACAGATCTCAGCAACACGACAGGACTACACAGGAGGCTGGACCTTGCTCCAGTGCTATCCAGAGAGATCTGGAAGCCAAGTCTACTGTGGAATGTGGAGTTCCAGTGACAAGTCACCCCAAATACACATGTTGTAGGCAGAGGGAATGAAGTGAAGGCCAGCGACTGGGATGGGGGGGCAGCCCTCCACCCTCTGCCTATCCTTGGTCAGGAGTCAAGTATTCTGGAGCCTGGCAGGTGTGGAGAATCCGCTCCAGTATTTCCATCCACACAGCCTTTCCTGCGAGCAGATTTTGACCCAGGGGATAGTAATGTACAGGACAGAGGGCTCAAAGGGCAGAAGTGTAGCAAGAGAACTCTGGGGGAATTGGAGTCTTTCTGACATATCGACTAAGGGCCCAACCATGGGCTAGCACCTAAAGCAGAGCTCCCAGCTCTTACGACCCTTCTTACACAAGGCCACAGTTCTCCAGCCAGAATCTGGTGCAGAGGTGTTTCAGAATTCAGAATTTTTGTCTGTGTTAGAATGACTTAAATACACATGGCCTAGCACTTCTGGGATTTTGCAGAAGGAAGAGAGTCTTATCACACACCCTACTCCAGTAGGCTAAAACACTACAATAAAATATATAAATGTTTACATGAAGTGGGAGTCAGTCTATCAAAGAGATGGCAGTTTAGGCCCCATTTTGTCAGCAAGAGTCACCCCACTGAAGAGACGTGTGCGGCATCAGCTTTGCAGCAGACAGTAGAAGCAGGCTGTTGAAAGGGCACCACTGCAAACCAATGGTGTAGATGTGCATGCAGCCTACTGTCCACTCACCTCCACAGCAGTCACCACATACCTCCTGGGCACCATGTCAGTGATGAGATTACAGGGGGTTGGTTTCCTAGAGTTATGGTGACAAAGTCTGGCAAAATAGAGGTTTAAAGTGGCAGAAATGCATCACCCCCATTTGGAAGCTAAACTCGCGTGTAAGCGAAGGTGCCAGGTTTTCTGGTGTGTCAAGCTCCTGGTGTTTGCTGGCAGTTTCTGGTACTGTTTTCTTGAAGCTTTGTCATTCCCTTCCCTACCTCTCCCATCACACGGAATTCTCTCCATGTGTCCCTCTTCATAGGCGTCCTCTCTCCCTCAGTGATGCTGCTATGGGCCAGATTAGATCAGATTAAAAGTAGATAAAAGCAGGTTTATTAGGAGGCAGCTCTCATTGATCACACAGGTGGAGGTCAGGAAAGCAAGAGTTTTATAGAGCTTAGGCCAGGAATGATGACGTGTCATCGAGGAGCTGGGATTGTGCCCATACAGGGTCAAAACCTGAGCCCCTGGGCCAGCACTCTTGGGTGGGTTGCCTGAAATTAGGAGACAGAAGAGTACATTAGCCTGGAGTTTCCCCCAAGTAAGCAGGTGCGACTTTTCAATGTGGAGAGGGTTGGGGGAACCAGGTAGATAGGGTTTCCCAGCTTGTACAGGGGTGGACCAGGCGTTCCAGCCTAGCACCTCTCTAAGAGCCCACTGAGAGATGTGTACCCTGCTCTAGCGCAATGGTTTTGTTGTGAGATGCTATTAATCACCCCCCAAACAGGAAAATGACGACAGAAGCACAGATACCATTAAAGTCCAGGTTAGTGAGTAAGATTGATTTATTTATTTATTTATTTATTTAATATAAATATGAATGACAGGTTATTTACAGGAGCAGAAATGACTCAGATAGCTGCATCACCAAAGCTCACCCCAGCATGGGTGATGTCATGCAAAAGCTAGAAATCTGGAGCCCGCTGCATAGCCTGCAGACAGCTCAACAAGATAGAGAGTGGCTTTTCCATGTGACTCATTGGTCTGAGCTTCTTCCAGGGACCTCAGCCACTCTTTTCTTCCAGGCAGTTCAGCTAGTCTCTGCTTCTTCCTGCCATCTCAGTTTGTCGAAGAGTCTACTTTGTAACTTACCTTGCTTGAGAGTAACTCTTGGCAGTTCTTACTGCTTATGTATGCTTGGGGAGGGAGGGGCATAGTGAATCTAGTCAGCTTCAGGGACTTTCTGTAGTTGTTTTGAGTTGTTTACTTCCTGTCCTAGGGAGCATCCCTGCAGGAGATTGAGCTGAGCTGTTCACTATCTAGCTGTACCGCTACCTATCTGTAGATGTGCTGTCTTAAAATATCCTGTTTCTCCCTTACCCCCATCCCCGACCCTCATGCATTTTATAGCCCATGTCTTAAAGAAACTTTCCTCCAAGAAAGGCTGACATCTGGAAGGAAACTGCTGTACTCCCAATTTAACTGTGAAATGCTCCTTACAAGCTCAGGAAGTCCCCACTGATTGATGTTATCTTGGAAGGTTGTACTTTTCAGACATAAGGCCAGTAGAGGTGTTCCTTAAAGATGATAGTCCAGCCTCACTTCTGGTCTCAGATCTCTGCCTCTGCTCTGCAGCTAAGATGAAAGACATCCCCAGCTACAAGCTCACAGTGTCATGAACTCCAGCTCATCTTCCCCACCGAAAGCCAAAATGAACTCTATCCCATGAAACAGTGAGCCAAAATAAGCCACCCCTGCCTTAATCTGTTCCTCTCAAGTACTTAGTGATGTAGACGAAAGAAGTCACTAATGCATCTCATAAAAGCCATCCGAGGTAATTACATCTGCAAGGAGCTTTTTCCATGTAACATCATACTCTGTGATACTTTGGGTTATAACTCCAATATATCTTTTGGAGGGATGCAACCCCACATAGAATAACTTGCAAGGCAAGTTAGATACAGCCACACACTCTAGTCAATGGTTGAGTTGAGGTGGTGATATTATTTTAAGTATGTTGAATCTCCAAAGAAGAAAGTATTAAGAGACCATGCGGTTGGAAAACCTTACTCACTGGAAAAAGTGACATTGTAAATGGAGATGAGCAGATGAGCAAATTCACCCAAGAAGAGGGTAGAAGAAGCTCATATATCCAGAGTATAGCACTGACCTCCTCAGCACTAGGCTTATGCCAGGCTAGACCCAGCATCCCAAGGGAAGTCTAGCAGTGTCCCCACACTGTCAGCCATGACTAATCTTGTACCCAATTGGCTTCCGCTGGAGGAGCCGACTAGAAATGGTCAAAGGCATAAGGCTCAGGGGTTCTCAGCAGCCTGCCAGATCTGCAGCCCACAGTTGCAGCCTCTCTGTAGAGAAGCAAAGGACAGTGTCTGCTTCCTCCCTTTTTTGGCCAAAGTTGATTAAAATATTTCTGACCAAGAATGAGCCAAGTGCTCACTACACAGATAGCTTCTGCTGACCTCCTTCCTGGAGAATGAATAATATACTTTATTAGGGTAGGCGGAGTTTCTCTGACAGTATTCAACTGGCCCCATAGCTGCCAAAATGCCTCTGCTTCAAGGACCTAGTTGCTGAGTTTCTGCCAGGAATGAAGCAAAGGCAGGGGATACAAGCTTTAACCTTGGGACAGCATTGACTACTGAGGCTTTATAAGACTATAGAGTGTGGGTTTTGCTTTATGCCCATATACGCATTTCACTTGAAGATGAGGAGGGAAAAACAGCCTTTCTGAACACACACAGGAAAGCATGCAATCCTAAGTGTGCAACTTGACCCAGTGGACCTGTTCAGAAAGTGGAGCAAAGTCCAACACTGAGATAGCTACACTATCCAGAAGACCCACACACATGCTTCTACTTTCTACCCTAGGTATGAAGCTTTGTGCTGGTGGCCTCAGTCACTCACCTTCTTGTTTGTGAGATATAACAAAGTTGTTGCTAGTTGCCAGCGTTCATTGTCACCGATGTTTTATTAACTATATCATATGTTTTTATTTACTCACCTGCTGAAGTGTTTCCCAGTCTGGGCTATTACGTATGGTGCTTCTCTGAATGTTCTTTTTGGTGTCCTCTGAATGAATAGGTTACATTGGGGAGGGAGGGATACTTGTGTAGAATTATCTTTTGCTGCTTAGTAAATGCATCCCCCCACCCCCAACTGAGAAGAGTCTAAGACTAAATATTTGGTCTCTGATTGCCTACTTGAGTAAGGAATTTGGAAGCATCCTGGAGAGGTGGCTATTGCTCAGATCCTGCCTGAGGCTGAGGTCTTCTGAAGCCAGCCTGGGTCTGGTCTGGGTCCTATGCTTATGAGGTGCTTGTCACAGAATAGTGTCACGTGGGCATGCTGGTTACATCAGAATGCTGCAGTTCTGTAGCTGCAGGAACTTTCCTCAAGACTGAGCTCATGACATGGTGGCATTCTTCCTCAGCACAAGGAAGCCATCAGCCTGAGAAAAAGTGAGAACTGCATTCCTGATAATGTAGCCCCCAAAGTCACATGGGAAGAGAGCCTCTAACTCCAGCCCTCACTTGAAAATCCAATTTGGAAGCAAAGGGTTGTGAAGGATGTACATACACACTTACCTCAAGCCCACAAATTTTAAACATTGGAGTTTTATTGTGCTAGAGATTCATAAATAAACAGAATATAAACATCCACACAAAAATCCATAAGAAATGTGTTCAGTCAGCCTCTTCTATTCATTTAAATTTTGGTGAATGGCTATAGGCAATTTTCAAGATATTTCCTGGAGACAACATTACATACAAGAGTAAATACAAAGGCTTAGGTGTCAGATATAGCCAAGTAGATCTGAATCCTGGATTCACTACTTACTCATAAGTACTCGGGGACTTCAGCCACCTCAGTTCTCAAATTCCCTTAACTATAAAATGAGGGAAGTCAATGAAACCTACTTCTTCATAGATAGCTAAGTTGGCTAGGTTTATATGCCCTCTATAATGGTGGACTCCTTCCTTCTGCCAATTTATCAGGAATGTATTGCCCATCTCCATGAACCACATAGGTAGAGCCCGACTGGTTTAAACCACACTCCAACACAAGCTCTACCTGAGGTGATAGGTGCTGTGATGTGAAAGACAGAGAAGCAGTAATCCAGATGAGAGGAATGACGAGCCATGCCCGGAGTAGACGTGAATGCACACGCGATAGAAATCAAGGGATTTTCAAGCATGAAAATAAAGGCAAAACGTTTTCCCGAACCTGGGTTCAGTTTGCATAAAGACAGTAATAGAGGACCAGGATGAGTAAACGGAAGTAACAATGGAGTTGATTGGATTCACTGATCATCTCAGACAGGAAGAGAGGAAGGAGATGGTGGGAGGTTGGAGCAGCAAGAAAAAAAAATGGAAGTTTCTACTCAGTGTCACAGTCTGAGGAAAATCATTGAGGCTGAAGAGTTTTGAAACAATCTTCGGGGCTCACTAAAAACCAAGGCAGGCCAAGCTACTGAAGGATGTCCCACTGAGCTTTCCAGGGCTGGCAACCATTTATACGACTTTTGTGTCTCAAACTGTGAAGAGGAGACCTAAAACTGACCATTAGAGAGCTCTTCTGAGTCAGAGTTCAGGCAACTGAACTCTGTCCTCACCGTTTGAAACTTGGAGGGCCGACTGCCGGGGAAATGCAGTGGGGAAGGTGGCTTTTACAGGCCCTTAGCTCACTGTAAATGTGCGTCTCAAAGCATGGCCATGTGGAAATGGCCATTCATGCACTCAGCTCGTCTGTGGATTTGGCTTCTATGTCCAGATAATGAGCCACTCACTCCACATACTTCCCTTCAAAAAGACTGATCTGTTTTGCAGCCTCTGCTTCTGTTACATTCTCCAGTCCCGGGCAGTGATGATATTTATACAGAAGACAGAGACATTTTTGTGCTATGATGGAAGCCTAAAGGAAGTTGGAGTCAGTGACCTTTCACTTCGAAGCCAAAGAATAAGAAGCATAAATGTTGCTATCTCCCATATAATAGGGGCTACAGAAATATGCAGAGAAGCTGCCTCCAGCCTCTCTAGCCACTGTTGAAAATATGATCCCTGAATCCTGGATGTACACATCTTACTCTTCATCTAGCATGCCCTCCCCACTCGTGATGAGGTTTGCATGCCTATCAAAATAGACAGTTACAAAAAATCACTCTACTAGTGATTTTGTGAATAAGCATTGGCTATTCTATCATTTTCTTCGCTTTATTCTAAAGGAACTCTAAGCATGAAGAGGACAGTTGGGTTTGAAGCTTAAGACTATCAATCCCTAACCAATCATCTTGTAGAACCTCCTTGATTTCCAGCGAAAGGTTTTGATTGCCTGGGAAGTGTTTGTACAGAAACTCAATTAGTCTCTTTCTTGTTTTATTTCTTCTCAGGTGGGAAATTGGCAAGTGGAGTCCATGCAGCCTCACCTGTGGGGTTGGCCTGCAGACAAGAGATGTTGTCTGCTCCCACCTACTCTCCAGAGAGATGAATGAGGTGGTTGTCCTGGCAGATGAGCTGTGCCATCACCCCAAACCCAGCACAGTGCAAGCCTGCAACCGTTTCAATTGTCCCCCAGCCTGGTACCCTGCACAGTGGCAGCTGGTGAGTCCCAAAGTTACTTCCAACTACAGTTTTTATTGACAACAATGATTTAAGACATAAGGACACTTTCCCAGAATAGCTTAAATAAACACCTAAGCTCTATCTCTCACTTCTTAGCTCTTCTCCAACCTTCCTCAGACATAGTCCTGTAAACACCATATTCTTTCAACCATGACACGGCCCAGTGTTCTCCAAAAGCACACACTGACACTGTTCATCTGTTGACCTGAGCATATTCATTGTGAATTGTCACCAAGCAAGAAAATATTTTCAATTAAAGGCACTATGGTAGCTTTTCCATGAAGATAGAATTGTTCTGAGTTTATGTCCTTTCTAGTTTCTGCTATTTGCAATTTCTAATAGTTCGTTTTTTCTGTATTTTGAGAATTTCACACTTGTATACAATTAAATATGATCAGATCATATGCACCCCCACTCTCCCCCCTGCCAATTTTCTCATGGCCCCTCAATATGTCCCCCTCCAAATGCCAGATAGATAGATAGATAGATAGATAGATAGATAGATAGATAGATGATAGATAGATGATAGATAGATGATAGATAGATGGATAGATAGATAGATGATAGATAGATAGATAGATAGATAGATGATAGATAGATAGATAGATAGATGATAGATAGATAGATGATAGATAGATAGATAGATAGATAGATGATAGATAGATAGATGATAGATAGATAGATAGATGATAGATAGATGATAGATAGATAGATAGATGATAGATAGATAGATAGATAGATAGATAGATAGATAGATAGATAGATAGATAGATGGGATACCCTTACTTAGTTAATACAAGTCAAAAATACTGAGCCAATTTTAGATTTAAAATTTTTCCTTGATCTTATGAACTCTAAAATTCTGAATACCATAGTTTTAAAGCAAGAGATGGCAAGCTGCAGCCCACCAGCTAAATCTAACCTCCTACATTTTTTTGTAAATAAAGTTTTATTGAAACATAGACTCACCTATCCTTTTTACATATTGTTTGTCACTGATTTTGTTCTTCAGGGACATAGTTGTGTGGTTGTGACAATGACCATATGGCTCACAAAACTATCAGCCCTTTTACAAAGTTTCTGGATCCTGCACACACACACACACACACACACACACACTGCAAACCAGTAATAAAAATGCAACCACGCTATCATAATATATTATAAAAGTTATTACGCTTCAAAATAAATGGCCTTTTGGCATGCCTCTTAAGAACACAAAAGGTTTTAAATTGGTTGATTGGAGGAAATCTTATTTTGAAGTTTGTTCCTCATTAGGACATCAGACATAGCTTTAAAGTGACAACAGCTGTCACAAAAGTAACCCTTAAATTTAGAAGGGATGTGCATCCCTGTGTGAGCCCATTCTAACTCGAGAAGTGTCCCAGTTAGGATGATAAATTTTATAGTCATCCAGCTGAGGAGAGAGGAATGCTGCCTGCATACCCTTTCCTTACAGCTAAGAGATACTCTGCTGGCTCCAAGCAGCCAGAAATCTTCCATAGTTCTTCCTTCCTTCTCCCTGGCTAATCTAGTTAGCATCAAACAGTACCAAGTGAGCAAAATGCTACAGGACAGTCAACACTCGGTATCTGCATTTTTCATGCCCACAGATTTAACCAACTTAGACTGTGTGCTCTTTTGTTAGGCATGTAGTATTTATATCTATACTAAACATACACAGACATTTTAAATTTTTCCTGATGAATATGTGATATTTGTGTTTTACTTGGTATTATAATGTAGAGACAATTTAAGCTACACAGTTGGGGTGTGTAGGTTATAGAAATAGTAAACTACTCTATATTCAGACTAGAGCATCCATAGATTTGGGGTCTTAGCATCAGAACTGAGGAATATCCTACAACCAGCCACTTCCAGATAATGAAGGATCATTATTAAACAAAAATGAGACATTGTGCATGATTTCCTTTAAAGTCTCATTTGGATGATGGCTGAGCCCATCATTCCATGCTACTCTGTGATTTTTTTTTTAAGTCAAGTAGATGCAATCTATTTTGAACAGCTGCGAGCCAGTGTTCTACTAAGAAATATACATCATTCTACACTGATTTGAAATTAATTCTCACAACAACCTAATTAAATATGCTATATGATCCTCGTTTTAGTTTTGAGGAAACTAAGAATTATGCAAGTTGGAAATGAAGGGGTGGCCTTTATCCACGTTTTGTGACTGAAAGGTCCATGATTGTCTGAGTAAGCGTGGCGTGAGTGCCCTTGATTTGTGAAAATACAATTGTGGCCTAGATGCGACTTTGCTCAAGGTCTTGAGTCCTACACAAGAACCTGGGGCTTCGGGTTTCTGGTATACTTTCATTGGACGGCTTTAAGTTGAAGACAACTATTGGCTTTAAGCTGGCTCATGCCAGGAGAAAAAGTAAGAAATCTGTGCATATCAGTCTCCACTGTTCGGCTACTAAGACTCCTGATTATGGGTGGCTTGTGTTTTGTCATTATGTGGAGAGTGCTTTGTGAATAGTGTTTATCCTGTGACAAGATGGATGATTGTACACAGACTGCCTCCCTACAGGCCATGAGATTCTGGCTCTGTATCTCACTGATATATTTGTGCACAGTTATGGATCATAAAGTCAGCATTGTAGAGGCTGTCAGGGGAACACTGCCTTCCTCTAGATAGCCACACATGCTATTGATTAATGATCCTGGCCCAGCGTGTTTTCTGATCCTTAGTGTACATCACACATGCATGACTCTGTCAGCAGCTACCATTACCAGCCTCGTACCTACAGCATCCATTTTGACATAGCAGAATCCATCTGCCTTGACCTAAAAAGACATGAGTTTATTTTGAAAGCCTATTCTATTTTCTTCCACAAGCAAGACCTTTAGGGATGAGATAAGTTCAGGCCTATTGAGATCTCAATTCAGGAAGCTAATACTAAACACCCCTTTAAAGTCCATCCAGTTGGTTGGTGGTTTTGATCTATATCCTTTTATACCAAATGTAATAATTATCAAAAGTATTTTAAGACAATAAGAAATAAGGAATTTCTAGAGAGTGTCCATTAATAGTTCTATCATCAGTCACTTTTAATATCTCATTAACCTTAGCATAAATATTTTTCTCCTATTGCTTTCTAGAATCTTCTTTAGGTGAGTTCTTGGATACAATGAGCCCTTACCACTTCTTAAAAGAAATAAAGCCATTGTTTTGATTGTAGGTGGAGTAAGTAAAAAGTAAGTTTATGTAACCCTGAGCTAAAAGGTTATGATCTCGGGACACCATGAGTTAGGCTACCAGCTACTGACAACCCCTTGCCTGATTAGCCCTGTGATTCCTCCGATGTCTTGGCTGGGACAAGGGAACCTGGTATGCAGTCATGGTCCCTATAGGTCAGCTGTAATCTGCCAGGGGCTCCTTTCAGTACCCAGCCTGAAGCCTTCCTGTTTTGTTTTGTTTTAATGAGAGAACAGGAGATGGGGCTTTCAAATCCTTCCTTTAAAACTGAGAGGCAACCTAATGGGTAGCCTGTTTGAGTGAAGAAACTCTCCCTTCTTTTCTGCTTGATCTCAGGGTCACCACCAACCTTCTATGTATGTTTCTTTTCCTGGAAAAGTGAAGTAGTATAGGATTCGCCATCTGCTAGATGGAACACAAAATCCTGTGTTCTTTGTTGAACATTTGTATAAAATTGGCTCAGAGCCAGTATTTACACATTCTGCAGGTCTAGAGGAGACCAGGCATGGATTCTAGGTATCTGTTAAACTTTTGTTTTATTCAAACGCAGAAATCTAATTCTAGATTTGGTTGTCAGAGAGCCATCTATTAGTGTATACTTCTTACATTTCAATCTTTGGTCTCAAAATAAATACCTTGCTTGATATTTATTTTTATCAAGTTAGCTTGAAAACTTTGCTAATTTAGATTATATATAATTTAGATTATATGTATATATTTATTTAAATTTTTAGTTATTCAATTTCCTGTGCATTGGTCCACTGTATCTTTAATATTGTCTGCAAACAGGTATTATAAACCTCCCAAGAGATGAGCTCACACTAGACAGTTAGAATACATGATCGAGAGGCCCTGACATGTATTACCACATTACCCTTGAAGCACTTTGATGATCATCTTCTACAAAGATGATGTTCAAGAACTCTCCATAGTCAGCTAAGCCCATATGCAGGAACCTGTCAGACCTTCCTGTCCCTGCCCATCTGCCCATGCCCCACCTCTAGTCACAGCTGCCTTCTGGCTGCCATCCCTCTCCTGCACTGCTTCCTAATTCCTGCATGCTCTCTCCCCTCTGCCTGTCGGAGCCTAGCAGGAAACTTCCCCTTCTACCAGATACATCTCCCACACTGAAGTTATGGGTATTCACTGACCAGCCCCATCCTTACCTGGTCAGGCATAGCCTATGACTCCTGGATTAGTAAGGTCAGTGAAGGCCAAGACAGAGTTTCAGGAGGACCCATGGCTGAAGGAGAAGGAGCATGGTGAAGCAGAGGAGAGGCACATGCCAGGGCTTCTAGCTTCATTTACTGAATACTTGCACTGTTGCAGGAGCTGCTTCTCTTTAACCTCTTCTATTATTATCTGACAGTTCCCTATATTTCTATAATGGACTTTTGTTTTCACCCCATCCCCCTCTCTCTGCCACTTAAACCTCTTTTCAGCAAGTACCATAGCATTCCCAGTGTCTCCAGCACAGCTCTACGCACCTGACATATGCTTGCTCACACAGCTCTCGCCCCACTGTGTGATGTTACTAACCTTTCCAGATGAGGCACTGGGAGCACTGGAAGGTTGACGAGCACTCCAGCGTCATATGTCATATGGGATTCCCCATTCTCCCACCGTACATGCTCCTTCTTAATCTTCTCAGCAGCCATAGGCTGGCGGGGGGCGGGGGTTGAAATTGTCCCATCTTGAGCAGCTGGGCATGCGAATGGCATGCAATATGCTTCAAACCCCATTCTCGAGTCTATGATTCAATGTTCCTTTTCCAAGCTATCTTTACTACTTACTCTGCAGGGCTAAATTGTGAGGAAATCTGAGACCACATCTTTGACTCTGCAGTTTACATAAGACTCCGCATCTGTCACCATGTTTGGGGCTTTTCTTAATCTACGTCTTAGTTTTCTGCGGCTGCTATAACAAACTTGCACAATTGTGACGACTCAAAGCAACACAAATGTATTGCTTATCTCAAGCTGGAGATGTGTTTTACTGTCCTGAAATCAATGCGTCAGTCAGCAGGCATGCTTTCCTTTGGGGGAGGGGCTACAAGACAGGGTGTATGACTTTTTCTTTTCCATCTTCTATTTTCTCCTCTTTCTTCCTTCTCATTTCAGAGTGAATCCCTCCAGACATTGATTCTGTTCTTCTATCTGGCCAGACTCTGACCCTCCTGTACCACTCTTATGAGGACCATGGTGACTAAATCAACATACCTGATTATATAGAACTGTTACTGAATTAGCAAAGTCCCTCTAAGAAATGTGTTTACCAGTCCCAGAGACCAAGACACAGAAACCTTCCTGGTCATTGTTCAGCCAACCACAATCTGCTCTTTGAGTCAGCAGGCTGAGCACTTAACTTCCAGTAGGACCAGGCCTTTGTTGTTGCTGTTGGTGGCGGTGGTGGTTTGGTTTGGTTTGGTTTTGTTGTTGTTGTTGTTGTTGTTGTTGTTTTTATTTTTAATTTATTTTTAATTTATTCTTCACACTCCATATTCCATTCCCCCATCCACCCTCCAACTGCTCCACATCCCACACCTTCTCCCCACCCCACCCTGTCTCCACGTGGATGTCCCCACCCCCACCCACCAGACCTCTAAACTCCCTGAGGCCTCCACTCTCTTGAGGGTTAGGTGAATCATCTCTGAATGAACACAGACCCGGCAGTCCTCTACTGTATGTGTGTTGGGGGCCTCATATCAGCTGGTATATGCTGTCTGGTGGTCCAGTGTGTGATAGATCTTGGGGATCCAGATTAATTGAGACTACTAGTCCTTTTTCAGGGTTACCCTTCTCCTCAACTTCTTTCAGCCTTCCCTAATTCAACAACAGGGGTCAGCTGCTTCTGTCCATTAGTTGGGTGCAAATATCTGCATCTGACTCTTTTAGCTGCTTGTTTGGGTCTTCCGGAGTATGGTCATGCTAGGTCCCTTTTTGTGAGTGCTCTATAGCCTTAGTAATAGGGTCAGGCCTTGGGACCTCCCCTTGAGCTAGATCCCACTTTGGGCCTTCTTTTTCTCAGGCTCCTCTCCATTTCCAACCCTGTAATTCTTTCAGACAGGAACAATTATGGTTCAGAGTTGTGACTGTTGGATGGCAACCCCATCCCTCACTTGATGTCCTATCTTCCTGCTGGAGGTGGGCTCTATAACTTCCCTCTCCCTACTATCGGGTGTTTCATCTAAGGTCCCTCCCTTTGAGTCCTGGGAGTCTCTGACACCCCCCCCCCAGGTCTTTGCACCAGATCTTTTGATTGATAACCTACCCTCTACCACCCATCCCCCGCATAACATCTGTGACATCATATATATGCATCTGCATGCTTTCATTTGATTTGATTCCAAACATCACATTTTAAAGGGAGCAAGGAGAAAAGTAGAGATATGCTGAAGGGTTAAACGGAAATGAATCAGCCTGCTCTGGAGTGTAATTTAGATTTCCCTGAGCTGCAAATGTTTTATGTTTAGGATTGCATCCACCCAAGCGCACGTACATATTGCACACATCTGTACTGAGAAGACAGGAGTAGTCACCACAAGCCCTGCTCGCGCTCTGCCTCTGGCTTACAGCTGTGATTAGCTCTGTTTCCCCGTAAACCTTTTTATTTTTTTTTAAATCAGGGTCACAATTCAAAAATGCACATAGTTTAGCTGTATAAAAAGGCATATAGAGAGACGAATATCTCTCAATAATATTAACGAAAAAGAAAATTTTAATGATAACCATGCTCCAGATAGTAAAAGTGTCTATGTTTACACATACGCATGTGTGCACACACACATACCTTTTGGACTGGACTAGAGGGCTATCCAGTAGTCATCAGTAATGTTAGATCTCTGTGATTCAAATATAAATCTATGTAAGTTGGAGTCATATTCATGCCCTAAAACTATTTAAATGCTTAATTCATTTTCAGTAGTATTTTGAAATGAATATTTGATCCTATCTTTAGAAGCAGCAATAAATATAACAGCATGGAGATCAAAAGTCAGATTTCACATGTGGAATAGTTTTGTTTTTATTTACTAGCAGAAAGCTCTTTAACTTAACCACTCTGAATCCTGTTGGGCCTGGGTGTTACACTGTACCAGTCCATTTAACCCAGAAGTCTCCCTGCAGAGCCCTATGTTTCTACAGTTGGGAAGGCTTAACTCACAATGAACAAAGTGGTGCTGGTCTACAAAATGATACCCTCATTTTAACAGTGTTTCTCGGTGAATTTTGAGTCCTAGTTTTCCTTTGTTTCTCCAAGTCCTAACTTTCAATTTTGACCTCTACTATACATGAAATTTCCAAGTCTCCTACATTGCTGAGTTGCTTCAACCTCCAAAGATCTACATTAAGCCCAATATATACCTGGCCACCCTTTCCAGCAAACTTCATGGGTCCTCACCATGTGCTGTCACCATTATCTAGCCTCCCTCCCTCTGAAATCTGAAGCTCTTCTCAGCCTCATGTGTCCTTCACACTCAGCAAACACCCATGTCTGGTCTAATCCCACTTCCTGCAACCCCATCTTCATTCTTTGCTTTCTTGGCTTCCTCCCTGATCCTTAATCCAAGTTCTCACAATCAGTAACCCAACTATTAGAACCATTAACCACAGAACTGTCTTCATAGCTCTCACTCTGTACTTCCCAACCTGGTATCAATGCCTTCTTAACATAAACCTTCTATTAGGCCTTTAAGATGACATATGCTGAGACCCATCAAATAAAGGTATAGCATACAGTGCTAGGCAAATTTAATCAAGAAGTCTTTCCTCCCTGGAATACTCTATGTAACAGACTTTCCTTGGGGAGATATGAACAAAAAGTCTAGTTATGTCAGGTAGAGTAGACCGACATACTAATACCACTGAAGTCCATTTAGTGAAACAAGGAGTTTGGTTGGGATTTATAGGCAAGTGGGTGAAAGATTGCTTATAGAAGCAGAAAGTACTCAGATAGCTGCATCATCAAAGTCCACTCCAGCATGGTGACAGCTCACTAAACCTACAAATCTATGTGCACACTGAACAGCCTGCAGGCATTTCAACAGGTTGGAAAATGTCCCTTCCAATAGCTCAGTGGGTCTGAACTTCCTCAAGGCTACTAGGCTGGTTTCTACTTCCAGGAAGCTCACCTTATCTAAGACTATCTCTCAGCAATCCTTAAAGCTATGTGTTCTTGGAGGTCCTAATCAATCTGATCAGTTTAGGGGACTTCCTGAGGTTTTTGAGTTGTTCATTTCCTAAACTTAACAGCTTTACTGTAGGATAGAATATTTCACCCCATCCCACACCCATCCCCATACCCACACCTTAGAACACCCAACTGTTTTACCTCTCTTTTAACTTCCTGTGTTTTAAAAACCACCCCCAAATGGAACAGTTTTATCTCAGAGGAAATTGTTACACATCAAATACCAATTGATATCTCATTGGGCAGTATTCTTTGAAACCCTTTGGCCTATGTTGTCTAAGTAATTTCCTACAAATTTCATCATGTTATCCCTCTCTTGAAAACCCCTTCTGATGATACCCCAGAGTTATAGGATTATGTTTCAAAGACTATATTTCTCTGTCTGTCCCTCATCTGACACTGAAGTCTCATGACCCCCATGATTCATCCTCAGGCCTACTTGGAGCTATGTAACCATGCCATAGTTGGGCATAATGTGGGTATAAGCCTACATGGTTAGATGCTGTCCCCATCCCTGTTTTCCTAGCTAACTATTCACGTTGTCTCTTCTGCATCACTGCTCCCAACCTATCCATAACAATGTAGTTGCACTATTTATTGTAGTCTCTTTTGGTAAGACTGATCATGTTTTTTCAATAGTTTTCTCCTTCTCTAGATGACAGAACCCTACAATAACCACTTAAATTTGTCTAAAATCCTCAGCATATAACATGGTGCCCAGTGGGTACCCAAATGTTTGGTAAAGGTATGACTGAGTAAAACAGGGGGTGAAATGAGTTATGAGCATAATAAACAGCCCATACCATGTTAAACCTGGAAATCAGATCCTAGAAACAGAATATAAGTGTCATTTTGCATTAAGGGCAGTAATATGATTTGAAGCACCAAGGAAATGAATTCAACTCTAAATTAAACTACTAAATGAAACATTTTTTAAAAATCAATGTAGTCAAAATTTATTGACATGCTAATCATGGGGAAATCTTTGAAAATACAGGTCACATGAGCATATTTCTGTATAAAAATATAGCCTTTAAGTGGTCTCTTTATTGTATATTTCTTAAATTTCTTATAAAAATAATGAAGCCACGGCCTTGCTATGAATCATGTATGGCAGCTAATATACTCACCATAAATGGTATCTTTATTATTTGTCTTTATTGCATATATTTTAAAATACCCCTTACCAGAGATTTACCTTTTCATACCAGAATGTGACCTTAAATGATGATTCATGAAGACAAATATTTTTCATTTAATTTTATTACATTTTCCTCTCCACATGCTAACTCTCACTTAAAGAAGTAAAGCTTCACCGAGTCATCTCAACATGGTCACAAAGCTACCACAGACTCTGAAGGCTTTCCTGAGGTCAAATTTCACCTTCTATAAAGACAGGTTTTTATCTATGTAAACATACTGGAGGAATTTATTAAGCATATATAATACAAGCTTTAGCAACAGGATCTGAACATAAATAATAGGTAAAAGATAAATGAGCAATACATACATACATACATACATACATACATACATACATACATACATAGAGTTTGCAGATAAGTAGATAATGAGAGCAATGGTAGACAGCTAGGTAGATAATGATAGATAGATAGATAGATAGATAGATAGATAGATAGGAAGGATGGATTGATTGATCTGGTCCTCTCCCATGTCTGGAATGTCAGAATGCTCAGAAGAGCCAATTCCTATTGTGGGGACACAGTTTCCTGTAGTGGTCAAACACTCAGATAAAAGGAGGATCTGTGACAGCTAGATATTTGCTTTACATCTTTGAAACATCTGCATTTAGAGTCTTCTCATTCACCCAGTCATCAATTCAGGGAACATTTATGAACTGCATGTTCTTTGCCAGACACTATCCTCTCTCTGCACTGAGAAGTACACAGATTAACTTTTCTCAGAAGATCCCTAATCCTGGTTGTGTTCAGGGAAACAGGAAATAGCAGACACATGAGCTCTGAGCATTCTCAGAAGAGATAAGATACCCATCCTAAGTCAGAGTGTGGTGGAAGGGAAGGGACAGAAAATAGAACAGGCTTTGAGGAGGAATGGCCTGGGAGCTGAACCTTCTAGGATACCTTAGAAGTTTGTGTGTGAGCAGGGAGCTGAAAGGCATAGTGAATAACATGTTCAAAAGCCTTCGCAGAAGTGTCTGTGTGCCCAGAGAAGGATGAATTGTCTATTGCAACTAGTGCCCTATTACATGGTTGAGTCTCAAAGAATAAGCCAGTAAGATTGCCATAGTCTAGTGTGCAAGGACCCAGAAAGGGATTTTCTGGAGTCTTGTCTTTATCTTGTGGGTGCTCAGAATCTCCCTGAAGCTTTAGGTATAGATAGATGATATATATATGGAGAGAGAGAGAGAGAGAGAGAGAGAGAGAGAGAGAGAGAGAGAGATACGGGCACCCAGATGATCTTAAAATTCTTCCTCAAAGCTATTTTTGTCCTTGTGCTGTTACAGACTTCTCCATGAGGTTGTGGATAATTTATCTGAGGACTGCCCTTTAATTGGGTCCTCTCTGGAACTTGACAGTCTTCCCCTTATTTTAAGAGAATGTCACACTATACGACACTCGGAGTAAGACTAATTATTTTCACCATCTGTTAACTAAGTTTGAAGGAAAGAGAAAACAAACCTACATTTTTCTCTTATTTCATTTTTCACATTTAATAAGGAGCTCTAGTTGAACACTTTGAATCTAATAACTGTTTATACTCACCTACTTGCTTAATTTTGGAGTATGTATCCAAAATGAATAGGATCCCATGTGCCTCAAAAAATATTTGAATGGAGAAAAATGTAACCATTTATCATTGAAGTGCTCTGCAGTAATATAAGTACCAACATCAAAAGGAAAATTACTATATTATCATATTATCAGTCAACATAGGACTCTGCATATACTAGCTGCCATATATCTCCATACATCTTTATGCCTGGTGAATTCAGGAGGCCTTTGGATATCTTGAATGAATTTTAATCTTTAATGACAAAAAAATGTGGTTTGACATCATTTTGAAGTTTGTAGGGATATGGTCTTATGAACTAGACATCTACTTCTCTCACTGCACTCTCAAGAAAATAAATATTTAAAGATATCACATGCCTCTAGAATCTATTAAGAAATGGCACTGTATTTTTCAGCTCATACACCAGTCAGTGATTATGAGGAAACAAATGAAACCTGGAGTTTTTTTAGTGGGGAAACTATATGAAAGGAAACACACTAGAGATGAACTCCTTCAATTCTAAGTTCTTTTATTAAAGATATAATCAAAATACTGGAGAATATTTTGAGTACAAATCCCTTTCACTTAGTATGAGCAATAAGAAAGCTAAAATCTCTTCATCTGTGTATTTAAACAGGTTGATGGAAGAGTTATTTAAAATTGCTGTTTGGATCTGGGGATATGACTCCATGACAGAGCACATCCTTTAACAAGCATGAGGTCCTGCGTTCAGTCTCAACACTAGGAGGAAAGCTCTATTTTAAAAATGAAATGCAGTCTAAGGATATAGATCAGCAGGAAAGTATCTTGGTTCAATCCCAGTACTGCTAAATCACTAGGTAGATAGGTAGATAGGTGGACAGGCAAATGGACAGATGGATACACAGAGACACAGATGGATTCTGGTAAGGTCTACCCAGTCTCTAGAATCCCAGAGAGTGCTAAAGAGTCACTTGTTGTAGGGACTTTTTAAAGGCAAAACACAAGGCCACTGTATTTCCCATGTGGCTTTGTCATTTTTCAAAAACTACAACTTCCAGCATTCCAGGAAGTTAACTTGCCCTGGAGCTTACAGGCCACGCTTACAGGTTGACTTTGGCTCCTACAAGTGGACAATGGCCAAAGGAATCAATGCAAAGAAAAACACCCACACTGCGTCAGAGTGACAATGGCCAGAAACCATTGTATCAACTTACATTTTTTCAGCAAATTTTATATTTTTAAAGTTGCTGAAACCCAGCAACATGGCTTACCCTGTAAAACCACTTGCTGACCTGAGATCGATTTTAAGAAGCCACTTAAGTGTAGGAGAGAAATGATTCTATACACTTTCCCTCTGATTTCTACATATGTACCATGATTTGCATATCTGTACACACATACACACACACATACACACACATGCATGCTAATAAGTATATAAATAAGTACTTTTTTAAAGTTTCTAGAATTGATAGAGTTCCTGAAGGTTGTTTTACTGCCAAGTGACTGACAAGCCCATTGGATTGGCTTGAGACTTTTTCTTCCTTCTTTCCTTCTTTCCTTTCTTCCTTTCTGTCTGTCTTTCTTTTATTTTTAATTTTTTTATTGTATGAGTGTTTTGCCTGCATGCTTGTCTGTATACTATACATGCAATACCCAAGTAGATCAAAAGAGAATCTCATACCCTAGGACTGGACTTACTTGGGATTAGGTAACCTAGGATACCTCTGAATGGCCAGGTAGTCACTAGGAATCAAACCCAAGGTCCTCTGTAAGAGCAGCCAGTGTTCTTAAGCCCTGAGCCATCTCTCCAATCCCTTGACTTGGGCCACAGCATGAATTGGTTTATCACCTCTCACAATATAGTGTAGTCTTATAAGGCTGGAACCAGGTTTAGATAGTCAATGGCTTTCCTGACAGGACTCAGACCCAATTCCTCTAAAGTCCTGCAGTTCCTGTCCCTGGCTATCTGAGCAGTTGATTGAGGTGAGAGCAGGGGTATGATTTAGCCCTAATATCTTACTGGCTACCTAATAAGACCACCACCGAAGAAGGTGGCATCTAGCCTGTTGGTGCTACTTTCCCTCAATGCAAACTCCCAGCTTTTGGACCTAGATTAAATGTCTCAACAAACCAGGGCAGCAAGTGAATAACTAGAGACTGTTTCTAAGAAACCAAAGGGCACCCTGAAATGTCTGGGTTGAGCTGCACCAACCTAGCAAAGCCATGTTTTAGCATGTATGAACTTGGGTTCTATCAGAGTGTAGTACCAGAAATCTCAAAATTATAGTGGCTTCAAAGACTCCAAGAGTATTTTGCATAAGAAGAGGTAGGCAGGGCTTCTGAGTCAACAATGAAACCTACTCTATCTTCTTCCATATCACATGCACCCCATGCCAATTCATGGCAGCAAGGAGGGGGTGTGGGTCTCTCTTTAGCCGAGGTCTTTGAAATCGCACACATCCATCTGTTTATATCCCATTGGCCATCATTTAGTCCAGTGGCTGTGCTTGCCTTCAAGGGAGTTTGCCAAATATAGCCTATACAGAAAAAACGTGTACCATGCTAAAAGTTGAGGGCCCTTAAAAGGGAAGGGACAAATACTTGGAGAAAGCCAACAGTCCGTGCCCCAGGAGGCCTCGTTCCTGCCTCCTGCAGCCAGATTATAACGATTAAGTTCCATGTAAACAAAGTGTTTTACTGCGGTCCCTCTGAAAACCACTGACATGAGGCTATTTTTCTTGCATACCAGATTTCAGCGCCTCTGGCTCCCAGTGCCCTTAGAAATCACCAGTCCAGATGAGTTCTTCAGAAACCTGGCTCCTAAATCTCCCATTGCCCAGTGTGGCTGAGTGAGTGCTTGCTTCCACGTGGGGGGAGAGGACAGTCCTTTCTCTCTGCAAATTAATTTTTTTCTGATGGTTGATTCTGATGGCAGGAGGTCCCTCTTCCTCATGCTGGAGGCTGCACAGATTATTTTCATTGGATCATAAATATGTTGAACACTTTATTATACTAACCTTTTAAACCAGTTCTCTTTAGTGGCTACAAATCACAGTTCAGGGGCAAATTTCTAAGATTCCAGGGCTCCTGAATTCCTGGATGCTCAAGTTAAATACCTGAGATTATGAGTGGGGAATTACAAAATCTTTGCTACACAATTCACTGCAAAGACAAGAAGCAAAGCCCTTTGACCTGACTCCTGGTTTGTCAAAAACAAAAACAAAAACCAAAAAAAAACCACCTCCCTGCTCTTTACTCGACCAAGAATCGGGTCGTGATCAGGATCCTGGCCAGCACTGACCCTTTTTGCTTTGCTTGCCCAGTGTTCCAGGACCTGTGGCGGAGGGATTCAGAAACGTGATGTTCTTTGCAAGCAGCGTATGGCTGATGGCAGCTTCCTGGAGCTTCCAGAGACCTTCTGTTCAGCCTCCAAACCAACCTCCCAGCAAGGGTGCAAGAAAGATGACTGCCCCAGTGAGTGGCTTCTCTCAGAGTGGTCAGAGGTAAGTATGCTTCTTGGGATGAGAGAACCCAGAGGAGAGAAATCATCCCACACACATAGAAAAGAGACCAAAAAGCTCTCCTGACAGTGTGGAATGGCATTTTGTAATGCCACTGGCCTATATGGTAGGATGCATAATATCTAGGCTATGGGCTGATTTTATTATGGGGACGTAGGCTATGCAGCCAGCCCTTACCTAACGGTTGAACATCAGAAACCTGTGATTATAAATGGGATCTCCCTTGGACAAACCCAAAACCCAGGGTTCTTCTCATCTTTCTGCACCTAGCCCCTTCTCCCAACAGTCATGCTCCCACGTTCTACTCCCAGATCTTTCCAGTCTCTGCTCAGGAAGGGCAAGGCCTCCCTGGTTCTTCTCTTCCAAGTTTCTGGACAATAAAGGATGTGATTTATTAGGAAAAGAAGGCCAAGGAAATCCTGCCTCTTTACTGTTAGTTTCCTGACTCTAAAACTTGAATAACTTCCCAGCAAGAGAACTTGATTTCCCCATTGCTGTGTACTTGGGGAAAGTGGTGGCTCAGCGCTCTCAGCTCCAGATGGTGCCTGGAGTTAGGGATCCCAAACTTAACCTCCAGCTAACCTGCTTCTCTGAGTAATTCTTGTTTTGACACTGGCATGAATCCATTTCCATCCAGATTTAATGAGTCACCCGGACTGCTTTCAGCCCCTCGATTCTCTTTGAGTTGCCTTTAACTACCCAGCTCCAAAGACCTAAGTGTCTTCCACAGAGAAGTCTAAAAATCATTGCTGTACAAGCAAACTCAGCAACTGGCAGAAAGACTGGTACATCCCAATCATATCCAAGACCCTTCTCTTTCTTGCCTTGGCTTTTTAGTGTATAACATGCAACTCAGTTTGGAACTGCTAGTGGTTTAAATGTGTGTCACAGGAACACTCTCTTCCAGATGGAAAAGGAAGTCTGAGGAAATGAAGATGCCTGACTTCTGAGTGTGGAATTCTTGCTCTGTACATCACCAGACAGTTCAGAGTCCATCTGATAGTGCCTGCTGTGGGTAGTGGGTTTGTAAAAGAGCCTAAATGACCATCATAATCTATTAGTAAACTTACCTCTGGCTGTGTCTCACCCCAAATGTTTCAGAACAGAAAGGAGAACGGTTATTTGGGTATTCTAGAAACAGTTTGTATTTCAGCAGAATACAAGAATGGAGGGGACGAGGAAAATGTGTACATATTTAAAGGTGTATACACAGACATGCTGGTTGGTGGTTTTTAGTTGACCAAACTAAAACAGCCATGTTTTAAAGCTGTCCGACTCCTTGCCCCTTGGATGCTTGGATCTGGTTCTGTCATTTATGGTCAAACAGGTGTCAAATAGAATCTGGAGTCCGCAATCATCAGGCAACACAAGCAGAGGTTTGTTCTCAACCTGCGCTGGTCCTTGGCATCTTGAATTTCTGTGGGGGTGGGTGGCAGCTGTCACAGTCTGTCCCACGGGCCAGTGTCTTTTCAATGTATTCACATATAAAATTTCAAAGTGTAAGATAGCTTTCAGCTGTTTTTACTGTCATTTTTCCATTGGCATGCTGCCATGACCCAGGTTTTGGCCTTCATCATCTCAAGCAGAGGCCGTAGCAGTCCCTCCATTCCACTCCCCTCCCCTCTCCTCCCTTCGGCACTGCGTTGCCAGATTCACCTTCTCAAACACCTCTTCCATCAAGTCACTCCCTCCTTCACGGCTTCCCATTGCTCTGTGGACCAATTCCAAACCTGTCTGAAAATGAAAGTTCTCCAAAGTCAGGTCCCAAGTTCCTCTCAGGCTCCTGACTACACTCACCTCGTCAGTAAAACTGCCTTGGGATTGCCCCAAGCCCACAATGAACTTGCACTGAATTCTTCTACTTGGTTTTGGGAATTTCTCTGCTTGCCATACTCACCCCTGCTGTGTTTGCATATCCCATCCAGACCCTTCCGGTCTCCCAGGCATAGGTCAGGAAACCCCTGGTATTCATTCCATCAGCTCTGAATAATGACTAGTATTCAGTCGTATTTATTTTATAGTATCTCAAAACCCACCTTCTCCTGTTAGACTTTATTTTAGTATTTATTTTATAGTATCTCAAAACCTACCTTCTCCTGTTAGACTTCTACTAAATTCCTTAACTACTGTTTCTTCTCTAAACAACTTTATTGGCATATAATTAACCTATTATAAAATTCAACCTAGCTTAATATTCTTAAGGTTTGTCTATGTTATAGCACATACAAGGATCATGCCTCTTAATTTGGCTGGATAAATTTCCATTAATATAAATATTCTATACATTGTTTGCCCTTTCAAGAATCAATAGGCAATGAGTTGTTTCTGCTTCACAGTTATTAAAGGTAGTTGAATGTTGCTAAATAATGTCAGTGCCGTTGTGAACATTTGCACTTAAGTCTTTGTGTAGATGTATATGTTCATTTCTCCAAAGTAAATACCTACAAGTAGAATTACCATGTCCTGTAGTAATTTTTAAATAAAAACTAATGAACTCTTTTATCTGGAAGTATATGGCAGGAAGCATTACCGTTTTATGCTCCCACCAACATTGTGATTCATAACAGTAGCAAAATTACAGTTAAGAAATAGCAGCAAAAAATAATTTTATGGTTGGGGGGTCACCACAACATAAGGTGAGGGTCTTTCTTTTTTCCCCACAGCTTCACCAATGCTGACTTTGTCTTCCTTTCTGACGTGGTCATTCCAGTGCTCGTGAAGTATTATCTCACTGTTGTTTTTTGATTCATGTCTACCTAAAGTCTTATTTCCTTTAAGCGGTGCGTTTGCCTTTTGCCTTCTCATTTGAAGGACTGATTCTGGAGGCTACACACTTCACCCCCAAAGCCGACCCACAACAGTGAACCGGAGGCATAGCATTTATTGGGTTAGCACTGGCTTTTCTTGTAGTCCCTCATTTAACTCGCAGACCTGTAAAATAAGCATAAAAATAAAAACAGCGCAGTAGCTTCCCAACTATGGAATGACTGTGTTTAGAAGTGAACCGAGTATTTCTGTGGCTCTAAAGCCTAAGCCATATGCAACTAAGAATGGGTTAAATGCTCATAGAAACCCTTATAATACAGAGTAATAGAGAATGTTAGAGGGCAAGGTGTGCTGTGAGATATATAGTCTACATTATTGTAATACATTTCTTTAAGTGGCTGATACTTTGCCCAGCATATCATAGTGAATTTGAGGGACCATTCAGAACAACCATGAGACTCTATCTAGTTCAGTGGTTCTCAACCTCCCTAATCCTGCAACCCTTCAATATAGTTCCTCATATGGTGGTGACCCCCCCACACACACACCATAAAATTATTTTTGCTGCTACTTCATAACTGTAATCTTGCTATTGTTATGAGTCATAATATAAATATCTGATATATGGGAATACCTGACATGCAATCTCTGTGAAAGGGTGGTTTGACCCCCAAAGGGAATGTAACCCCCAGATAGGGAACCCATGTTCTAACTTATGTGACTTTGATACATTTATCCTTTCTTCCTCCCCCAGTGCTCCGTGAGCTGTGGGGAGGGCACCCAGACTCGAAGTGCCATTTGCCAGAGGGTGCTGAAAACTGGGGTCTCCACTGTTGTCAATTCTACTTTGTGCCCTCCCCTGCCCTTCTCTTCCTCCATCAGACCCTGTATGCTGGCAACCTGTGCAAGTGAGTATGTCAGGGCTCTGGGGGGTGGGGGGAATATGGAACCCCATTATGAAAAGCCAGCATCCATAGCCACTAGGCAAGAACCTGCCCTGAGCCCCAGAGCGGTGGGGCATTGTCAGGCAGCAGAGCCTAAAAGCAGTTGTGGCTGGAGTGCCCACCTGGAGATGAAAGGGAATCTTAATCACTCAGGTGTCCAGGCTGAGTTCTCTTCTCCCCTACAAAAGCAGCCTGCAAGTATTGAGCAAAGGTTGCCAGCTGACACACTACATCTAGAAGCTAGAGGCTCCTTATTCCTAATGAAGTCTAATGTTACCCAAACTGGGGTTTTAAACTGCTCTAAACACATTGGTACTGTGTAATATAATCCCCAGAGTTATAACAATCCAGGGCTCCCCTCTCTGTCTACCCTGAGCCCTGGTTCTTTGCCTGACCCAGAAGGTGAACATTTAACAGAGAAATGTGTGCTCCTCTTTGTCCTCTGCCTGCCTCTCTTAACGGTGCACATTTCTTCCTTAAATGCTTTTAATGAGGACTGCCTTTCTCCAGGGCTCCAGGCACCTCCACCTCTTTGGTTCCTGTGGGCTACCCCCTCACCACACCTCATTAGTGCTCCGGGTTTTGAAGGTGGGATAGCCTGATGATCCACAGCTGGTAGCCAGCTCTTTCAGGGTAAAGGCAGTGGTAAACAATGGGCATGCCAAAATCAATGGAAGAGTTCTCCTTGTTTGTCCTTTTTGTCCCCTGACCTCTCTGGTGACCCTATCTCACTCTGGTTTTTCCCTGCTCTTGGTTCTTCTTCGGTCTGGCATCCCTCTCAAATCAGAGCCTGGAAGGCCTTCCACCAAGCACAGTCCTCACATCGCAGCTGCACGAAATATATACATCCAGACGCGCAGGCAGAGGAAGCTGCACTTCGTTGTGGGAGGATTTGCTTACCTGCTTCCCAAGACTACCGTGGTGCTCCGGTGTCCCACACGCAGATTCCGTAAGCCCCTCATCACATGGGAGAAGGACGGCCAGCACAGCATCAGCTCAGCTCATGTCACCGTAGCCCCTTTTGGCTACCTGAAGATCCATCGCCTCAAGCCCTCAGATGCGGGCATCTACACCTGTTCTGCGGGGCCCGCCCGGGAGCAGTTTGTGATTAAGCTCATTGGAGGCAACCGCAAGCTTGTGGCCAGGCCCCTGAGCCTTTGGAGTGAGGAAGAGGAGGCCTTGCAGGTGAGGAAGGGCAACCCAAAGGAAGCCTTGCAAACCCACAAACACCAAAATGGCATCTTCTCCAACGGCAGCAAAGCTGAGAAGCGCGGCCTCACTGCAGATCCTGGGAACCGCTATGATGACATTGTGTCTAGGCTGCTGGAGCAGGGCGGCTGGCCAGGAGAGCTCCTGGCCTCCTGGGAGGTGCAGGACTCCGCAGAAAGGAACGCATCCTCAGAAGAGGATCCCAATGCTGAACAGGCCCTCCTGCATCTCCCCTTCACCATGGTGGCCGAGCAGAAGCGTCTGGATGACATCCTCAGGAACCTGTCCCAGCAGCCAGAGGAGCTACGGGACCTCTACAGCAAGCACCTAGTAGCCCAGCTAGCCCAGGACATCTTCCGAAGCCACCTGGAGAACCAGGATCTGCTTCCTAAGCCCTCTGAGCAGAGATTTCCTCCCATGGCCATCCCACCTCACAAACACGTCTCTGGCTTCAGCAGCTCCCTAAGGAGCTCATCTGGAGAGGCTGGGGGTGGCTCCCGCAGGCCTCATCGCAAGCCCGCCATCTTGCGGAAGATCTCAGCAGCACAGCAACTCTCAGCCTCAGAGGTAGTCACCCACCTGGGGCAGACTGTGGCTCTAGCCAGTGGGACCCTGAGTGTGCTTCTGCACTGTGAGGCAGTAGGCAACCCAAGGCCAACCATCCACTGGACCAGGAACGGAGAAGCTGTTCAGTTCAGTGACAGGTGAGCCATCGGGCTAAGAACCCAGGTCTAAGAAGGGTTGGGAAGAGGAAGGGGATGGGGGCAGAAATAACCACCCGGCTTTCAGACCTGTTTCTACTAGATAACATTGGAATAAAACAAAGCACTTAATGTCTCTGAACAGCATACTGCCATCCTGATTGGCACTGCTTCATCATCCCACCCCATTAGGAGCCCAAAGATAAACAAGGTGCCCTCTGGATAGCTTTGAATGTTGGGTAGAAGGACACCATTCCAAGCCACCATTATGTTTTTCTGACTCATGAGTTGAGCCATTGAAAAGCATGACCATGAGGACCATCTCTACATTTGTTTAGTCTCTCTGGGCTGGAGAGAGGGCAGCTAGCACCCACTACTCTGATAGCCCATCCTATCCTGTCTGCTGTGAACTAGGCTGTTTTTCTAGAAAGGTTATGTATCCTAATGTCTCACGATCTCTATTTTCTGGTATGTTACTGTTGGGATAATAACATACTACCTATGTACCAAGAACAGTGCTGTATTTTCATAATTTTTCCCTTCAATTTTGTAGTGGCTATATTACAGTGGAGTACTGACAATTTGCCAGGCAATCTCTGAGGTCACTGGAACCTCTTTCTCTCATTTATAAATGACCACAGAACTGCAAAACCCAAATGCTGGTGAGGCTAGGGAAAAGTTCTGAGCACCAGGACTTCAGTATTGCCTGCACAAGTCATTCCTGAGTGTTCCACAAATCTGGGTTCAAATGCTGGTGAGGCTAGGGGAAAGGCCCAAGCACCAGGACTTCAGTATTGCCTGCACAAGTCATTCCTGAATGTTCCACAAATCAGGGTTCTGTGATCATATGAATTTGAAAAGTGCCCTGTTAAAGCTAAACAGATGTGTTTACTGCTGCATTTTATGTCTGTTTTTAAATATATCACTTGATTTTTTTTATTATAAGAGTAATAAAATGGCTATAAAGCAATTCAGATGATATCCAAATCTATAAAGTAAAAGTGCAACTTTCCCTTGTCCCCAGAGACCATTACTTGTAGTGATTTGGTATACATCCTTTTAGAGTTTTTCTGTGTTTTATTGTATTATATAAAGCCATCTACACACTGAAGATTTGGGGTTTTAATGGGATGTTAGCCATGCTCAGAACCTTTGAGTAGGTTTTTATTTCGTGTGTTTATAATAGTGTGTAGAGATCCATATCGCCTTCCTAACAGCTGATTACTATCCTGAATGTACTTAACAATTCCCCAACTGGAGACTATTTGGGAGTTTTCACTTTTCTTAACTCTTTTAAGCATCCCAATGTGTGTTCTCACTTTCCAGGAAGACAATGTCATGTTCAATGCTCTCAGAATATGATCACATGCACACACACATGCAGTCTCTCTCAATCTCTCTCTGTCTCTCTCAATCTCTCTCTCTCTCTCTCTCTCACACACACACACACACACACACACACACACACACATACACGGGCTTAGTACTTTCAGAAACACCAACAATTTCTGAACTGGCACTTAGCAAATACTACCTTGTCCTTTTAATTCATCTTACTGGGTGCTGAGAGTCTAATTCCAGTAGCTTTGAGATGGAGAAGGTTTAGTGGAGTCTTGATTGAAGGAGCAACATGGTAGCCAGATGCTAAGAAGACTAAAGACTAAAGACTAAGCCAATAGAGAGCAAGGCTTGGATTGTCAGTCTCCCAGGACAGTGATTGAGAAACAGGGTAGCACTGAGAGGAATGCACCAGAGGCTGCAGACAAACAGGGAAGATTTTCTTCCCTAGATCTAGCCTTGAAAATACTTTGTAATGTAAATTAACTGCACGCAATCGAGAAAAAAAACTGATGTTTGACATTATAATGTTTGCAATTTATTCCGCTGGCTACTAACAAATATGACTGTAACTTGGTTTTCTATTCTGCGTTCCAAGTTCTAGTTGAGCAAAGAGAGTGACTATCTGCTCAGAGCATGAATGAGACATGGGTGCCATGGGGACCACTTTGCTGTGCACCTCTGCTGACCNCGCAATCGAGAAAAAAAACTGATGTTTGACATTATAATGTTTGCAATTTATTCCGCTGGCTACTAACAAATATGACTGTAACTTGGTTTTCTATTCTGCGTTCCAAGTTCTAGTTGAGCAAAGAGAGTGACTATCTGCTCAGAGCATGAATGAGACATGGGTGCCATGGGGACCACTTTGCTGTGCACCTCTGCTGACCTGTCCATGTTGGGTGTCACTTTGCTGTGCACCTCTGCTGACCTGTCCATGTTGGGTGTCACTTTGCTATGCTCTGCTGCTGACCCTTCCATGTCACGTGTCATTGCTTGCCCTCATCACTTGGTCATCATGGCTCAGAAACGCTCATTGAGCTTCAGACAGAGATGTGCTGAAATGTCTAGGGCTAAACTTAGCTCAGTTAGTCTGACTTTTGCCCAGATCCACCTTCCTAGGCATCTGCAAGATCCAGCAGCCTGTTGGCCTATTGGACTTTCTAGTTTATCGAAGTGTATAATAAATATCTTAGACTACTCAGAACCAGTCAAGGCAGAAAGAGAGCCAAAACCTGACATGGGAGAAATTAGTCTTACGAAAGAATGAATAAAAATTCAGATACTATTAACTATTACATGTAAAACTTATTCTATGCAATGAATTCACATGACTCTTAGATGCACATGTCAACTTGTCAGGCGGTAGTTTCCAAGGTGTCCTGAGGATATTGTGACAGCCTGGTTCACTGGGCTCCTCATTTTCTTCTTCCTTCATACATCCAGCCCTGCCACAGCAGATCCTGTGTTAGATACTAAGGTTGATGAGAAAGACACTCATTTCCTATTGATGGAACTCACAGTCTATTTAGGAAACCAACGGGCTGGATGCAGTATTGGTCATGCTAACAGAACAATATGTCCAACTATTTATATATGTTAACTCAGTGGGAATCACTGTGATGACTGAAACAGGAGTACATGCATTTAGAGTTCTATTCCAATAACAGATATCAGGGAGAGCTTTGCTAATCATGTCATCTACAACAGGTCCACCTCCCCAACTGTCCTCTAGCCCTTTAATTCTAGCATTTGACTTACGGGAGTCTATGGTGATTTGATACATCATATATTCACTTATTAATTGATGATGATGTCACAGCCTTTCTATACCACTCTAATTCTAATGATCAGATGGTAACTGACACCAAAGAGTTACTAAATCGTAGGAAGAACTGCACAGGGGAAAGAGAGCAAGAGAGGAGATAAACACAGAACAATGAACAAACTATGATAATAAGTGTTTGGGCACAAAAGTAAAATAAATATGTGATAGAGGAGGCCTTAGTGACCACTCTGGCAACACACTCGAAGGTGATGTTCTGTAAGCCAAAATCCAAATGATGACAAGTGCTCAGGATGTGTTATCAAGGGAAAGAGGCTTTCTGGATGAAAGGAAAGTTATACGAAAACTCAGAGTTTTCTGTCGTTGTTGTGGACTCATTCGGCTGCAGTGGGCAATGGAATGAGGTCATGTGACTACGTCCCAGGAAAGCTTTGGTGTCTAAGGATCAGGAGAACATTTAGAGGACTAGTTATCAGGACAGTAAGTGGTACCGTCTAATTCCCAGTTTTCCAGACTCCCATGTACTATGCCGCAGCATGGCAATTGTAGCACAGCCTGAGTGGGGGCTGGGAGCCTGGGAAGGGGTCCATTGCAACAATCCTTTGAGTGTCAGTAAGTCCCTGCTGGGCAGTCAAATGGCAGCCCTCAGTGGTAAGATGACAAACAGGGCATAAGTGTTTTCTTTCCAGAAATTACCATGCTAGTTTAGGTGTGAAACTCCAATGGGCAGAAAACTTGTAACTCCTAAGCTTCGGAAAACTAGACTGTCCTTCTGTGGCCTGCATAAGTATGCATAGCATGTGTGCCTCCACACACACATGGACAAACCATGCACAATTGCATGCACAAAATAAGGGTTATTAAAGGAGCTAATAAAATTGAGTACTGGGATGTTAACCTAAGTTGCACAAGACCTCCTGCTTAGACACTGGGAGAGCTGGGGTTTGAACTTACGTTATGTAAAAAAAAAATAAAAGAAAGAAAGAAAGAAAGAAAGAAAGAAAGAAAGAAAGAAAGAAAGAAAATTACTTTAAAAAATGTCCTGTATATTTAATAGAATTATTCAAACAAAAAGAAATTATAATGGATGTATATACATAAGTACTCTATACACACAAGCAAAATATTCAAAATATTCAAAACAAAAAGAAATTGTAATGGATATATATATATATATATATATATATATATATATATACACACATATATATATTGTACTGTATACACACACACACACACATATATACACACATACACATTTGCACAGTAGTTGTCCTGGAAGCTTCAGATGTTTACCTATTCTATGTTTATTCACCATGCCACATCTGAGAATCTTTCTGGCAAACCTGCCTGTGCTGTTCTGAGACCAAAACTCCTTCAGTAGCTTGTCAGCACTTGAGGATAAGCTCCAAATACCATTGCACAGCACACACACACCTTTTATCTCTAACATCTGCCCAGCCCTCTAGCCTCAATTCTCACCAGATCGCACCTTGTGGCACTGATCTCTGCCCGTAAGCAACACTGAGATACTTCCAGCTTATGAATTTGCATGAGAACTTCCTACCACTACATCTAGTTAATTCCTGCTCCTCCACAGAAGAAGCCTACACCAAAGGCTAAGTCAGATGACACCATACAAGACCCCCACATGCCCCAGTCTGAAGTCTTTCTTACTCACTACCACTGTGAACCAGAATTAGCTTTCTGCTTTTCTATCTCACCTTCTGAATTGTGTTCATATTCCTCAAAGGAAGCCGTTTTAAATTGTGTCTTATTTTTCCGGATTTCTAAGAACATTTTATGCACACAAAGGTGAAATGGATGAACAATGGAATCTCTAGTGGATGCCAGTGTGTAGAAGAGAGGTTCCTAATTACTGGGAGGCTGTGGTCTCTGCGGCCTTTGATAGACAGAGGTGGAGAGGAACACCTATTCCTAAAACAGTGGTTCTCATCCTTTCTAATGCTGCAACCCTTTAACACCTCATGCTGTGGTGACCTCCAACCATAAAGTTTGTTGCCACATCATGACTATAATTTTGCTACTGTTATGAATCATAATGTAAACAAGTGATATGCAAGATATTTGATATGTTAACCTAAGAGTTACAGCCCACAGAGCAGACAGGTTGAGAACCGCTGCCACATTGTTCCTTGTTCTCTCCTCTAGACATTTCAGAAAGTCCTCAGATTTTGTGGCACAGGACACATGTCTTGAAAGCCTTCATATAATCAAATAAAAATGGGGAGCAGATAGCCTCCATCCTGACCTCCTACTCTTCCATCACATCTGGACCCACGAAGAAGTCTTTATGGTCATTATCATCACAGCTAATATTTAGAGCTCTCCCATTGAGTTTCGGGCACTCATTAATCCTCACAAAAGCCCTTCAGCATTATTATCCCAGCTTCACAGATGTTGAAATTGTAGTAGAGAGATATCACACGAGCTTTCTCAAAAATCCCACAATAGAGAGCAGAGCTGGAGTTTGAAGCCAAAGCAATCCGAGTCCTTTTCTGACTTATGTTTGTCTTTATTGAGTTTTGCTAGGTTAAATACATGGGCTTGCCATTGTTTTTAAGGAAGCCATTGGAGCCAACTAAACCTGATACAAATTATTACTCAGTATCCCAGCCAGCTGGCTTCCAATATAAGGCTTTTGTATTTCACTTGTATCCATCTGTCTTACGGGAAACCTTTTCTTCTGGATGTAGCTTCACCTTCACCTGTATGAAGCCAGCTACTAATATGCACAATGTTAGGCACACTCCTCACTCAGTAAGTATTACAATTGTTACATCTGTGAGCCGCCTTTGTATGTCTACAGTTGTATGTATGTATTCAAAGACAAAGACCATAAGTAAGAAGAGTATTACTTGTAATGACCACACTGACTCCCTTACATAAAGGAAGGGCCACATTCTGCAAAATTGGCACCAGCGATGAACTTAACCAAATTGAGATAAAGTTTGATCCTTGCCTCCCCAAATATCTAAATGTTACCAACCAAACCATAGCTTCAGGGACATTTTTGCTCTGTTTAACATTTTTAGACCAAAAGTGAACCAGGGGTATATACTGCTTGTAGTTCAGCCAATAAAGCTCTCAAAGCATTTAAGCATGACTGCTCCCTGAAGATACAGACTTTTTCAAAAGAACTTCAGGTGAATGTGGGGAAGCTAGATGATTTGGGGAGGGGGGAGGGACCTTATTTAGTCTCAGGGCAGGAGCAGCTCATAGGTGATAATCTGCCTGGTCTGTGATTTGGAGAGCAGACTGCTGGCGAGTTTCTTCCCGAGCCTGCCCGCCTCCCTTTCTTTTCCTATGCCCACCCTATTCTCCCACTCCCTTTAAATCCACTTACAAAAGGCAGTAAGAGGCAGTCGAGCTGGATTCAGAGCAGCTTGGACACAAATCCATTTCTGCCACCTGATAAGTCAGCCCTAACTCGATTCATTTAAAACCTCGATTTCATTTCTAGTAAAATCAAAATGATAATCAATAAAACCAGACAGTAATTTTCATTTTATCTTTCAGAGTAGCAAGGGTACAGACAGGTTAACCTTTAATCACTGTGACAAAGTTCCTCAGGTGGACAACTTAAAAAACAGCAAAGGTTTATTTTGGCTCCTGCTCTCAGAAGTCACAGTATCTGTCACTTGTCCCTGTTGCTCTGAGCCTGTGGCAGAAGCACACAGCAGAGAAAGGTGTCCACTCGTGGCAGCGAAGAAATAAAGAAGGGACTCAAGCCCCAGTAGCCCTTCAAGATCACTTTGCTATGACCTAATTTCTCACACTAGGCTCCACCTCTTGAAAGAATCCGCTCCCTCCCAACATTGCCCCAGGATAGTGACCAAGTTTTAGTGTATGAACCATGGAGGATATTTGCCCAAACCATAGCAGTAGAGAACCAAACAGATATCTGAGACATTCCCGATATATGATAGATGCCCATTTGTAAGTGTCCATAATCACTGTCATTTGGACCTACAGCCATTGTCTTACAGGACCTTCTGGTATATCACAAAGTAAGAAGCTTCAGTCTTCTTTTTTTTTTTTTTAATTTACTGAGATATTATATTATTTTATGAGACTTTCATACATACATTTAATAAGTTTTGATTAAATCTATCTCCCTCCCTTGCCAGTTTTTCCCCTATCCCCTACTGCTATTCCTGTCCAAGTTCATAAACCCAGTGAGCTTAATTGATCTACATGGGTGTGGGACAGTGTGCTGGAGTGTGGGAATCTTCTTAGGGCCACATCCATAAGGAAAACTGACTCTCACTTTCTCTGTAGCTATCAACTGCCAAATGGCTCTACAGCCAAAGACACCTCTCTCTTCATGAGCACCTCTCCCTTTCATGCTGGGATTCTAATTGCTCTGATCTAGTGTGGATCTACTGCATGAAGTCACAGCTGCTGTGAATTCATGTGGATCATGGTTCTGTCGTATCTGGAAAATACTGCTTCACTACAGATGTCTACTACCTCTGGCTCATAGCTTCTTTCCACTCTTTCTGCTAACATGATCCCTGAGCTTTGGGAATAGGGGTATGATATAGCTGTCCCATTTAGAGCTGAGCACTCCACAGTATTTTTGCCCATTGATTAGTTGTGGCTCTCTGCATTACTGACCTTTTACTGTAAAAAAGAAGAGATGCTTCACTCTTTTTAAGTACAGAATAGAGTTTATTTAGGACATGGGAAGGGGAGTTGAAGAGGGATTAGAGATGTAGAAAGGCAGAGGGGGGACAGCCAGGAACACTTGGAGAGAGAGAAGGGTGAAGGGAATGGGGAGAGAAGGGACAGAGAGGATAAGAGAGTAGGAGAATAAGAGCGAGAAGCTTCACTCTTAATGTGACAAATGTCTGGGCAGCTGTCGAGGGGCTTTTGATAGAAAGGAGTCTAATAGCACAGTATAGTGGAGAGGCATAAGAAGAGGATGCTCATGTCCTGCTGACATTCCCTGCTATCATTTCTGCTCTAGCAGAAGAGAGAAATCTGCAAGCTCTCAGTGGTGTTCTGGCCAGAATACTTTGGACAATGTTCCAAAGTAGTGTTGAACAGGAGATGTATTAAGGAGTGTTTTGGAAAGCTTTAACTTGGGCAACATAGAAAATCCACAGATAGAAACTCTCCGAATGGGAAAGAGAATGGGTTGAAAAATTCCTCCAAGGTCAACTCAGAACCACGGTTGTGGATAATGCTATCTGTAGAAATCATAAGTCCGTGAAATCTACTTTCCAAGTTTGTAGCTAATATAAAAGCTGGAGGCAGGGAAGATGGGATAGAGGAAATAAACCAGTTTCAGTTTGGCTTGGCTTGTTTCCTTTACAGAACTAAAGGAAATAACAAATGCTTTTCCCAGTTGAAAAGTGTAAGAATAGCAAGTCAGAGGAGTAGGAACCATCCCAATAAATACTTAGGCTTCGGCAAAAGGAAAGCGCTGAGGGAGAGTGCGGAGGTCAAAGAGATGATGCTCATGAATTGAGCAGGCAAAGCAGGCACATGGGGGCACACCCACAAGCACAAGTGCAGCGGAGTCAGCTCTGGGCCTTCCTGCAAAGGCTAGGAGGTGCTGTCTTCAGGTCCCACATGTGCTTAGTTGATTCATGCTAGAAGGGTAGTCCCTAGGAAATGGCAGGATTCTGAAAAACATGAAATACCATTTTGATAAATTGAGGAAATCACTGAGACACATCAAAATTGAAAATGCATGCTGAAAGTCAGCAAAATTCCCTTGCAAAGGGCCAAACAGTAAGCATGTGGGGTATAAGCTGTGTCAGCTATGCAGCTCTGCCCCCGTAGCCTGAACAGAGCTATAGACAGTACCACATTGGTCTGTAGTGTTCTGATGAGACTTTATTTACGAAAGCGTATGCTGGCTAGAGTTTGGATACACCCCCTACCCACCAGTCAGAAAATCCAGTCAGGCACATTTCACGTACAGCTTACAGCTTGAGATGAATTACCCAGCAAGCAGAAAATAAAACAATCCACATTAGCAAATTCAAGACCTTATGAATTTCTAAAGAGAAAGAAGCCAAAATCTTTGGCAGGAAGCATAAGGACGGGGTTAAGAATGTGTGGTCAGGTGGCCTTTACCATTCCAAAAATATTTTCTGTACTTCCATCTGAACAATTGGGAGGCTTCAGCATTAAATAACTTCTAGTTGGCAAATGCATGTAAAACACTGAACGTTGAAAAGCTGCCTTGGCCACGTAGTGGTAGGAAACTCTTCATGAGCCTCGGTCAGTTCCGAAAAACATCTTCACAAAATAAAAGCTCTTCTGCAAGCCTCTGGGACTACTCTGATTTTTGGTTTCACAAAGACTTCTCACCCACAGAGGAGGTTGTCTTACAGCAGTCTTTTTACCTTCTGCTCCAAACTTCCTAAAACTCAGACTTGAAACATTGTAGCTTCCATCTCTCTAAATAACTACCTAGGTCCGCACAAATTACCACCTGCCAGGAAGGTGGCCAGCCCATGCACCTTCCTAGTTGGCCTCAGTAGATGACAGCGTTTAGTTGAGTTTTTAAAATAAAAATTAGGTTTCAAAAGTTATTCCTCATTCCTGATCCCAGCATGTACTATCTGAATCGATTTCTTATGTCTAAGCGTGTGCCTCCTCTCAAAATGTAGAAAATAATATGGAGCCAGTAATGTGGTGAGAGAATTAAATGATTTAAACTATGTGCATCTGTGTAGTAAACATTGGCTCTCATTCCCCCTTTGTGGCATGTTTTACCATAATCTCTAGAAGCTGTGAGCAGAAAAAAAAAGTTCACCTAGAGATAAGGAAAGGACCCAACCCCTACTCTACCCAGGACTCCTGAGTTCTTTGAGCATGCTTTTAAGTTTGCCCATTTGCTCCTAAATGTACTGCCTGTCAATTTTCATTCTTTTGATCTGGTTGTTTTATAGTTTTCTAAAATTGCAGGATTCTGGTTATTTTTCTTTAAATTGTTCGTTTAGTGGTTAACAGTGCTAAAACAGTTATGGAAGAACTAGTTGTCCTGATTCCAACATTCCTCACTCAAGGATAGATCTGAGTCATTTGTTGCCAACCCAGCATGCCCTGTGCCCATTGTCCCCTTCTCATCTCCACTGTCCGACATCTTACACAGCCAGCCCCTTGCTCTCTCCTCTGTGTGCTGAATTTATGCTGTTGCTTTAAAGCTCCTTGACTCTGATCCATTCACTCATCTCAAAAGTGCTCCCCAGGCTGAATATGATGGCACAAGCCTGCCATCCAGCACTGGGACGGAAGAGGCAGGAGCAAGGCAAGTTCCAGGCAAACCTGGGCTCTGTAGAAGACACTAAACATCATGAAAATAGCTCAGTGCAACATCCAGAATGTGCGAGCCTGGGCATGAAGGAGGACCAGGAATCATGGTGCTGAGAGCAGCGGTAACAAAACAGTGACTTCACATCCATAGTGAATCATATTCCCAGTCTTTCCTATGTGCTCCAAATGCAGGAGTCCATGAGGATCAGTACCTAGATAGGTGCTATAATTCTCATTTATACAGGGAGCTGTCATTGAGAAGTTTAAAAAAAAAAAGACTCCTCCAAGGCCACAGTCCATAAAGTTCTGGAATCTTGAGTTCTAGTCTGCTTTCCACCATGCATAGTTCCTTGTGGCTTTGAACACCCTCAGCCCAGTTGCTTTGAATCTAACTTAAACAAGAATTGATTCAACTAGACAACACTTAGCTGAACATTAAAGATGAAATGATAAGAGAGTCCTCACCCTTGAGCTAATAATTTATAGGCTAGCTAGAAAAGAAAAAAGAAAGATAGAAACAGTGTAGAATTGAAAAGATCTTTGTAGAACAAATGGGAGGTCATATAAAAGAAGAATTCCTGTGAACTATGGAATCCTAACAGAATAGAACTGGATTGGTTCAGGGTGGGGGAGAATTTGGAAAAGTAGATAGGATGTGAAAGTATTTCTCTTCTACCCTGAGCTAATTCCATAGAGGCCCTTTGTATAAGATCAGACAAGCATAATAGTTCTATGGAAAAGTAACCTGAATATAGAACAGTGAATGGCATATGACTCTTCTATATCCTCACACCCAATACACACCACACAGACATACACACACACACACACACACACACACACACACCTCATCACAAAGATCAAGCATTACTAATAAGAGATACTGGCAATAGAAATACCAAACCATGGTTTGGAAGTTCTCTGCATTATGCATTATGGTAGCAGTCTCTCTGCTTAGTAGGAAACATACTAAATCTACATTTTAGTAGCTGATAGACTGTAATGGTAGAAAGTCAGTTTGTCAATGACTGATACTTAGATCCTAGCAAGACTAGCATAAGGTTCAAAAGAACAATCTTCCAGACTCCTGTTTCAAGTATTAATGACTCCTTTCTATAAGGAAAGGAGAAATGATGATGGTTGTAAAGAGGCAAGCAGGCTAATGGATTTGAGGAGTTAGTGAACTTTAACCCTGACCTTCTTGGTGTGGTGAAACTGAATATGATCTACTATGTTCTATTTAAATTGATGCCGTCTGCTTTTGCTATTCTTATAAAGCAATTTTATGGAAGTGTGTGCGTATTCCTGGGACATCATGAAGATTTAAACCATGGTCCATTTTAGTACTTTTTTCCCAATTTTTAAATCTAAAACAGCTTGAACACCTGAAGAGACTTAGCAATGCCATTGTGTTATGCTATATCCAGTAAGATTCCTTTAGGATACAATGACGCTGGTATCAAAGGTAATAGCTTACATAGCTATCTTTCTCTTGTTAGCTTCTTTGAAGTACACTGGCATGTAACTGTCTGACTTAGAGACAAACATGAATGAATATGTGCATGAATGAGTGGGTGAGTTACCTCACAGTCTCCTGTTATTCTCCTGTCGTTCCCCACGCAGCTTCAGCTCCACTCAAGGCTTCAAAAGCACGGCCATCCCCAGAACTATAGTGGTGCTCTAGAATAGTACTAAAGTAACTACAAACCATTGCTTTGGCTAATATGTTCTGTTTTCTTTTCCATTCATTTTTTAAGAACAGAACTGCCAATACATAGCTAGATTGAGAGATACAGTCCCACTCCTGCCTTCCATCTGACAGAGGTAAAAATAACAACGCAATAATATGTCCATAGCTAACAACAGAGCTAAAGAGACTCAAGACTGGTCAAGTGCCTTAGAAAAACTAAGAGATGCCTAGTGGTGATGCTGAACTGCAAAGCCATTGAACCTAGAGGGACCCTGCAAAAGACATAGTAAAGAAAACAGAGTGGTTATCCAGATGGAGAATACTGCTGAGGAGGATACCCAAGTCCAGGCATTTAATTAACTGCCACTCCTTAACAGTCCTCCTCTTTCTTGAACAGGTGACCTGAAGGTGCCTGCTTGATTCTCAGGGATGGATGTTAACACTAGTGGGTAGTTCTTTGAAACTATGAAATTGGAAAGGACCACCAAGGTGGAAAGAACAAGTCCAGAAATGTCACAAATACTTTTCTATGGCATGAGTGGTCTGTTCCACCTAAGACCTTCCTACCCCAGGCCCTGGATATCTTAGTTCCTACCCTGTCTCTCTAGCTCTTCTAGATTCCTACCTCTACATATATGTTCTAGGTTTTATCAGCCCAGTTGAGTCATTGAACCATCAGCTTGAAGGAATGACCATTAATTGCTAACCTGCCATGGTAGAGAATGAAGTTATTCTTTTATTATTATTATTATTATTATTATTATTATTATTAATCATTCTATTTGTTTACATCTCAAATGATCTCCCACTTTCTGATTACCCCCCACAAGCCCCCCTTCCCCCCTCCCCTTTGCCTCTGTGAAGATGCTCACCCACCCACACTTTCCTGCCTCACCACTCCAGCATCCCCCTATACTGAGGCATCAAACCTCCCCAGGACCAAGGGCCTCCCCTCCCATTGATGTCAGGCAAGGCCATCCTCTGCTAAAAATGTATCTAGAGCCATGGATCTCTCACTGAACACTCTTTGGGTGGGGTTTAGTCCCTGGGAGCACTGGGTGGTCCGGCCAGGCGACATTGTTCTCCTTATAGAGAATGCAGTTCTTACAAATGGTGTAAATCTAGAATGAGAAAGTCAGTAGATAGAGACAGGAATTGAGCATTGAAGTTGATTATAGGTACCCACAATTTAACTCTTGTAATTCTTTTTAGATAGACAAAAATATGGAAAGTATTACGTGACTGTTCTAGAGTTGTCTCTTCATGACCTTGAAGGGCAAGTTTTACTTCATTACACTGAGCATCTTCTCTTAGAAGTCCCTCAGTTATACTGTGAAAGAAGAAAGCAATATGAGCTGTGATCTGCATCCATGTTTACAGGTTAATGAAAACAATAGATGTTTATACTACTGTCTAGAATTGAAAGACATATAACTTCTTTCAGATAACAATCATCTTGCTAATAATTATTTCATTAGCTTCTTCTTGTCTATTGTAATGCAAAAGGGTACCTTCTTAAAGTCCTGGGATCTTCCTACCATCCAGCTAGGATCCACTCCTCCCTTGTAACCTTTCATTTTCCATAATAAGCCCTTTTTCCCAAATATATATGGGCATTTGTTTTAGCTTCCTCTCTCATGCTGTGTGTTATATGTATTCCATATAACAACTGTTGTCTGTTCCAACTGTTAGCATTAGAGCAGGTAGTCAGTGCACTTATAAACAAATCAAAACCCCTATCTGAGAATACCAACCTGCCAATCAAATCAACGAGAGAGCCTGGGTTTCCTGAATATCCTGTCTTGTCTTTGCGGGTTGTTAGAACATAGCTCTCAATGCATCCATCCCTACACTTCTTCCCCATACTGAGTTCCCAAAGGAGTCGGCCGACTTGACCAGGTCTACATTTCTTTTCTGTTGCTCCAGGATTCTTCTACAGCCAGATGATTCCTTACAGATCTTGGCACCAGTGGAAGCTGATGTGGGTTTCTATACTTGCAATGCCACAAATGCCCTGGGATATGACTCTGTCTCCATTGCTGTCACATTAGCAGGTAACCTGAAAACCCCTGCCCACTTCTATTCAGAAATCCTTTTAACCAAATGCCTATAATATGTCACGCATGCCTGAGATGCATAGGTAAATGTGACCCAGTCCCCAAACTGGAGTTTTTATCCAAATGTTACCCCTGCCAATGCTTTCCCCATATCTACACAGGTTCGACAATGATGAAACTCAGAGTATAATCCTTCCAAGGTTGCACTCTCAAAACAATGTACTTTCATAAAACATCTTAGCCTGGGACAAATCCTTGCCTTTGAAACCATAGGAGACCTTAGATACTGACTGAGTCAACACCTTGTTTCTTAGTGGCCAGGCCACCTGAAATCACACCTCTGAGTAGCTGATGTGAGGAACAAGAAGGGGCTGAGGTCTCCTAAAGCTCGGCTCCCCTTTTCCTCTGCACCCCACTGATCCTATGGAGACAGGATCCTTTTCCTTAGACCTGGCCTAACAGTCTTTGTGGTGGTGTGTTACATGTGTTTGTATTTATTCTTTTCAGTTGCTGCTCCCATCAGATGATTCAGTAGATGCTAGGAAAGCTGGCTTCACCCATACTGACCTCATCCATCCGTGGGGGGATTATGTTGTCACACTGTACTCCAGTCACACATGCTACTCCCTTTTGTATCTATTTTCGAAACAATGTTTCTGCTCCTATGACCTAAGGCTCATCTGGAAAGGGACCTGTAGTAGCTTTGCAAGGAAGATGAAAGTTGATAATGAAAAAGACAAGCTAAGGTGCCCTAAGGTGGACTACAGACTCTGATGGGTAAATGTGTGTGTGTGTGTGTGTGTGTGTAAAGTGTTTGCTCTTTCCTAATTGCATTCCAGTTCCAATCTTCATTCTTCTCTATACAGAATCCAGATGTTCAGCAACAATCTTCTAAAATCTCTTCTGCTGTCTACTCTCCAACCCACACCTACATGGGCACTGTTGACATACTTCCAATTGCTAGTCAGCGGGGGATTAATTCTCTTGTTTATGGTGAGCTAGACACAGTTCAGCTCTGCCATGGACTAAATACCCTCATTTGCTGGAATTTAATACAATGAATAGGAACCTGGGGTTTAGGCAAAGCTATTGTAACATCAGACTCATCTTCAACTCTTTGAAAGCAAGCTGCTGGAAGCTGCCAAATGTTCCAAAGCCAGAAAAGAGAAACAGAGGGTCTAAAGAGGCGCCAAGGAAGGGGTTGAGTGATGAAGTATGACCGTAGACACCAGGCTGAGAGTTTAGGAACAGTGTGCCATCCTTCAGCTGCTGGGTTAGTTCGAGTCTCCTGAAAAAATCCTTTTAAACAGCTAGCTCCTCTAAAAGTAGAGTGGGAAGTGTTGGTGTGCTGAAAGATCATGATTGCAAGCTACACCTCCGCCAATGTTGGGAAACACTCAGCTATAAAACTCAAGGTTGGGGTTTCTAGGTGCTTACAGATTAGGGGATGCAGTAGAGCTGCCTACCTAAAATAGAGAAATAGCTGAGATCCTGCTCAAGTCGAGCATACTAGCTCACACTACTAAGCTGACACAGGAAGATATGAGTTCTGGGCCAGCCTGAGCTACTTAGCTAACTCCAGTCCAGCAGAGGTTCCCTCGTGAAACCTCATCTCAAAACAAAGATGCTTCTTCACAATATATGTCTTATGAGCTAAACATAACCTGAGATTAGAGGTGGAATGAATACTGAACACTTCTACATTTGGTTATCAGTTATATTTGTTATTATCTACATGATCATGGGAGAAAAAAAGTGTACAACCTCAGAGTCTTGAGTATCAGTGAAATTAATACTATCCACAGGGTGGTGTGAGTTAAATAAGACTATAGGTGTATAATTGATGAATATTGGGAATAGGAGAGGTGGTCTTCCCCAGAAAAGAGTACACCAATTGGTTATCCAGAGCCAAATACACAGCCATGAACACATACATACAAGTAACATTATATGTACCAAGGAAGTTATATTTAGGAATATATGTGAATATATATATATATATATATATATATATATATATATATATATATATATATATATACACACACAATAACAATAACAGGCCATGAATTTGAAGGAGAATATATGGGAGGGTTTGGAAGAAGGAAAGGAAAGGGATAAATTGGTGTGTGTGTGTGTGTGTGTGTGTGTGTGTGTGTGTGTGTGTGTGAATAAAAGTGCTTATAGCAGTGCTGGTAACATCATTCATACTCAGTAAGTGTTAGCTTTCTTTCTCTAGCTCTTGTAATGTGAAAGTCCCTGGAAACAGCCCCAAGACTGGAAAACCTCAGCCCAGCTTTATGTCCAGCTTTGTGTCCACACTGTTTTTAGCCTGAGTCTTCAACACTAACTGAGTTCACTTGTGCTCAGATTCTTATAAATTCTGGTGCTGCTGTGTACACTTGGAGAAATTGCGGTGTTTTGGGTTGTTTGTTTGTTTGTTTGTTTGTTTGTTTTTCTGGACTTCAGTTTAAATATAAGTCAAGTAGAAAGAAAACGGAGGCTCAAGATAAATAAGTGCCCTGATAGTTTCATAAGAAAAGTGCAGGTTTGGTTCCTGTGGGTGCCTCCTTGTGTAGCTCCAGGGAGCCTCAGAGCATAGCTTTGCATCTGCATCGTACTTGGCCACTTCCTAAGAAAGAACCTATGCTGTTTCTTAACTTGTTGGCCTCATTTCTTCATCAGTCCAGCCATGAGGATCACCAGGAGCTCCCAGAAATAGTCTGTGATGATTGAATTAACTCATTGGTATAACATACTTAAGTGCTCAACTTAAGTGCTCAACTGCTTGTTAGCCAGAAATACTATTTATAATGTCAAACCAGAATCAACTAATCTTTAGAGCATAGAGAAACCCTTTTTCAGAGACACAATGCTTACCAGCACCTTGTGAAGGCCATTTCTCTCAGTGTCTCTCAGGCAGCTGGAGAAGCTGACTTAGCCAACTGAAAGCTGCTTAAGCATCTAAACTGAGGTGGCTTCTGATAAGTATTGTTTCCAGCAAGGGAAGTAGCTTGTGATGAGAACACAGGGAGAGGCCCAAGTCTCATTTTGAATACCGCTTACTTAATGTGCAGGTATAACTGTGCTAGGGAANAAAAAAAAAAAAAAAAAAAAAAAAAAAAAAAAAAAAAACTTCTCTCTCCAGTGTCTGGATCAAAACGAAAGCTAGACAAATGTGACTGTGTCCCAGTGGTAGCCTGAGTCACATGGTGCTAGCCATTGACTGAGTCAACCTGCCATCAAAAGGACCTTAGTACTGGCTAGAATGTTAAATGTCCAACGCTTAAGTACAGAAGCAAAGAGTCCACCAAAGATCTGCACTTCATACTTAAAGCTACAGATGAGACTATAGCAAATGTACTTGGCTTCCATGAAGACTTAAGGAAACAAATAAGGGACCAGAAAGTATTGTGGGCAGGCTCATCTCAACCCTATGGAAAAAGAAAAACTTCATCTGTGTAGTAGAGTACAGAAGGATGGGTAGTTGGGTAGATGAGGGGTGTAGCGTGCCTTTGTCATGGTTTTTAGGAGAGGCTGCAACTGCCTAGATCCACGTCCACAATGCTTCCTTTGTCTAGGGCTCTGTATGCAACAGGCAAAGGAAATGGCAGAACTCTTCACTGTCTGTTCTCCTGAGGTGTCAAGTTCAGTCAATTAATTAGAAAAAATAGTAGCAGGAACCCAAGGACCATGACACTCTGGCATGGGATAAAGAAATACCTAAGGAGACGACTGATAGAGCCAAGGCAGCCAGGGCATGTTCAGAAAAGGACTGTGGGCCATACTCATGTCTTCTGATGCTCAGGACCCTTTGGATTTATACTGAAACACACTGAGTAAACAGAATCAAGGGTCAAGAAATTCCCACTCTTTCTCATTCTTGCTCAGGTTAACTAGTAGCCACAACATGACCCCGAATGACTACAGAATTTTTTTCAGATTTCTTGAGATATCATTTATGTTTTGTAGAACACTCCCACCGTGGGTGCACAGTTCAGATATTTATTCAATAAGTCTGTATCTTTTTGTAACTATTCCCGAAAATGAGGGTTTCATTTGTTTTTAAAAGCTTCATCAAGGTATTGTCCCTGTAGAGCAGACAACTTCACAGAAGTCAGTGGCATATGATATATTCAGAGTTCTGCATCTACCATCACATTCACCTTTAGAGCACATTCTCATTCCTCCCCAAATGAACTTCATACCCCTTAGCTATCACTACCTAATCTCCTGGGCAAACTCCAAAGTATTTTGCCTCTACAAAGCTATCTCTCCCGAACAGGTTTATGTATGAGTATGTAGATGGAATCATACAATACTTTGTTTATGTATGATTATGTAGATGGAATCATACAATACTTTGTTTACGTATGATTATGTAGATGGAATCATACAATACTTTGTCTTTTGCTACTAATCTTTATTATTGGGCATAATGATGATGATGCTTTATACCACCACCACCACCATCACCACCACGACCGTTACCACCACCATCACCACCACTACTACTACCCCTTGTACCATATGCCACATTCACTTTATGGCTAAATGATTCTTCTTTAAGGGCTGTTATTCCTCAGGGCAGGGTAGCCGTCCACTATATGAAGAGGCCACCTTTCATTCATCACTTCCTCAGGTGGTAGAGTAGACATGTGTGTCATTTCCACTTTGGGCTATAATGAATAATGATGCCATAAAGATTCCTGTGCACCTTCACATGTGGCAGCTATAAGTTTCTTCTCTTGGCTGACTCATTTCTAAAAGTGCTCCCTCATGTAGAGCATTTATGTTTACCTTTTAAAGGATCTGCCAACTTTGTTCCAAACAGCAGAGCTATGTCACATCTCCGTTAGCAGTGTAAAGAACCCTAGTTTCTCCACGCCCCCTCTGCTTCTTATTGTCCGTCACTTTTATTACTCAATAGTCCTCATGACTAGTGATGTTAAGTATCTTTTATTGTTTTAATTAATGTAAGGGATACTCATAACAACTTCCCACATCTTCCCACCTTCTCCTCTTCACCCAGTCAAGCATTATTTTGCCCCTTATGTTTTCTTTGTTGCAAGTATAATTTTGGCTCAGATAGATAGATAGATAGATAGATAGATAGATAGATAGATAGATAGATAGATAGATAACATACTCATTCCTACTACTCTCCTACTACTGGTACAAGTTAACATGTATTTCAGGGCTGAACCAAATCAGATATTCTCAAAGTTCATACAGTAGGTAGGTAGAAAGACTGATGGTTGTTAAATCAAATAGGCTCTCTTCTTCCCTAAAGACTCTCAGGAACATTGAAAGAAAGAGTAAGTTTTACTACCTTCTTAAAACAAAGTATTGACACCTGGAGTAAAAGAAAGACTAATATTTGATTTGTGGTAAGATCTTCGATAACATTAGAAACCGAGAACTGAGGGACAATTTTCGGTTGTCACTACAGAAACCGAGAAGAGCACACAGTGGATGTGTAAGAAGGCAAGAAAGAAGAGAAAGTTAGTGTATATGGGGTTAAACTGGACCCACCCAGATGACCTAGGATCATCTCTCTGTCTTAAGTTCGGCAAGTTAACAACCTTAATTCCCATCTGCCACATCATGGGTTTCAGGGATTAAGACATCTTTGCAAGGTCATTATTTTGCCTGTACAGTGTCTGAGGACACAGCTCATTTCCATCAGATTGCTGCCAAAGAATAAAGTTCAAGGCAATGTTGCTAGACCTGATTTTCAAAAAGACGCCAAACCCAAAATACTTTTAAACACCACGCTTTTTTAATGTTTCCATTTTTAGTTAAAACAATTCCACAATTTTAAGAATTCTTCCTGGACTAAACAGGTTTGTGTTCTGATCCTAGCCCCTGGTTAAGTGGTCTATTTTCTATATTTCTGTGCACATGCACACCTTATTTCCTCAGGACAGTGTTTGTAAAATTGAATCTCAGTTCATTTAGCAAATAACAGCAGTGGAACTACTACAGTCATGCAGTAGTTTGAATAGAACAGCAAAATTTGCTTTTTAATCTTGCTAAAGACAGGAGGTTGCTGTAATAATGGAAGACATTAGGGAATGCATTTGCCTCATTACCAAATTTAGAAGCAGATTCAGAACCTTAAACCTGTTGCTTAATTGTAAACAGAGGATCTTTAAATAGATATACTCTTGGCTCTTTTAGACCCAAGAGTTCTGTAGCTTTCTTACATGAGAAAAAAAAGGATAACAATGCCCATTGACTGTGGCCAACTCTGAGGTTCCCTTACCTGCAGATCTAACAAGGAAAATTGACTCAGTTTTTTCTTTGTGGAACAGAAGGAAGCAGTATGTGACTTTTACGTAAATTCTTTAAAAATAACAAATAAAATGAAAGTGTCTCTATAACATGCTAAACATCATCTCAACTGGAACTCAAGGACAAGGGAAGAAAGGACAAGTTAAAGGAGACCTTCACAGACAGGACAGCAAAGGGCCTGTTCCAGAATCACAAAATGTGGAAAGTTTGTAGAAGGAAAATCATGCTGAGAAAGAAAAGATCATGCATGTTATCTGTGACAGAGCAATTCGTGTTAAGTTGCTAAGAATATAATATATACATAATATTACACATTAACTGCATATAATACAGCTATTATTGAATATAATACATAAGAATACTTACAGAATTATCTGGGCAAGCCCAGTTTAATATGAACACTTAGAAAGAGAAGAAGGGACAAAAGAATATGTAGATGACATATGTGAAGGGCCAAAGACATCACTGTTGGCTTTGAAGATAGGAAAGGAGTCAAGGTAATAATAGTGAATGGAATATACAAGAATATTATATAATTATATATATATATATATATATATATATATATATATATATATATAATTATATATAATATATCACATATATAATATCCTGGAATATTTCTGGCCAGAAAGAAACAAAAAGTAGACATTGATAGACAGTGCCTGTGACAACAAATATCAGTGTAGGATGTTATTGATATTCATAAAGGTTTTCATAGGTTTCAGTCAATTTTGGTCCTTTAAACCTAAGCTAGGAGCCTTGAATACTTTAACTGAAAATTCCCCTTCCAAGCGGTTTTTTGTTTGTTTGTTTTTTGCTTTTAAGTATAACTCCAATGACACTTGTAAGAGACTTGTGACAATTGAAGGATTGGCAGAATCTGATGTTTCTTGAGACAATGCTTTGATATACTCACTATGAGGCATTGTCTATTAAATACATTTGGACTGAATATAGTTTGCTTAATTTCAGATATCAACTGTATGAGATTGCCAGTATTTAATTGCTTTAGACTTGAATGCTGTAGTAGATTCATGTTTCAGTTAATAGGTACCAGCGCCTTCACCTTCTCTTGAACTGATATTTAGATTTGCCATGGACCTTACTGTGTTTTCTTGGGTAGTCTCAGAAATGAGGGTCTGCCTAGCCTAGGTGGTTTCAAATCTCTGAAGATGGAGGCTTTGGTCATATCTCCAACAAGACCTCTGCAGATAACTTGAGCTTTTTGGATCACCTCAGAACTGGCTAAAGTTTAGGGACAATCCATCACATTTAAATTATTCGTTTTTCTAATATATTAAAACTCATAATTCTTCAAAATAGAAGCAGTTTCATCTCTTCAGAAACAGAGTTGTCCCTTTCTCTTATACTACTACAACTGTTGTTGCTCCTTCCTCCTCATTCCCCTCCTCCTCCACCTCTTTTGCCTTCTTCTCCTCTTTATTCCTCATCCTGTTAAGCTTTTGTTCCCCTGTATGTATTGTACCAAAAGTCCCCAGCACCTCTCCTCACAGGGCACCATCTGTGTTGTGCCAGAGATTCTGCTGAGGGCGGTTACTAGTGTTGAAACTAGTTAAACCTGAAAATGCTGAGGAGAAAGGCCAAATCCATAATCATCCCATCAAGGGAAGCTTTATTAAGTACTGGGAAGGAAGTTGGACCCTGGTCAAGTCCATACCCAGAATTCCCAGAGAATGGCACAAATTAGGTTAATCGGTTACTGAAGGCTAAAGTCTACAGTACTTCCTGCCTTCGTCCAATCGGGTGTAAGCATTCATCCTGCCTATGTGTGATCAAGCACATCCTGTGCAGTTGGAGCAACCAACCTTGTTTACTGAAGTGAGAACAACATGTGACTTGTTATCTTACATGAACAATAGTCTTGATCATTCCAGGAAGTTATCTGTCCTTGGGCACGTGGTGTTTACAGGTTAACTTTAGCCCTTATAGAAACCTCATGAAGTACAAAGACATTCTTGTTCTAATGCCTGTTTCTTACCTAACACTTTCAGCAACTACCTACATAGAAAATAGAGATATACAGCAATTGTATAACTGAACAAAGTTTGTGTGACTATGTGATGATAGAACCCAGATACTTATTCTGCTCATAACCTGTCCTTCCTCATGCCTATGCCACTGTGGGTATCACTAATTAACATTCATTTTTACTCTTCAGTCCTCATTAATATGACCCAAAAATCCTAATCTGACCCATATCCTTGTAAAATTCTGCCGACCACTAAATTAAGGTCCAAAATTTCTAAGCAACTTTTTCCTTGGTGTCCTTTCTAAACCTTGAGTGAATCCCAAGCCTGCTTCCAGGAATTCTTGATTCCATCATTGCTCCTTGGCCACAATCATCAATAACAGGTGTCTATTCTTAAGACTGACAGGTGTACGTGCTTACTCCCTGACATAGATTGTTTCTAGCTGAACATTGAGAATCTAAATTCATTCATTTTTCTAAACTCAGTTTTGATGGCTAAGGATGGAGGAAATCACTTTCCATCAAAATCTGTTACTCATGCTTTAGGATGGAAATAAGACTCTCTTCCATCCTTCCTTCCTTCCTACCTTCCTCCCTTCTTTCCTTCCTTCCTTCATTCATTCAGTGTGTTCGTGAATACTGATTAGCACTTGCTAACTGCTTTGATAAACATACCTGCTTTTGATAAATTATACAGTGTATATAATATAATAGTGTCTTTCCTCTTTCTGTAAATGTCTAAAACAAAGACTTACAAATAAAGAATTTGTATAGTTTGAGCTCAGAAGTGACACACTTCTTTACCTGTTCATCTGCTAGGACTCTTAATCTGTGTCTGTGCTCAACTGTGGAAAAATTGGAGAGGAACCTAACTGTGGGTCCAGATAAAGAGGAAGTTAGTCCCTGCCCTAACTCCTAAAGTGGAAGGCATCATGGTGTGTCTAATAATGGCTCTACTGGTAGAGGCTGCAACACAGCTCTGAGAGTACCTGACAATACTGTCTGTTCTTGGTGTCACTCAAGGTGTCATTCAACCCTTTCTGGTTAGGTTATTTGTTTGTTTGTTTTTGTTTTGTTTTGTCAACAGTAGTTAGAGTCATTTGAGAAAAAGGAACCTCAACTAAGAAAATGCCCCCACCAAACCGGTTTGTGGGTAAGCTTGTGGGACACTTTCTTGTTTGATATGTTAATGTGGGAGGAGGGCACAGCCCACTGTGGGCTGTGCCACACTCAGGGCAGTTAGTGCTAAGATGTATAGGAGGGAAGGATGAGTAAGCAATGAGGAGAGGTGGAGTTTAACCTGAGCGATGTAAGATGAACTCAACCCTTTCCTCCCCAAGTTGATTTTGGTCATAGTGTTTCAACACCACAGAAACAGAGACTTTAACTACCACACCTTCTTATCTCCTCCGACTTCTGTGTCAATCATGTTCACACTGGGCCAGAGAGCTTTTGAATGTGTTCATTCCCGACTTCTACCCAGTTGATTTTGATTCATACCAAGAGTCACTTGTGAGAAATGACAGTAGGAGCCCACCATGCACAGGACTGTGTGTTTGAGCCTTTGCCTCTGAGGTTGTTCATCTGTGCCTGCCTACCTCCAGGGAGACTCACTCTCCAGGAGCTAGGCTTCCTGGTTTGCTGAGTATCTCTGCTTAAAGACATCATAAGACTCCACCCATTCCAAGGTAAGCATCACATCCACTTAGTGTTAGCATCCAGTGTTAGCATCCAGTGTTAGCATCCAGTGTTAGAATCCAGTGTTAGCATACAGTGTTAGCATACAGTGTTAGCATACAGTGTTTGTTAGCATACAGTATTAGCATACAGTGTTTGTTACCATACAGTGTTTGTTAGCATACAGTGTTTGTTAGCATACAGTATTAGCATACAGTGTTTGTTAGCATACAGTGTTAGCTTTACCTTGGGCTGCCCAGCAGCATGGTCAGATTCAGATTAAATAAAGAACGAGACTCAAGAGTACATATAGAGGCAGGTGTAGTGGTACAAGCTTGTAACCCTAGCACGCTCAGAGGCAGAGGCAATAAGACTATAAGCCTGGTTTACATAGCAAGTTTCAGGCCACGTGTAGAACTACATAGCAAGACCCTGTCTCGTTTAAAAAAAAAACAAAACAACAACAACAACAAAAACTCAAAGCATTGGAAATTTCAAAATGTACATATAGACATTTTTGTAACTTTTGAGAGAGTCAATTAATTAAGAAAAATTGCTCCTTATAAACATCTATTAATTATAAATGCTTGGGTGACCTTACACTCTGCATTAAAAGTGGTTCCTGAAGGTGATGGGAGCATAGACGTAGCAGTCTGCTAACAACAGCTCCTCTACTGATAGTGGACAAGGCCATTACTTTTCAGCACAACCTCAGTATAATTAATTAAGGGCTGGATTTAATTCAGTGACATTTGAATTTTATAGCTATACACTTGCAGCTATAAAAACCACCTTTATTATTAAAATTCCTGTAGGAAAAATAACTTGGTAATTGTGGGTCTGCTCTGGTCCCCAGCCTCATTTCCCCATTGGCACAGTAGTTTTTATAACACAGTGAGGCAGCTCTTGTATTGGCGAAGGACAGATTATGTCTTTAACAAGTGCCCTGGGGATTCTGCAGCAACCAGTCTGCAAACCAGGATGTAGGGACCCTCCCTAACAAACACTAGGTCCAAGATGTGGTGTCCAGCTCAGCATTACGACATACCAGCCCTAAGGTCTTGGACAGATCCCTGGCTGTTCAAAAGATAGTTTTACCTATATGCCTCTCAAAGCTTTTTTTATTTTACACTTAAGACTTGTTTTTTGAGGACCTACTTTGTGCCAGGACTAGATGGCAGGGAGATTACATGAAGAGGCATGGATGAGAAAGAAGGTAGAGGGAACATAATTACTGATAGTCTTGTGAAAACGAGAAGTCAAAATAAGTGAGATTTATAATGCCTGGCAAGGGGAGAATGGGTTGCATGCTTTAGATGGGGTAGCTGGACATGGCCTCTCTAAGATATAATATGTGCAAAGAACCCTAAATGATGAGAAGAATATATCCATGTGATGTCTGTAGACATTTCAAGGGCAGGAACCAGACAGGCCAGGGCTGCTGGGTAAAGGAATGAGAAAGTCCAATAAGCTAGAACAGAGTGGCTTATGGGAAATTTGGTCTCCATGAGGTAGGAGAAGCAGATGGTTGGTCATAACCAAGTAGAAGAGAGTTAGTTGTGAAAAGGAGTGATACATTTTGTTTGAATTATACTGAAAGAGTGTCAGAAATGTTGCAAGGCCAACTATATGGTCTGGTTGATGTTTCAAAAAGAAAGGCTTTGTCTTAGCAAGAGACTGCAGTGAGTGAGGTAGGAGTGGTGGCACAGAGCTCACCCCGACCCTGGAAGCTGTACAGTCACCTGACGTAAGGATAGCATTTAGTTATAGCCACAGAGACGTTTATTAGGGTTGGGCTAGATTTGGAGTTAGAGTTGATATTTATTAATATCAGTGTTATTCCATATTTTCCTGCATTTTCATGTCAGCATATCATTACAGTACTTCATAATTCCTCTTTACCAGGTCATACATTAGCTTCAGTGGAAGGTAGGTTGAGAACAGCCCTGTGCAGTCATAAAAACATGGAAAGCCGACACCTATCCTCACCTGCACCAAGTTTCCACTCCTAACTACAGCTTCAATGAGCTTATTCACTCCTGCCCAGAGGGCAAGTCAAACAGAGGAGGACAATGAAAAGGCCTGCTTCAAATATGAAGCTGACTGGCTGTGCATGAGGCATGAGAGAGAATATGCAAAGTATGAAATGTAGGTGTCAGACTCAAAAGATTTTCTTCAGCTAAAGTAGGACAAGAAGAGTGAACAGCAATCTGGATTGCCCTGTTTTTAAAGGGTTAAAACAAAATCAAATCCATTTGACTTACAAAAGATTAAGCTTTAGGTATATGGAATGACCTCATGCGGACCCTTATTTCCCCATGGTGCTTAATAAATGAATCTTTGCATTGTATTTTATGGTCATGTGCATAGAGTGCTGTATTTTTCCACCAGATGATAAAAAGCCCGTTAAAGCATAGCATACAAAGAATTTCCACTTCCGGAAAGAAAGCATAGGAGACGTGCTTGTACCTTGTTCCCTATTCCTCTTGGTCAGTGCAGTTAAAAACCCTGACCATAGTGTGTACGAGCACAAGCTTGAAAAGTGGAAAGAAGAAAGCTGACTGGTTGGAGACCTTGGAAACTGAGGGACAGTTCAGCTCGCACAATTGTGAATTTATTGGGCTTCCTCTTTGCCTCATAAACTCTAAACTTGGAGCTGAAGAAAGGGGTTACCAGGAAATACCAATGAGTATGTGATATATATATATATATATATATATATATATATATATATATATATATACACACATACATACTATAAGCTTGTTCTCTCTAGCAAAAGGAATTAGAAAGAGACAGCATAACAAAACAGATGTTCCAAAACTATTACTGAGCTTTGAACAAATATCACAGAAACACTGTGATCCATACAACACAGTAACACAGGCTGGTTAAGGAGCCTAGCCTCACCTTCTCTCATGGACAACATAAAAGGAGGTACCTACCTCAACATACTCATGGGGGTGCTGTCATATAAAATGAGGTGTTTCATCCCTACTGGGAGCTAATGAGAACATTTGAAGAGCCTAGACCTCCACCTTCACTCCATAGAATTATTATTTGCATACCTACTTGAGAATTATACCCTTTCCACCTCCCAGCAGCCTTTAGTAAGGCTGTTTCCGTTGTAGTGACATTGAAGACCAATGGAGATTCAAAAAGACTACCCTGCTAGGAGTCCCCTAACATAGAATAAATGAGAAGTCAAACCAGGAAGTTGGACATCTACCCCTCTCTGCTTTCATGTCTATATGATACCAGAGAAAATGGCTGAAATACTTAAACAGAAGACTTACATAGAATATAAATGCCATGTAACAGAATACAAACTGCCTGGGCTAATTTTGAAATCACTCATCACTTAAAAACTCGCTTTCACTATCCTTACAAAGTATAGTGCTAGAAGACCTATCCAGTATACTAATGTAAGAAAGGAGACAAGATGTATGTGGGATTGCTCTATCAGGTGAGACTGGCACTTGACCTGACTGGTACTGAGAAGGAATAAAAAAAGAACACACACACACACACACACACACACACGTACATATCGAGTGGGCTGTGTCCACTGTGGTGGAGCAACCCCAACTATGCAAAGTGATGTAGAACTCCACCAAATTTAATTATGTACAGTTCAGGGAGAAGTTAGCTCATCTCCTTAGGAGAGCTCTGAAGGGGAGTAGTCTCAGGTTGCTGTCACCTGGGAGGGGGAAGCTGTCGTTATTAGTTTTTTTCCATACACTGCCAACATTAACAGTGAGACCAGAGGAAGGCTTTGCCATCTCTCTGAACTTCTCCCCATGGTAAAGCTTTGCCATTTCCCCATGAGAGGAGGTATTGACATCCTTGACATAGCCATGGTCATGTTAAAACATTCAGTTGGGACTTCATCTGTCCTTTACATGGACTCCCAGAGGTTCCACCCAGAATGGCAAGGAGAAAGGAAAGCTTGTTCATTTCTTCAAAAGGACTGATTGTCTATATAACATGTACCTGCATTTCCACACACCAGAAATGAACAAGGAAATTTGAAACACAGTATTAGCCATCCCTGAAAAGAAATAACTAGGTAAAAATCCAACAGAATGCATCAAGATTTGCATCTGGATTCTTTAAAGCACTTGTAAAGATCAGTGGGCATATGGTCTCCCACGGACTGAAGTGCACAACACAACCAGGAGGTTGGTTTTTCTATAGTTGATATATATGACTGGTATAATTCCTATCAAAATCTTAGGACTCCATAAGTGTGTTTGAAATGAGTGTTAAAAGATAGAGAAGACTCCTCCATTGTTGGTGGGAATGCAAGCTGGTTCAACCACTCTGGAAATCAGTCTGGTGGTTCCTCAGAAAATTGGACATAGTACTACCGGAAGATCCTGCAATACCTCTACTGGGCATATATCCAGAAGATATTCCATCTGGTAACAAGGACACATGTTCCACTATGTTCATAGCAGCCTTATTCATAATAGCCAGANGGAAGAAGGAGCTAGAGAAAGTACCCAAGGAGCTGAAGGGGTCTTCAACCCTATAGGTGGAAGAATAACCATGAACTAACTAGTACCCCCTGAGCTCATGTCTCTAGCTGCATATATAGAAGAGGATGGCCTAGTTGGCCATCAGTGGGAAGAGAGGCTCCTTGGTCATGCAGACTTTATATGCCCCAATACAGGGGAACGCCAGGGCCAAGAAGTGGGAGCGGATGGGTAGGGGAGCAGGGCCGGGAGGGGGGAGGGTATAGGGAACTTTCTGGATAACACTTGAAATGTAAATGAAGAAAATATCTAATAAAAGTTGAAAAAAAAATATAGAGAAGAGATCTTCCTTCTGAGCCCAGCAGAGGCTGCTAAGGCCTCCGGAGTGCTCTCCACACCGCAGGACCTCAGGATCACCTCAGGATCATGGGTGAGTGGAATGCAGCATCAGCTTCAAGAATCACAGAGGGTCTTTAGGCCTGCAGGAACAGGACAAAGGAGCCCTGCCTGACCAGAGGCTGGGATCTCTTCCAACCAGGGCCACCCCTGCTATCTTCCTTCTGAGCCCAGCGGAGGGTGCTAAGGGCTCCAGAGTGCTCTCCACACCGTGGGTCCTCCAAATCACCTCGGGATCACAGGACTCCTACCACACCTAAGACCTCCTGATCACCTGAGAGCACTGTGGGCGATGGAAGCAACAGAGCTTCTTGGTCAGAGTCTCATCGGGCCTTCGACCTCAGCCCGGAGACTAAGCTGAGACCCAGACCCCTGGGCACATTCCTTGTCAGAGGAGTCAGCCTTCTGCGAGGGTTCTGACCTTTGAACTCAGGAAGTGGATCAGAGCTCCAGACTGCTGGACACCTGCCCTGCAAGAGAAGAGCTTGCCTGTGGAGAGTGCTCTGACCACTAGAACTCAGGTGAGAGTTGGACTCCCAGGAGTGCTGACAGAGGCTAACAGAATCACAGGAGGATCAAGCCCCAACCAGAGACAGCTTGAACATTAACATCAGAGATTTCCAGATGACAAAAGGCAAACATAAGAATCTTACTAACAGAACCAAGAACACTTGGGCATCATCAGAACCCAGTACACCCATCGCAACAAGTCCTGGATACCCCAACACGCCCAAAAGCAAGACTCAGATTTTAAATCATATCTCATGATGGTGGTAGAAGATTTTAAAAGGACATAATTAACTCACTTAAAGAAATACAGAAGAACACTACTAAACAGGTAGAAGCCCTTAAAGGGGAAGTGCAAAAATCCCTCAAGGAATTATAAGAGAATACAGCTAAACAAGGAGAAGCCCTTAAAGACGAAATGCAAAAATCCCTCAAGGGATCACAGGAGAACACTGCTAAACAGGTAGAAGCCCTTAAAGAAACACTGCTAAGAAGAATCACAAAAATCCCTTAAAGAATTACAGGAAAACACAACCAAACAGGCGATGGAATTTAACAAAACCATCCAAGACCTAAAAATGGAAATAGAAACAATGAAGAAAACCCAAAGAGAGACAACTCTGGAGATGAAACCCTAGGAAAGAAATCAGGAACCATAGATGTGAGCATCACCAACAGAATAAAAGAGATGGAAGAGAGAATCTCAGGTGCTGAAAATTCCATAAGAAACATGGACACAACAATCAAAGAAAATGCAAAATGCAAAAAGACCCTAACTCAAAACATCCACAAGAAATCCAGGATACAATGAGAAGACCAAACCTATGGATAACAGGAGTAAATGAGAATGAAGATTTTTCAACTTAAAGGGCCAGCAAATATCTTCAACAAAATTATAGAAGAAAACTTCCCATACCTAAAGAAAAAGATGCCCATGAAAATACAAGAAGCCCTCAGAACTCCAAATAGACTGGACCAGAAAAGAAATTCCTCCCGACACATAATAATCAGAACAACAAATGCACTAAATGAAGACAGAATATTAAAAGCAGTAAGGGAAAAAGGTCAAGTAACATATAAAGGCAGGCCTATTAGAATGACTCCAGATTTCTCACCAGAGACTATGAAAGCCAGAAGATCCTGGACAGATGTTATATAGACACTAAGAGAACACAAATGCGACCCCAAGCTACTATCCCCAGCAAAACTCTCAATTACCATAGATGGAGAAAACAAAGTATTCCATGACAAACCAAATTCACACAATGTCTTTCTATGAATCCAGCCCTTCAAAGGATAATAACAGGAAAACACCAACACAAAGATGGAAACTACACCCTAGAAAAAACAAGAAAGTAATCCTTCAACAAACCTAAAAGAAAACAGCCACAAAAACACATTCCCAACTTTAACAACAAAAATGACAGGAAGCAACACTTACTTTTCTTTGATTTCTCTTAACAGCAATGGACTCAATTCCCCAGTAAAAAGACATAAATTAACAGACTTGCTACACAAACAGGACCCAACATTTTGCTGCTTGCAGAAAACCCACCTTAGCAAAAAAGACAAACACTACCTCAGAGTAAAAGGCTGGAAAACAATTTTCCAAGCAAATGGTACAAAGAAACAAGCTGGAGTAGCCATGCTAATATCGAATAAAATTGACTTCCAACCCAAAGTTATAGAAAAAGACAAGGAGGGGCATATTTATGCTCCAAATGCAAGGGAAGCCACTTTCATTAAAGAAACTTTAGTAAAGCTCAAAGCACACATTGCACCTCACACAATAATAGTGGGAGACTTAAACACCCCACTCTCACCATTGGACAAGTCCTGGAAACAGAAACTAAACAGAGACACATGGGCACTAACAGAAGTTATGAAACAAATGGATTTAACAGATATCTACAGAACATTTTATCCTAAAAAATAGGATATACCTTCTTCTCAGCACCTCATGGTACCTCCTCCAAAATTGACCATATAATTGGTCACAAAACAGGCCTCAACAGATACAAAAATATTAAAATTGTCCCATGCATCCTATCAGATCACCACAACTAAGGCTGATCTTCAATAACAACATAAATAATACAAAGCCAACATTCACGTGGAAACTGAACAACACTCTATTCAGTAAACACTTGGACAAGGAGGAAATGAAGAAAGAAATTAAAGACTTTTTGGAGTTTAATGAAAATGAAGCCACAACATACTCAAACTTATGGGCCACAATGAAAGCAGTCCCAAAAGGAAAACTCATAGCCCTGAGTACCTCCAAAAAGAAACAAGAGAGAGCATACACTAGCACTCTGACAGCACACCTAGAAGCTCTTGAACTAAAGGAAGCAAATTCACCCAAGAGGAGTAGAGAGCAGGAAATAATCAAACTCAGGGCTGAAATCAACCAAATGAAAACAAAAAGAACTATTCAAAGAATCAACCAATCTAAGAGCTGGTTCTTTGAGAAAATCAACAAGATAGATAAACCCTTAGCCAGACTAACTAGAGGGCAGAGGGACAGTATCCTAATTAACAAAATCAGAAATGAAAAAGGAGATATAACAACAGATCCTGAGGAAATCCAAAACATCATCAGATCCTACTTCAAAAGGCTATACTCTTATATTTTTGGTTGTGAGCCTAGCCTTTAACAGCTGAGCCATCTCTCCAGCCCTCAAAACAACCCTAAGATTCCACCTCATACCAGTCAGAATGGCTAAGATCAAAAATTCAGGTGACAGCAGATGCTGGCAAGGATGTGGAGAAAGAGGAACACTCCATTGCTGGTGGGATTGCAAGCTGGTACAACTACTCTGGAAATCAGTCTGGCGGTTTCTCAGAAAACTGGACATAGTACTAATGGAGGATCCAACAATACCTCTACTTGGCATATACCCAGAAGATATTCCAACTGGTAACAAGGACACATGCTCCACTATGTTCATAGCAGCCTTATTTATAATAGCCAGAAGCTGGAAAGAACCCAGATGTCCCTCAACAGAGGAATGGATACAGAAAATGTGGTACATTTACACAATGGAGTACTACTCTGCTATTAAAAACAATGAATTTATGAAATTCTCGAGCAAATGGATGTATCTGAAGGATATCATCCTGAGTGAGGTAACCCAATCACAAAAGAAGTCACTTGATATGCACTCACTGATAAGTGGATATTAGCCCAGAAACCTAGAATACCTAAGATACAACTTCCAAAACACAAGAAAATCAAGAAGGAAGACCAACGTGTGGATACTTCATTCCTCCCTCGAATAGGGAATAAAATATCCATAGAAGGAGTTGCAGAGGCAAAGTTTGGAGCTAAGATGAAAGGATGGGCTATCCAGAGACTGCTCCACCTGGGGGTCCATCCCATAATCAGTTACCAAACCCAGACACTACAGCATATGCCAGCAAGATTTTGCTGAAAGGACCCTGATATAGCTGTCTCCTGTGAGGCTTTGTCAGTGCCTGGCAAATACAGAAGTGGATGCTCACAGTCATCTCTAGGAAAGAACACAGGGTCCCCAATGTAAGAACTAGAGAGAATACCCAAGAGCTGAAGGGGTCTGCAACCCTATAGGTGGAACAACAATATGAACTAATCAGAACCCCCAGAGCTCCTTTCTCTAGCTGCATACATATTAGAAGATGGCCTAGTCGGCCATTATTGGGAAAAGAGGCCCTTGGTATTGCAGTCTTTATATGCCCTAGTACAGGGGAATGCCAGGGCCAAGAAGTGGGAGTGGGTGGGTAGGGGAGGGGACTTTTGGGATAGCATTTGAAAAGTAAATGAAGAAAATATCTAATTAAAAAAAAGGTAGAGAAGAGTGAGCAGCAAAGGAGGAAGAGGCAGGAAGCCTCAGCTTGCCAGACTGTGAGTGTCCAGTCACAGTAACTGAGGCTGTGTGTTATTGGCAGGAGAAAGATGAAACGCAGAACAGAAATCCCAGAAGCAGATGTTCACAAACATGCTCAACTCATCTTGACAATGATGAGGGAGCCAACCAAGTCGAAAAAGACAGCCTGACGAGGAAGGGAAGCAGAGCAGCTAAGTAGCTCTAGGCTACAAACAAGGACCTTATCTGAATACCATACCTATACAAAAACTAATTCATGGATGGGTGACACTGACCAGAATTTTTTGTTTTGTTTTTTTGGTTTTTTGTTTTTCGAGACAGGGTTTCTCTGTGTAGCCCTGGCTGTCCTGGCACTCACTTTATAGACCAGGCTGGCCTTGAACTCAGAAATCCGCCTGCCTCTGCCTCCCGAGTGCTGGGATTAAAGGCGTGCGCCACCACACCCGGCCAGAATTTTTTAAATAGCTGTTTTCACCCAGTAGATTTTTCTTTATCTGAAATGGAATGCCAAATAGTTTGATTTTTTTTTAAAAAAATGATATTAATTTATTTTAAAATTACCAATCATGAACTCCAAATTTCAAAAATCAATAAAATAATTAATTTCCTAATATAAAAATTAAAGCTTGAGAACAATAAAATAATGCATGAATATAAAAATTTACTCAATGTATCACTAAGCTGAATATAGAACTTAAACCATAAAACTTTTAGGAAAAGGAAAGCATAGGGAGTTATCTTTAGAATATAGATCTATGTAAGTAGTTCCTAGACTTGATATAAAAAGCATAACCCATAAAAATGATAAATTGGATGCTATCAAACTTAAACACTTAGGTCTGTGAAAGGCCCCATTAAGGCTAAATGGAAAGCTACAGACTGGACAAGCATCTACAGACTGTATGTCTGGCGAAGGACTGTATCTAGACTACAAAGACCTCTTAAGATTCTATAGAAAAATAGGTTGTGGCTGCAGGTTTTGGATGAAAGAAGACAACCATAGATGTGTCACTCTGGAAGTGGGAAAATGCCCCACCAATGTACCTGATTATGCCCTGGAGATGACCCATCCACCCTCACTGCAGTATAAGTTGCTAGAGTGAGCTCAGCTTCCGGGCAAGAACATCCAGGTCCACGTGAAGATGGCAGCCATGTGGCCCAGATTTGTGCTGTTTGACTGCTTGAAGCCTTGGTAGCCTATCACCAGGAATATGGTGATGAGGCCTTGAAGGAGATCAGTCATCCTCATCCCATATGATGAGCCCCTGTTGGGAACTTTGCTGCAAATCCAGAAAGTCTGGAGGCCCTGATGCCTGCCAGTGCTTGCTGCCAGAAACCCTACTGATAAGCCCATCGTGAGAGTCAGGATATAGCTTGGCGATATGCATTGTGAGATTTTAATGTTTAAACAGGAAGAGAGTCAATGGTAAAATAATCCAGTTACAAATACTCAGATAAAATATGGTGTTTGGCCCTGCAGCTTCCAGTTGATGCCTATTGCTTCTGCAGAGGAGTGCATCCCAGCTGCAGGAGAAATCACTTCATCTCAGCTGTGGGATCACATCCCCTTCAGAGAAGTGATGCCTGGATCCAGAGTGTCCCTTAGACACCTGTCTCGCTGAGAATCTTTCCCTGGTGGTAAATAGTGTTCCCATCAAATCAGCTTTCTGCACTTCTCTATGCCTTTATCCAAACTCTTTAAAGGGAACTTGCCCAGTCCAGTTGTGTTATAGTTATTGTTTGTCTACTTGATTCTAAGCTCCCTGGAGTCCAGATTATGCCTTTTTAAGACTCCATTTTTCCCACTTCCACCCCTTTGGCAAGCCTCTATCTCCAAAAATATTTACATTATGATTTGTAATAATAGCAAAATTACAGTTATAAAGTAGCAACAAAAATAATTTTATGGTTGGGGTCACCACAACATGAGGAACTGCATTAAAGGGTCATAGCCTTAGGAAGGTTAAGAACCGCTGCTTTAGAGAGAGGGGAAATGGATGTGGGGATGGTTGGCCTCCGGTGAGATGGGATATATTACTGTGGGTGATGACTCTGTGACAGTATAATCGAATATTTAATGAGGCCACAAGTAGAAGTAGATGCCACCTTTGAGATTCAAAGAAATGGTAAATCTTCAGACCAGTTATTTTATTTTCAGCTGACAAGGATTCTTGAATGTGACAGTTGTATTACTCTGGACCAAGAGGAGAGAACAGCATATAATGGGAGAAGAAAAAAAAAATCTAGGCAAAGTCTTTATCCCTAGAAGTTAGAGAAAAAGGCACATGGGTGAGGAGGACCTTGGAGGACCGGTGGGCCTGTGTCATGCCTCAGTGCACATTCCAAGCCCCAGGAAAGATGTGAAGGGAGCTGGCTGTGGCTGTGGCTGTGCCATGTTACCGTAGGTGACAGCATCCACACACTCTGTCGCTTTCTACCTCGCAACAAAACTGTCACAGGAAGACAGGAAAGAATGCCACTCCTCAGTCACCTTTCAAATCTTCACCCACAGGGACGTGGCAGTGGTAATCCTTACTTCATAAAGAAAGCTTTGCCCTCGGATGTAAAAGACGAGAAGAAAGAATTAGTTCGAAAGACTTCTGCTCCCTCTTCTCCTGGTAAAAAGGGCACTAAATATAAAGAACAAGCCTGCTTCAACTCAGATGCTTAGGGGACAATTCCTTTGTTAGATCTGATTACCAGAGGTTTGAACCCACGGTGTTATACAGCACATAGCTCAAGCATTGAAAAGAAATTCAAACCTGCAGCTGGTTTTTTTGTTTGTTTGTTTGTTTGTTTGTTTGTTTGTGTTTTCTGTTTTAATACTACTACTTACTAAACTTCTGGCTAATAATTTCCAAATGCTCAAGTAGAGTGAATAGGCATTTCACAAAAAAAAAAAAAAAAAATGTGCATGTGGTAAATACGAAGGTGAGAGGTAGTTGACAGCATCAGCCATTAGGGAGAGGCAACTTGAACCAAAATAAGATGTCACTGTGCAACTATCGGGTGAAAGAAATAAAAAGTAGCAGGAAAGAAGGGAGGGGGAGTTGCCATGTGACAGTAAAACTGCATTCCCCCACATTTATGCCAAAGAAACGAAGACAAATGTCCCCACAGCTACCTGCACCAGAGTGTTTATGACAGCTTTATCAGAATCTGGAAAGAACCCAGATATCCTACAGCAGCTGAACAGCTAAGCAAACTGTGGTTTTTTTCCCCCCCATGTCATAGAATACTACTCTGCAATAAAAAGGACCATGCCATTAAAAAATGCAGCCATAATAAGATATAAAAGCCAGAGGAATCGCTAGAGAATTCTGAGAGCTGGCAGGGAGCCAAACATAAGAGGTTCCTAACAATTGGAAAGCTAGAGAGGGGAGGTTAGTGTCAGCACAACATACTTCAGATGCTGAAATCGAGGAAATGAAAGGCATGCTAATGGTGGCCAATGCATTTTGGGGGGCCAGGGTTATAAATTTCTTGAGGAGTGCTTATAAGGGCAGACAGTCTGTGACTTAGCCACATGGATGTCTACGTTGAGACCATGAAATTGTGCTGTAGTTTCATAACATGATTGTATCATGGGAAAACTGGATACAAACTGCTCAGGGTTACTTCTTACAGCTGCACATGAATTGAGAACTGTCCCAAAGTAGAAATGAAGCCCTTCAAGATTGCCTTTTATATTTAATGATTAGAACACGTGTGTTATCCTCACTGAGCACCGTGTTATTATCTTCAAACTCTTCAGCCTTGTTCGTTTCCTGTGAGGTCTACGGTAGGCATGTAAGTAGACAGGTAACAGGTTACAGTTTTCCCCCCCCCCCAGGCAAAACATGGTGGGGTATGCTCGAGCAGAACCTGTGTCTTCTGTTGTTCTCCTGGTGTTTCGGGACCCTGGTCTACAATGTTGTTGATGAGAGATCACTTTCTTTCTCATCTCCAGGAAAGCCACTAGTGAAGACATCCCGAATGACTGTGCTCAACACAGAGAAGCCTACAGTCACAGTGGATATCGGTGGCACCGTCAGAACCATCCGAGGAGTAAATGTGACAATTAACTGCCAAGTGGCAGGTGAGAACCTTGTTCATGTGTTCATCTGTTTCCAATACTGATGGAGCTTTGGGAGAGGCTGGGGGATACAAATGTAAATTAGATACAAATCAACTCAAGGACTCCAGCACTGAAGCACATACCTCATTCGGAAGGTGGGAGTAGTGCATTGGAAAGTTAAAGCAGGCAGGTTGATTCTGTCTAAGCCTGGAGGACTAAAGGAGGCTCTAGGGTTTTTACTTATTCATTTTAGATGAATCATAGTTGTGTACATTTGTGGGGTATAGTGTGATATAGAATAGAATGATTATGTCAGGCTAATAAGCATTGACTTGTGTTTGTACAGTGGTGTGTTGTTGCAGTAGTGTGTTGTTGCAGTAGTGTTTGTGTTTGTTAAAGGAGCTGTGTTACAGAGTAAGGCTGGCTTAGAACTCACTATGTAGTTCAGGCTTCAAATTCATGGCTTTTCTACAACAACCTTTTAAGTGCTAGGAATGCACCTGAGTGACAATCTGGACTTCTTCGATTTGTTTTCATCTTAATTTTCCATATTAAGAGAATATGAGCATGTAAGGACTGGGGAAAGTGTGTTACAAGTAGAAAAAGAAGGAGTGTGGAAGTGTTCCTGAAAGCTGGAAAGCTGGCACTGTCCAGAGAATAACATGAGCTTAAGTCTGAATGTGAAGGGCCTAGAACTTTACAAGGTGGATGGCAGATGGATCATAGGTGATCTTGGATGAATGACCAAGAGGCCCAGACAAAGGAAAAGCCATGCTGCTTTGGAGTTGGGGAGATGGCTCTCAGTGGGTAAGAAAAATTCTTGATATGCAAACAAGAGGACTTGGGTTTGAATCTCCAACACCCAAGTCAAAGCCAGGCATGGCTATACATACCATGTACTAAGAGATTGAGACAGGTGGGTTCTAACAACTCGCTGCCCAGAACACCTATCCGGAGTGGTAAGCGTCAGCTTCAGTAAGAGACAGGCTCTCAAAAAGGAAGGAAGAGAGCAGTAGAAAACACCCGGTGCCCTCCTCTGGCCTCTATGCGCAGGCACTAAGTATGTATACCTTCACACATGTGCAGAGAGAGAGAGAGAGAGAGAGAGAGAGAGAGAGAGAAGAGGAAGGAAAGAAGGAAGGAATGAATTGAGGGAGACGCTAGGATGACCCACATTCATATCAGAAGGATTAATGTTATAAAAACAGCCATCTACCAAAAGCAATCTACAAATTCAAATTTAAAAAATCCCAATCAAAATTCTAGGACCATTCTTCACAGAAAGAGAAAACACAAACCTTAAAATCTATATGAAAGCATAAAGACCAAAGGTAGTCAAAAACATATTGAACAACAACAACAAAAAAATATTGCTAGCAGTATTACCATGCCTGGTTTCAAGTTATACTGAAGAGCCATAGTAATAGAAAATAGTGTGGTGCCAGCACAGAAAGAGACACACTGATCAATAGAATAGAATTGAGGGCCCAGATATAAGCCAACACTCCTACAGACATCTAATTATTGAAAAAGAGCTCAAAAATGCACAGAGGCGAAAGATAGCATCCTCAACAAATGGTGCTAGGGAAATTGGCTATCAACATGGAGAAGAATAAAACTAGATCCTTTCCTCTCAACCAGCATAAAACTCAACTCCAGATAGTTTGAGGACCTCAACATAAGGCCTGATGCCCTAACATTGAAAGAGGAGAAAATAAAGAGTATACTTCAGCAGACGGAAGGACTTGGCCAGTTACACAGGAAATAAGACCAACAACTGAGAAACGGGATGTCATGAAACCAAAAGGCTCTATACAGCAAAGCAAACCATCCATCGAGTGAAGAGGCAGATACAGGATGGGAGGAAGTGTTTGCCAGCTCTGTCTCCCCTAGAAGATTAATACTAGATCATACAAAGAGCTCATAAAACCTAAACGTTAAGAAAACAAACTCCGTTAAAACATGGACCATAGTTCTTAACAGAGAGTTCTCAAAAGATGTACACGTGTCTAATGTTTTGGGGGTACTCCACATCATTGTACATCAAGTTAGAACTACTTTGAGATTTCACCTCATGCCAGTCAGAATGGCAACCATCAAGGAAGTAAATGATGACAAATGGAGGTTGAAAGTTCCGGGACAGAGGGACCTTTGTTCATGGTTGGTGGAACTTAAACTTGTACAGCTACTATGGGAGTCAGCTTGGAGCTTCCTCAGAAAATATTGAGATCTACTACTACCTAGCTACCACTCCGGGCACATACAAAAACTCAGTTATCTTACTGCAGAGATAATTACCCAAGCATTCTATTGCTGCTTTGTTCATAGTAATCAGAAAAGAAAACAAGCCTACATCCCCTTCAGCTGATGAATAGCAAAATGTGGCACATAGACACAATAAGATTCTATGCAGCTGTAAAAAAATTAAAAGTATATAATTTTCAGGTAAATGGATGAGGCTAGAAAAAAATATATAATCCAGACCCAAATAGATAAATATTCTATATTCTGTCCCATGCATGGATCTTTAAATTTGCATGCTAACCTGGAGTACCCGCATAAGTAAGGAAGATGGGGAGGGGGCTCTGGGGTGAGGGGTGTCTATGTAGCAGAACATAGATGATATGAAGGCAGGGGAAGCATTAGGGTAGAGAGCTTCCCCCAGGATAGGGGGCGGGCAGAGGAAGAAGGATGGGGGGTTGATCAAAACGGAGATTGTCTGAAAAGGCAATATGGAAACTCACTATTGTGTAAGCCAATTTTTAAAATATGTGTTGTGAGGGAGAGAGTTACACAAGGAGCATTTCTAGATGATTCTGTTCTTGAAAGCCCAGAGTTACTAAATAAAACCCTCAGGGAAAGCCCAGGGTAGGGTTAAAGACACCTCCTTAAGTCAGTCAGGGAAGCTCCAGAGGCCCCCAAACCAGACAGGCTGTTGTTATTCTTCCTGTCTGCCCACTGAACTAATTAAGACCCTGTTGCTTAAAACACCATATACCTAGGTTACAGTATGTAGAGAAAATATGTGGAGAACCTTCTAGAACTAAGACCTTTCATGCCTGTGCCCCAAGATGGGTAGGAAGCCTTGGCAGGGATTCCCTCCACACAGGCACTGACTGGTCTTTGTGTGGACAGGGACTCCTCACCTGGTCACTGTGAGCAGAGGCCTCAGAAAGAAAACAGATCCTGTGTGTGCCTACTGAGCACTGGGGTTGCAAGGAGGAGAGACCAGCAGACGAATAGACAGTGAAACAAGGAATTAGACCCCTTCGGGGGGTCAAGAGACCCTTTCACAAGGTCACCTAAGACCATCTGCATATCAGATCTTTCATCACTGTTCATAACAGTAGCAAAATTACAGTTATGAAATAGCAATGAAATAATTTTATGGTTGGGGTCACCACAACTCACCACAACTGTATTAAAGGGACACACAGCATTAGAAAGGTTAAGAACCACTGAATTAAACATTCGAAAGACATTATGAAAGCCAGATGCCAAGACAGGAAGAAAACAGGGAACCTCGGACATAAAAACAATGTTTTGACCCACTGTAGTAGCAACCAAGACCCGGTCACCTGGACCTCATACAGAAGTTCACTTGATGGCCATTACCTAACTATGAGGTTATAGTTGGATGTAGGTTGGAGTTTTGTTGTGGGGAAAAGCATGCATTATGTGGAAGACAGCCAAAAGCTGACATCTTTTATCATCCTCCACCTTAATTGTTGAGAAATAGTCACTAAACCTTAAGCTCTGCATTTGACTACAGGTCCCTGGCACACAGTGACCAGCCAGTCTAGCTGAAACAACATTACAGATTTTTGTTTTGTTTTCTTTCCACAGAACCACGTGTATTAATCCTAATTAAAACTGTGCCTGTTGTTGAATCATATATTTATCCAAAGCGGTTGAGGGGAATCTAAGTTTTGATGTAATTAACTGGATGTGCAGGGAAAGGATCCTCACCAAGTCTCTAGCCAGCATTCTGACAACACTGCTAAAGGTGACATGGCTCAGGAACTGCTTCGCCCAGCTACCTTAATGCTCCTCTGTCCCTTTCCTACTCCTCATCATCTCCACCGTGTCTGTAACTGGGACATAGCAGCCTTCTGCCTGGCTTGATAAATTCACTAAGCCCTAGTAACATCAACCTGTAAAAGGGAGGGGATTGACTCCATTAAGGCTGCTTAAAGGAAGGCTGGCTGTCAAGTTCACCTGCTTAACTCACTGACTGTATCCTATTGAATACCAAGTCAAGTTTAGATCAGAGGTCTCCTAATGCAAGGATGCATAAATGGTAAGGTTAACCAGGAAGCTCACCATCTGGGGAGAAGAGAGGTTCGGAAACACACAGAAATACAGCACCATCTATGGGATCGTCATTATATCCTTATTCTAGAATAGCAGGGTAGTTTTGACCCTTCAGGAAATATAGAAGAAGATGAGGCTGTGCTCACGGTCCCCCTCTCCAACCTCCCCACAGTGCACATTCTAACATAGTTAACTCATCGCTATAGCCCTCCCCTTTCCTATCCACTCCCTAATTAACATGTGTCTGTCGTGAGCCTAATTCTAAAGGATATATAAAAGTCTATTTAAAGAACATCTCATACTTCACCTAGACTGCCCGATATCCTCACATGTTTGAGCCATTAGCAGTCTCTCATTAAAGAGTATTTCCCACACATGTGCTCTCCACTTGTAAAATGCAGCCCCACACACTCTCCCAACCCTTCGGCACAGAGAACATTAGTCAGAGAGTGAGATGGGGCTTTTTTCTCTAAAAGGGACCCGATCCACTCTCTCATTCTTATGATCATTCTCTCTGTGGTGAGAGTTCAGAAAACTAAGGAAACGATAAAGATCAATGGTGGAAGCTGTGTGCAAACGGCCTGTGGCAGAAAGAACAAGCTGCATCTGGCAAAGTGAACTCGGGCCAGTGAGTGAGATCTGGCTGGTCTACGAACTGTGGCTGGCAATGGTGGAGATAAAGAAGGCACCATGAGGCTGGGAAGTAAAGAAGCAGGCAGGGACCAGATCTTACAAGTGCTCATAGATTACACTACAGTTTCGATTTTTATCCTAAGAGCAAGGGATGCTCCTGAAGGGCTTTGATGGTGCAGTAGGACAAGTGATGGTGGTGTAGACATGCGTGGTTCAGGAGCCAAGTAGGAATGCATCAGTTAGGGGAGGTTAGAGTCTAGTATACATTAAATCCTACTATCCCCCAGCGCATAAGGCTTCAGATACAATAGATTATCAGGGCTTTCTTAAGAATCCAGTGTTCAGCTGGACTGCATCTGCCCTCACTAAATCACTCAGGGTCATAGGGTGCAGGGGCCTTCATTCTGTTGAATTTCTGAGGTCTCCCTGGGATCTCTCTCTCTCTCCCTCCCCCATCCCTGCCCCTCCGAACCAGAAAGGGAAAGAGACTGAGGGAGAACTTGGAGAACTCTCTAGGGCCACAACAAAGGAGCCACTTAATGCTTCTCACTTACCTCAGGCCATGGCCACTTACAGCTAGGAGAAATACTGGGACCTATCCTCCAGTAGTACTTGTGAAAAAGAATAAAAAAGGTTTGGGAATGACCACCAGTGTCTGCCACAGTCCCTGAGGAGGAATCGGAAAAGAAAGCTGAATGCCTCTTGTCAAGGTTCCTTAGACTAGTCGCCAAAGCTGATATTTGAATCACTGTATCCATTGACTTTTCTTGTACCAAGCCCAGCACCACCCCCACTACACACACACACACACACACACACACATTAAGAAACTTCAAGAACATATCATGTAAAAGTACACCTTTAGACACCCCACTTCAAGGTGCTGACAAGCTGCCATGGTATAAGCAGCCCTCCAAGTATAACAAATGGTCCAGTTAGCAAGAATATCCTGTCTGGGATATTAAAGAAGAAAGGGATATTATAGCATCATGCTTCCTGGCAGCTCAGTGGAGATTAAAGGCACTAATCCTTGTAATCAGGTCCCGTTACCAGCCATTCTGACTAGACCCATTTATTGGTCCTTCCAAGGGAGACACTGTGGTGCTGTTAAGAAATGCCACGGGGCGATAAAGCAGACACAGGTTAGTTTGCACCTCCTTTGTAGACACAAAGAGTACCCAGAGTTCGGCATAGAGCCTGGACAAGTGATTGGTGGACAGCAGTAAAGTTCCAGACTGTGCTTTGCCACAGAGTGTGTTTTCTGCCATTTCTCAGACAACACTCTATGTAGAGTACGCTGGCATGTTATAAAAGATGAAGGGGAGAATTTCTAAAACATGATGAAACTTTCCAACAACAGATAGCTAACTCAGATAGCTCTGTAGCTTCTAGAGGCCTCATCCCTCACAACAGCTTTGGTGCTGCCATGGCCACAAAAAAAAAAAAAAATGGTATGATCATAGTTAAAGATCTAATGGCTTAGAAATCAGAGCAAGGGGTTGGGGATTTAGCTCAGTGGTAGAGTACCTGCCTAGCAAACCAAAGACCCTGGGTTTGGTCCTCAATTCTGGAAGGGAAAAAAAGATAACTAGAAATTGCAGCAAGGCACATCAGCTGTCCTCTAAAGAGACAGTCTAGCAGGACAACAGGCTGTGAAGTGTATTGGTTGAGAAAGGAGTTCCTGACATTGAAGGTGTCTCCATCTAGATCTCCACTCTGAGATGGCTAGGTTAGGGACTAGCCCAGCAACAACAAGCTGCAGGTTCCCATGACTATAGGCATTTTTTTTTCCTTTTGAATGTGCATGTTTATGTGGTATGTGTATGTGTGTATCCATGTACACATGTGTAGGTTTATATTAGGAGGCCATAGTTTGATGCTGGGTGTATCCCTCCATCATTCCCTTGCCATTATACACTGAGATGGAGTCCTTCCCTAAGCCTGGAGCCCAGTAATTTGACTAGAGCAGCAGCTAGCCAGACTGCTCTGGAGATCCTGTCTCCACTGCCTAAGCTCTGGAAATACACACAGGCTGCCACACACACCCTGTCACTTACTTGAGTCTTAAGGATCCCAATCTCGTTCTTAGGCTGCACAAGCGCTTTACCCTCTGAGCTGTCTCTAGATTTCCTAGTCTGAGGACCATTTTTTTTTCTCCTTTATATAATGGAATTGATATTAGGACATGGCCTGTTGAGATCATTATGGAAAATAAGTGTTTACATCTCTGTAATGTTTGGCTTATAGTAAATGCTTAGTTAGTATTATTTTTAATGATGTCAGTGGGCTATTTCTGCCCAGCTCATTACACTCCTGGTGTCGAGGTATTCTGAACATCAGGATTAGGCAAGTATAGCTGGTGACCTTCCAAGTATGTGTTGGCACATCTAGGGGCTAATGAGAGTCTCTAAACCTAGTACCCACCCCTTAAGAGAGAAGGGGGACTAGCTCTTGGGTGCCTTGCTTATTTTCTTCATTCCTTGTTCTTTATTCACAATGTCAAAGCCAGTCATGGAAGGGCTGCTCGTCACTCCAGATATCTCTATAGTGTCCTTTTCTGCCCTAAGGTCCACAGTCCCAAATCCCTAAATAAGAAATACCTAAACTGTGGCAATGGCGATAACCCATTGCCAAGCTCACAGTGCAGGTCTCTTCCAGGGTGAGCCCGAGGAACGTTTGCTACTAAACAGACCAGAGAAGGGTTTCCGTACTTCCTTTCCTTGAGAGTATTGTGAAGTACTATAAAGAGTACTGTAAAACCCCTTCCCATTGCTATCCTGAATATTTCCATTTCTCCCATGAAGCCTAATCTGATCTCACCAGAGAAATATCCCTCCCAGGGTATATCCAATCTTGCTCTCATTGAGAAGCTTGACTTTATGGGTCACAAGGCATGGAATAATACAGGAAACAGGAAATTTTTCAATCAGTTCCTGGAGAGGTAAGAAATAGCCCTGTGAGTGCTCTGACCCCTGGCTTCTTTCCCTTTTCTTCTGCCCCCTCCTCCCCCTGCCATACATCTGTTCTCTCCTCTGCATCCCTTGGCTGACAACATCGTACCACAGAAGTGTCTGTAGACATATACAGGGCTGTAACCATGGCCTCTAGGAACATAAGCTCCAGGTCCCAAGAAGGCAGTCATGGGGGTGCTCTCTCCTCTGTTTACCTAAGCAGTGCTCCCTCTGCATCAAATGAAAGGTTCATGTCACCTGATTCCCTTGCCCCTCTTGCTGTTCTCAAAAACAGCCTTTTGTTCCGATCGGAGACCAAAAGGAAGATACCCCAACTAAGTGCTATATGGAAATAATTCAATGTAGGAGGAAAGAACCCTCATAGTAATTATTTATAAAAACCCATTTTCCCCTATGCTTTTGAAAGAAATAACTAGAGTTTTCTTCTTCTTCTTCTTCTTCTTCTTCTTCTTCTTCTTCTTCTTCTTCTTCTTCTTCTTCTTCTTCTTCTTCTCCTCCTCCTCCTCCTCCTCCTCCTCCTCCTCCTCTTCCTCCTCCTCCTCCTCCTTTACAGGGACTTTTCAATAACAACAACAACAAAAATTTTAATGTAAAAATTTGAGCTCAGGGTTCAGAAGCCTAGCTGGCATGAGACACATCATGGTGTGCTTGCTCCCCTTAGTTGGTGCTACAATGGAAACTCGGCTCTTCCGTCTCTCACCGGCATCTTTTCTCAAGGTGTGTCTGGAGATACCGGCAGCCTCTCTTTTGTGGAGTCAGGCCTTGTATCGTCGAGATGAATCACGGCATGTCTCTTCCTGGGGTGACCAGGCTTCAATATCAAAGTTGGAATTTCCTCCTATTAAATCTACTCTTCCAGAGCAATTAAGGCAAATAATAGGTGCACAGGTAACTCCTTAGGGAGGTCAGGGCCCCTAGGAGACCCTATTTGTCTGTTTGGGACAGCACTACATTGTCTGAAGACAAAATATAGCCCCAGCTCTGGGAAATCATTAGACTAAAAGTCTAGGTCTTTGGCTTTTCTTGGCGTTGGCCCCAGTTTCCAGTATTTGACATTCTAAACATTACTTGCATGCTTGCTACAGAATTCTGTGGGCAAACCCGGCTGGGTGGTAAAAGAGATGGCGCCTCTGCTGCCTAGAGGCCTGGGAGTCAGCCCTCCAAATCTCCAGTCCTCCAGCTCCTTCTGAGCCTGTTGTCCTCTGTGGAGCCTCTTCAGAAGGCCACCTAGGAGCTCTTGTCACAGTCTGTAAACTGCTTAGCTGTCAACTTCAGGGAAAACTCCCGGGGAGCCCAGGTTGTTCTGAGAGCCAAAATCTGGCTGCCAAGGATGGGCACCCATCAAGTAACTATACACAGTCTCTCTGATGCTCACAGACAAAATATAAGAAGAGATGGTGGAAGGGCAGAGGCCTATCCTTTGGTCCATTTTCTCTCCTGCTTCTGATGTCACCACTTTGTGTTCTCTTGTTTTGAGAAGATAGCCTTTGTCTGGGTCACCCCTCTGACACTGTAACAACACATCCAAGATACCAACTCGTAAAGAGAAAGTTCCTGTTGGCTCACGGTTTTGGAGGCACCAGTCAATTATCAACTGACTTGTTACTTTGACTCAGTAGTTATATAACAGATCACCAGATAGGTATGTAGAAGAGGAAAACTGTACACCACAGGGCCAGGAGGCAAAAGAGTAAAGAGGGGTCTGGGATCCCTTAACCTATCCTCAAAGGTGTTCCTCCCACAGACCATCTACTTAGACCCACTTCTTAGAAGTTCTACCAACCAGAAAATTGTGCCTGGGGAGACATGGGACTTGTGAGGACACAAAATTCACATGAGAGAGGCTAGAAAGATGGCTCTGTGGTTAAGATTGTCTGCTATTCTCACAGAGGATATGAGTTGGGTCCTCAGGGCCCTCACAGCCAGGAAGCTCATAGCCACCTGTTACCCAAGCAGATGTCTCTGGCCTCCCTCTGTAGACACCTGAATGCACATGCTTATCCCCACACACAGATGAGCATGCACACACATAATCTTTTTTTTTTTTTTGAAGCCATGGCAGCTTGAAAAATAGAAGCATGCTTCCTGGCGGCTGCCATTTGTCTGGGTCAAGCATGGATTTTGATGTTTTGTCTTTTGGCTTTATTCTTAACATAACACCTATATAAAAAATAAGTATATGTATCAAAAAGATGCCACAACTGACCATTTCCAGGTCAAAAACTGGCAGTGCCAAAGACCCAGCCTCTGTTTCCCTCTCTGTGTCACAGCCACCCTGAGTTCATTCCACTCCTCAAAGGACTCGCTCATCCTCCTGCCTGTTACCATCAACTAATGCTGCTGGTTTTCTGTTTTGTTTTTTTCAATAAAACTATAATCATAACTTCTCCTTCCCTGTCCTCTCTCCAGTCCTTCCCATGAACCTTTCCCACCTTCCCCCACCCTGCTACTCTCTCTCAAATTAAAGACCTCCATAAGCATAGCCTGCTCTGTCCATACAATGTCACTTGCATGTATATGACTTCTGGGCTGCCTAGTTGGTATTGCATAGCAGTTTGGTGGTCTTCCCTGGGGAAAACTGTTTCCCCTGCTCTCAGCATTCCCTAGTTACCTGTAGTTCTTTGTCTAGGGTTGAGGCCCCATGAAATTCTGCTTTCCACATTAGCAGATCTATCCATGTGGTTCTTGCTCCCATCCTGTTAAGCAGCCGTGTTGGTGAGACTTCATGAGAGTAAAATACCAGTTTTTGTATATCGCTTATGAACATGAGATCAGGTGGGATATATTGCTAATATCTGGATTTTTTTTTTTTGCTGAGCACTATGTTTGTCTCACTCAGTTGTAAGAGCTTCATTTTTATGCAGTATATACATTTAGGTTTTCTGCTTTATGATGGTGGTTTTTTTTTCTGAAGAAGTTGAACATCCTTGTAACTTGGCAAGTTCCCTTTACCAGCTGCCACCGTTTCCTCCCCGTTTAACTGGCCTACCCTTTCCTGCCCCATCTCTAGAAGTCTCAGAAAACCAAAGCTCTAGAGACAGTGAGAAGTCCAAGGTGGTGTTTGGTTTGGCTGAAGTATGTTAGAAGACGCCCAGGCAGATGCTTCCTGCAGAGCGGGCTGGGCTGGCCAGAGCCTCTAAATGTCCTGGATTCACCTGAACATTTGTCTGATGAGCCTATTTTTTTCTCTCTAGGTGTACCTGAAGCTGAAGTCACCTGGTTCAGAAATAAAAGCAAATTGGGCTCCTCCCACCACCTGCTTGAGGGCTCCTCCTACCACCTGCACGAGGGCTCCTTGCTGCTCACAGATGTGTCCTTCTCTGATCAAGGCCTGTATTCCTGCAGGGCAGCCAATCTACACGGAGAACAGACAGAGAGCACACAGCTCCTGATTCTAGGTAAAACGTTTCTTAAAGTCACACCCTTGGTTGAACCATGAGGGGTTCGGAGGGGCGGCGGGGAGCGTTACTGACCAACCCTCTAGCTCCCTTTTGCCTTACTGTATTCAGACCGTAAAATAGAGGCAGTATCCCTTTATCCATTCATCCTGCAATCAGTGCTTCCAACAGAAATAGAGTGTGGAGCCGGCTAAAGCAGAGTGGAAGGCCTGGCTAAGGCCTGGCTCCACCTCTTGCTACTTATCCTTTGTGGCATTGGATGAGTTCTTTGCCATGTTAAATCTTAGATGCTGTTCTCTATGGGAAACCTGACAACTGAGGATTTCCCATCCTACTAGGGTCATCAATTGGAGCTGGCAGAAGAAAATATTTTTTTTTCTTTAATTCCCATGCTAGGCTTTTCTTTGAAGAGCAAATGAAAAACATGGATTAAAAAAAATATCATATATGTTAAACTTTTCTCATCCATTTCCAGGTAGTCTGCATAAAATCTTTGCATGCATGTCCCAAGCATACGAACTCCTTATTATAAAGTCTGTCACAGGTCCTTGTGTGAAATAACCATTTCCTAGTAAGAACGGTTCCTGGCCACTGGCCACTGGCCACTGTGATGTTTCCCTAGGATAGCGTTTGGCCATCTTAACAAGCTATAGTCTGCTTTACCCCCACCTTGTTTCTTTTTCACTGAATCAAGCAAGAGGGGAGAGGTAACATTGAACAGAAGCTTCTAGGGGGGCTCTTACCCTTTAAAACGAGTGCAATAATTAGAGCCCATATCCTGACTCTCACTAAGAGAGAGATTTCTTTCTAGGGGAGGGTGCAAAATGTAAGAAACAATAATGACATCCACACATGTATACATCAACATACTGTGTTCTTACACTTGGATTTTTCACACCTACCGCTGATGACTTACCTCACCCCCACCCACTCAGAAGCCAAGAGCCCAGCTGTAGTGTCATCTCACTGGTGGCTGCAGAAACCTCCAGACTTCATAAGAAGCCACAGAAAATTGGCTCAGAGAATAGAAGGATGTCATTTGTTTTCTACTGGGTTTCATCAGCTGACCTGTTACTGTGCAGTCATGCTGAGTGATTGTGCTCTCCGGTAGGATTTTTTTCCCCAGTAAAGATGACTCTTCCTTGTCATCTCTGATAGCAAAGATGGGCAGGCACTTAGGAGCTCCACTATGGCATCAGCAATGAAGTATTTTCTCCGAGTCAATTCTTCCTGCGTTCCAAATAGAGTATGACCATGAATACAGTGGATGGGCGTGATGCCTTCCCCATTATAACCAGACCTCCTGGAGGAAGAAGGTCCCCGTTCAAATGCTTTGATGGGCTTTTCTTTATTAGGAGTCTTAGCATAATTAACAAATGTCAATATGAAAATATTTCTTTTTTATCAGTGGTAATATGGCTTAATTCTTAGAGGGGAAATCCTGTTTGTCAAAATGAAATTTCATATCAAGTCCTGTGACTTAACTCCTAGTCTGAAAGCTCAACATGAAAGAGTGTGGCATTGGTTTTCATCCATGCATGTAGCCAGTGGACACATGTCTGTGTTACCTTATATGGACTCACATACAGTTTTAGGGGGAAAATGAAGGGGAATCTGCCTCTAAAGAATTTACATCTCCTCTGTGAAGATAAAATAGGCACACACATACACACAAAGAATTGCCATAGAAGCTGTAGGAACAAAAGCAGAGGCTGACATTTGGTCCAAGGAAAATAGGTTATTTCCTAGACAAAACTAGCCCTCCCTTTTTGCTTTTAATAAATAAGTAATGGAGAAGAAGAGGATTAAAGATACTTTGACGATGGCTGTTTACTCAAAAAGATGTTTATAATGAAGCAGCTAAGGCCCAGTAGAATGTGTACCCGCCTAAGTACAATGGCACAGCCAAAGTTCAAAATGTGGATTTCTAAGTGCACATTTTCCCTATAAAAAGGGTTGAATGCTCTCTGTTTCTTATGTAGATATATGATTCACAATTCACCGTTGTGTTCTCTCTGTGATGGTCTTTGGCAAAGCCATAAAGACAAAAATGTTCCTGAAGTAGACACCATCAACACTTATTTATGTGCATGGCTAACACATGCTAACAAAATGCCAGGCACTTGGTAGGGGCCTGTCCAAATCCACCACGGAAGGCTTCAGCCCTGACTCCTTGAAATATTTTCCGTGGCATCCCATAGTAACATTTTTGTGCCCTTTTTATATACTTGGCCTGCTTAGCCATAAGAGTTAGACCACAGAGCAAATCAACCTCACAACTAGATTGTCTCTCACTGAAAAGGGTTCTCACACAAATCCTTTTAAATAAATTCTTGGATAGTATTCTATCTGTGGGGACAGTTACAAATTGCCTCATTCCTAAAGATATTATGAGTTAAGTAAAAAAAAAAATTGGTTAAAACTATTTATCTCACAACTTGGCATATAGTAAATGCTAAAATTGTCCTTTAAAAAAAATACCATCTTTGTAACATGCTTCAATTTATCTACATTGTTAGAAAGGCCCAGTGGTGGTGTGCTTTAAAGCAGTATAAAGTGAGAACTCCTGAGATTCACAGGCCTGGTTCTTATTACAGACCTTGTTATTTCAGGCATCAAATATTAAGCTTGAACCTCACCTTCATAGGTACACCTTCTCTATAGGAAAAATGAGGTTGCGTGTCCATTGCAGCAATGCTGTGTGATACACACACAGGGGTGTATGCCTGTCCTCTCTTGGCCTGAACACGGCATATATGCTCTATCCTCCTGATTCACCATCTGTCTTCTCCCAGATCCCCCCCAAGTCCCCACACAGTTGGAAGACATCAGGGCCTTGCTCTTAGCCACTGGACCGAACCTTCCTTCGGTGCTTATGTCCCCTCTGGGAACACAGCTGGTCCTGGATCCTGGGAATTCTGCTCTCCTTGGTGAGTCCAACCCTCTGAAACATTGGGCAAAAATCCAGGGCTGGACAGGATTTATGGATGGGTGACTGCCTGCAGGTGGGAGGGAGGCAGCAGTGGGGGGTGGCCAACAGGAAATCACTAAATTGCCTACAGAATCCAGACTCACCAGTGGAAACTTGGCTGACTTTCCACACGAGGTGAGTGCGGCTCTCAGTCTGGGCTCTATGGTTTGTCTGGATTCCAATATGGCCCCTCTTGGGCTGATGCCATGGTCCAGACCTTCTCCTTCAGGGGCACTCATTGAACTCTGAGAAACGGGTAGCAATGAACAGCCCTGTCTGTGTCTCCTCCCCACCACAAGCCCTCTAACCTCTTTGAAACCGCGAGAATCAGCTTTTAAGGGCAAAGCTATAGTGTTTGCAGTCCAGAGGCCAGAAATTCTGTCTAGGCCATCTCTTCCTCTAGAGAGTCTATAGCCAACCCAGATAGAGTTCTCAGGGCAAAACCCCCTGCCATCAAACACTGGGGACCAAGCTATTGCCTAAACAACTGGTATCCAGAGTAGCAAAGTCTTTGGTTTGCATCTGAGCTCTGAGCTACTCACTCTGGAATCATGGGAAAGAGAGTGTGTGCATATAAGAGAACAGGGAATGTATGGGAAAATCTGTATGTCTTTCATTTTATTGTGCTGTGAGCCCAGGACTTACACTGGTTAGAGAGAAAAACCAAACCTTTTAATGGCTTTTTTTAAGACCATGAAAATGGAGAAATTCTCTGCAAATAAATTCTCCACACTATGTGTACCTGAATGTGACAAGAGTAGATAGAATTATTCTCTTGACTCAAAATTTCAAGTTCCTCTGTTCTCCCACCCTACGTTTTACCAGTCACACTGGCAATTGCTTATCTTAGTGGCCAAGAGCCTCAGTGGGTTTACAGTTAGAAGACAAAGATTTCCTTGGTTGTCTGAAATTAGTGGAGAGCTCTTATATCTTTCAGCATATGGGAACACATCTGCATTTTCTCTTCTGGTCTTGGTAAAGGTAAGACATCTGTCGAATCATAAAATGACCCTCTTCGGTTTGCTACTACATAAAGAACTTGGCATTTTGTTTTCCCATATTCTACTGATGAGGAGCCACGAAAGCTTCAAATGTCAGTTCCTTGGCTTACCAATGATAAGCCTACTCCAAACTAAGTATGGACATCTTAAATATCTTTGTTTCAGCCTCCTCGTTATCCTGTTAGTTAGAGCCCCGTAACTAACAAAGGTCATAACAGTTGCTAATATCTAAGCTGAATGGTCACTCATGGGTCACTCAGGTACCATTTCCACAAGCAGGAAAGGTTCGTGGACTCATACCTTTCAATGATAGCTGTAGTTTCTTTCTCCCTTATTCTGAAATAATATTTTTGTCTCATTTCAGCCATGGGCAATAAGGATTTATTGTGCTTGCTGCTGCATTCCATTGCTGGTTTATGATGCTTTGTTACCTTAGACTGGTATTTAAATCTAACAGTTAAAACACCTTAATATTCCAGACTGCTCCATTTGAAGGAGACAGTGAGCCAGTGTTCATAAAGTCCCCGGGTGTAACCGCCAGGACAAAAGTCAGCGCTGCCCCAGAACTGTAGACCTAAGGGAGCTCTGTGTGCAACTGTGGAGATAAATTAGAGTTAGGAAATTTGTGTCAAATATCAGGTCTCTGAAAAACTAGGTTTTCACAGACCAGAGTGTCCATGATGCTATGAAAATGAGTGAGTAGCATTCAGATAGGCAGAATGCGGGAGAAATGGACAGTCGTGACTAGAAAAAAAGAAAAGAAAATGATGCCATGGATCCTGAGATGAACTGTGCAGAGTATTTGCCAGGGATCCTTCTAGAAATAATTGTGCAATACCTTTGCTTTGAGCCTGATGATGGGCAGCTAGACTGGAATCAAGATTAGCAAGGCTCAGCCAGAGTTCACCTCAACAACCCTGATGTCCTCTGTCTACCTTGAGCTTCTCCTGCTCATCCAGATTAGTTCACCCATTTGCCCCCAGTGTGACAGGTCCCACCCCTGGTCCTCTGGCTAGACCCTCAGTTATAAGAAATGGGACAGCAAGGCAGTTTCACACTGAGTTCCTAAGAAATTAAAACAGTAAAGAGCATCAAATCAAGGAACATCTTGAATTCTGGACTGTAAAAAAAGCAGGTGTGCTATAAGAAAATGCTAAGGTGAATAATTAGAGATTTTTAACTTTTATATTATGTGTGTGTGTGTGTGTGTGTGTGTGTGTGTACGCGTGCACACAGTCAGATCCCTTAGAATTGGAAGTATAGGAAGTTGTAATTCACCAAGCATGTATGCTGAAGCTGAAACTCAGATCTTTTGCAAGAGAAGTGGCCACTGAGCCATCTGATCAGCCCTTAGCTTTTCTTTACAAGAGGATGAAGTAGTAAAAGAAATATTCAAGACAATCCATCTAGCGCTCTGAATGATAAATCTTATTCTAAGGGTAACATATTCTAAACCAAGATAGAAATATGTATCTTCTGTCACTCAGAACAGGTACTACCTTGGAATTCATTAACATCCATGCCTGATCCACTTGATTTTCTGGATGAAAGCCATTTGCCAGCGCTGATGAAGCCAGCAAGTGGTTAGACTCAAGTATTTCTTGGTGTTTGGGGCTAACTGCCTGTAATCTAATTATGCACTGTGGTACCACATGGTTCTGAGGCATGGGAGCATGGGGGCTGTGGTTCTCCTCTTTCATTAAAGGAAGGGGATTAGGGAGAAACGGAGTCTTAAAAGCCTTATCTCAGAGCTAGCTCTTATTCATTGAGACTTGAGTGCTGAGATTCCAGGTGGTGAGTGAAACTATTTCCAGAAATAGATTATTGTTTTAGTTAGATGGCATATTGGCATTGATTCCCCTTCAAGCCACAGCTGCAGCTGATGGGATAGCACTTGAGTCTGCTCTTTAGGCCTCACTTTCTGTGAGTGTAACAGAGAAAATTAGAACTAAGTCTCTTAGTAGGAAATGCCCACTGAATTCTGCTGTACAGAGAGAGGGTCCAGGCTACCTGATCCATTGTCTGGGCAGCACAAGCGCCACTTCATTGGAACTTGGTGATAGTTTGTCCTTTCTGCAGGAGGCTCTAGAGTATACCAGCTTCTCTAGAAGGAAGAGCCAGTCCCATGATGTGGCACTACCACCTTTGGTCCAGCCCTAACTCAGGGCCCCACAGTCTCCATTTTCAGAGCAGAAGCATTGCAGACCTCCCCAGGGTATCTAAACCTTCTTGTAACTTTGAATACAATGTTTTTGGAAGGACAACCAGGGACAATAGTATTCATTTATAAGGTAGAATCATAGATTTTTCTTAAATAACTTTAATTGGGGTCGTAATTATCGTAGCAATATATCTCCATTGTATAACAAGTAAAAGTCAAATTTTAAAAAAAAAAAAGAAAAGGAAAGAATATCTAATGATTCAACCCTGAGGTATGAGTGCAAATACCTTAAACATCAGTGTAAATCCTTTATATATTATACCTAAAGTTAACTATGCGCTGCACACTGGCTTCAAGGATTTATCACTTAGTGATAGCCAACAAACATCTATGTTTCTAAAACTTTTCTATAATTTCACTTTTCATGGCTTCCTTGACAGAGAATACCATCTTACTCCATCAATTCTCTGATTGATTTTTGTGGTCTCTGTAGTCTTTTCACTATTTTTAAAAATAAGCATAATGACTTTTTTCTGCCTTCATATGACCCCTGTTTACTTGGGATCAATTCCTAATGGCAGACTCACTGTGTCAAGTCTTCATACTGTTTGGGGTCTTACTATGCATTATCTAATTTTCCCCCAGCTAAATTGTATGCCCATGAGAACTGAATGAGAGGTCCCATGTCTCAAAAGCGTTATCTACATAGGTTATAATCATGAGGTTTTACATTTATCACTGTAATTGTAGTGCACAATGCTATAAGATACAAGAAACATTATCTACAAGTACATCCTTGTTTTTATTCCTTTTGCAATTCAATAAATTTTTCAGTCTCCTAATTTCATTTAGGAATTGCTCATTAGTGTCATCTGTTCATTTATGACAGTCATCCTTTTAATTGATTTATAGGACATATATTTATGCATGCTTAACCATTTGATAGTCGACACGAAACAAATCACACATAATCTAAAATGGAAATCGCTCCTACGGCAAGCGATTGAGCATACAGTATTTCCAAGGTTTCCTTCCACACCTTTGATTTTGTTTGTTGTCTGCCTTTCTGGCTTGATCTTCTCTTTTCCTTCCACCCCTTCACAATCACTCCTTGAAACCTTGCTCTCTCCCACTCCTCCCATGTCAGCTAGCCACTGATCTGCTTTCTATCAGAGTAGACCATCTCGCTGTGCATGGTTTTACATAAAGGGGACAACGCCATTGGGGATTTGACTTCTTTTATGAATCTTTTTTATTTGGGGAGTTACACACACACACACTTCCCTCATCTGATCCTGCTTACTCCCTTCTTGTCAGCTAGGACTTCTTCATTATCACATAATTTAGCCTCATCTGTGCTACCACCGTTGTTATTAGAGCACGTCTCCTTTCACTGCCTAGCACTCTGTGTAGGGATATATTATAGTCTGCCTAGTCACCCACCGGTTGAGAAACAGAATGGTCACTTCAGCTTCTAGTTATTAAAAATGCAGCTGGCATAAAAATTCATAAAAATTCATGCGTTAGTCTTTGAATGGACATATGCTTTCACTTCTCCTCACTAAACACCTAGGGGAGACAGGCTGTATGAGAAGGCAGGTGTGTGTGGGTAGGACTTTAATAAATGGCCACAGTGCTCTTCACAGTGGCCCATTACTTCATACCCACATCAGCACTTTGTGACATTCTAGATCCTCCAAGCCCCAGCAAAGCTTGCTCTCCTTGCTGTCTTAGTTTTAGAAGGTCTGTAGTGATCTCGGTGTGATTCACATTTACATTTTTCTGATGACCAGCAGTGTTGAGCAGCTTTCCCTAATTATACCCCTATTTCTTCAGCAAAACACCAGCTCAGATGTTTTATCAATCTTTTAAACTCAGAGGTTTCTTCATTTAGAATTGAATCTTCAAAAATCTTTATATCATTTAAAAGTCTACTGTTAGATACATGATTTTTAGATATTTTGTACTGTGGCCATCGTTTCATTCCCTTGACTATGTCTCTGAAGAGTGGAAAACTGAGACCTTGGTATGGTTCTCCTTCATATGCTTGTTCTGTTATGCATTGTTCTTATATTAAAGAAATCTAGAAGATACCAAGAGTCTTAAACCTATCTGATGGGGGTTCATTGCAGAGTTCCAAACACTATTCATTTTGTGAACAGAACTGTATTGTTATAAGTTACATCCGTTCACTGGCCTGCGAGTTGTCCTCAGTAGCATCCATACCACAGAACAGAATTGAGTACTCAGGACTGAGAGGCACTGTGGCCCCTGCACCTAAGGTAGCCTCCTCCTGGCCCCATGCAGAAAGCATGTGCGATACATTATTAACTACAATGCTGAGGTCTATAATGGAAATCCTACTTCAAAGCCACAGTCTTTCCGCTGTCATTGTGCCCTTTCACTGAGTTAGGCGTTCTTCCTAAGATCTAAGACCCTGAAAGGCTTAGAACATCCCACTAACCAGGAAAGAGGAAAACCCCGTTCTGTCAGCCCTGGATTTTTCCCAGATGACTCCAGCAACAAAATACGCAGATAGCTGTGTGTGACTGTGTAGTTGGCTCAGGCAATAAAGTGTTGTTCTGCCACCATGAGTTTGGATATCCAGCATCCATGTAAAAAGCGAGATGTGCTGGCATGTGTCTGTGGGAGCTGGGGGACATGGATCCTTGAGGCTTGCTGGCTACCTGGTGTGGCCAGGTTAGAGAGCTCCCGGTTCACTGAGACTCTCTGTCTCAGAAAATAAGGCAGGTTCTGAGAGATGCATTCACATGCATCTGGCTTACACACACACACACATACACATTCTCAATCTTCTAATCATGTGACTCTTTAATACAGTTCCTCATGTTGTGGTGACCCAATCATAGAACTATTTTCATTGCTACTTCATAACTGTAATGTTGCTACTGTTATGAATCATAATATAAATATCTATGTTTTCCAATGGTTTTAGATGATCCCTGTAAAAGGGTCGTTCACAAAAAGTGTTTGCCACCCACAAATTGAGAACTGCTGCTCTTAGAACACTCTCTCCTTTGTCCGTGAACAAGCTCAACTCCATAGACCTTACAAGCATCCCTGCTAGAGGCACGTGGCCCATCCCCACAGGAGCCATTTTCCTATGCCCAATGATTTTGCAAAGAGCAGGGAGAGCCCATGACTAGTCCATCCTCAGTGTGCCTGGCCCTTCTCCCCTGCAGGGCTCCAGCACACACCCAGCTCAGACTACAGTCTAACAGCAGCACCAGCATCCTCTCTGCATCTCAGAGCCCATCAGGCACCAGGACCAAGGCTCACAGACCATGCTCACACAGTTGTGTTTCCACACTAACCACCTGTCCATACTTGCACAGTTTCTGGACATTCATATCTCTGCAGACAACTGCAAAGCTCAACTGGCCCAAGACTTCTGTTTAGAGCAGTGGTGATCCACAATCTCACCCTAAAAGGTGAACATTTCTTTCTCTGGCACTAAGTTAGAACTGGGCCATTCCAATAAAGAATGTCACACTGGTGGGCAATCCAAGCCCACCATGCATGGAACATACAAAACCCAGAGCTGGAGTCTACAGATGGAGTTCACAGTGTTAGTGTGTAAATACCAAAAAGTAGAAAGGTACATCAGGGAACAGTTCAGTATGTATGAAGGAGGTTGGCTCTACAACCAGAGGAGCTCTTAAAACTACGATCTGTGAGCATCGATGTGCAGTAAGCTACTGAGCATGGCTCATGTCTGCTGGAAGAAATGCTAAGTATACCCCCAGCACAGGAGGATGTGACTCGTGCGCTCCAAGAACAACAAAGAGTCCACAGTGGCTGGAGTGGAGTCACAGAGAGAAGAAATGGGGGCTGGGGAGCCGACCAGATAGGCAAGAAGGGCCGAGGGCAAATTTTGTAAGGCCTTGTAAATGGTCACATTAAAACAACAGAGAAAAAAAAGTCTTTAAATGTCCAATTTATAAACTGACTCAATATTGCACTGAGCATCGTGAGCTTGTCCAGGACTAGGCAAAGGCAGGCAGAAGTGATTTCTTTTATTAGAAGCCATGTGGCCAACTGCATGCTGTACAGCTAACTCTAGTAAACCAGGGGCTTATCAAGCTGGCTCCAGTACAGGCCAATATTCCTGAGTTAATTTGACTCACATGTGTTGGGCACCTGCTAGCCTACCTGGCCTGAAGCTTCAGCAGGCACGTGCCTAACCATTTCCTCCCTCTAGTAAGAGGGGCCCAAATGGATAATCGAACCACCTGGGAAATTTAAAACTATTTCAACAAAGGCCAATTAAGCTAGACTCTCTGGGGGTGGAGCTAAGCATCAGTACCTTTAAAGAAATTATTCTCAGGGTCGAGTGGACTTCCAAAGTCACCTCCCGATTCCTTACTACATGCTTAGAGTGGAAAAATGGAATCTGTCATCATTTAGAATAGTTTAACTTAGCACACAATTTTCTTTGTTGTTCAAATCTAACACTGCATGTATCCCTCTCCCCACCGTACTCCTGGTCTTGTCTTATACAATAACTCCATTTCTGTCCAAACTCTCCCCTGGTCTTTGCCATTGCCTTAAGCTTTCTTTTCCCTAAATACTCTCTCTTGACCTCAAACTAAATCCTAGAGGCCTTTGTCCCTGCCTGGAGTGATCACTCTCCACTGACCCCCTATACACCTGTTCCACACCAGGGCTGGGCAAACTTTTTCTGTAAGGAGAGAAATATAGGAACTGTTTTTGGCACTGTGTGTTGTGCCTGCCCCTGTTTCGCCTACTCTATAGAATAAGTTTTGCTATGCAGCAAGTATACCAAGGAATATGGTTGTGTCCCATAATAGTAAAACTGTATTTCCCAATTCAAGAGTCAAAGCTATGGACAACCTTCTCTAAGTCACTTAGTATTACACTTAGGATTACTAGACATCTCATGTCTCCATCATGTCTCTCAGCTTGCTTCCAGATCCTAGGGAGAAAGGAAGCCCCATTTTCCAGCATCTTAAAACAGAGGTTGGTAGCAGGGCCTTGGTCCTCCTGAGTCACCTCATCTCCAATTTCTATTTTAATTACAGCTTTTCCATCTGTCCTCCACCTCCACCCTCGCCCTTAGAAGCCCACTTCCTGATTCCCCTGGTATAGGCTGCATCAGGCACTTCCTCCCATCAGCTCTGAGGAAATGCACACTATGACATCAGTGATGTCCTAGGCCACATCTGTTAGGAAACCCTTTCGTGGTGGTCCTTGGGAAGACTATGATCATCACTACTTCCTCTCCAAAGACAGCTGTGAGAACAACAAGGCCTGAAGGCCAAAGGTTAGGTAAAAATTAATTCACAATGGGGACCCAGCCCAGAGGTGTCAGGGAAAGTGATGCAGAGGAAGGGCAAGGCCACCTGAAGGGCAGGACCAGCATCCTTGATAAGGAAAGCCAGCACAAAAAGACATTTATCCTGACCCTCCACAAAGAACAGTGGGCGTCTGTTTCCTCGTTTATACTGGGAAGCTGAGATATCGTGCCACAAGGAAATCATGTTTTGTTTCCTGAAGTGTTGCCCACAAGAAGAAGAATATGCTTCGCCACGAAGAAGAAAGACTTCGTGTTTTGTTGTTGTTGTTCACAGCCTGTGTTTATTTACTTTGGTCTCCTTTTTAAGGTAAAATTTGACATGGCTACCAGAGCCCAATAAGGACAAGATGAAGCTTAAGCAGCACAGATGGTGTAAAATGGAATCAGTATTTCAAAGAGGGTTTATGGGGAAGCCATGGGAAGAAGTACAGCAGTTCTTCAGTCTGGAATACACAACCATAAATATAACAAGACACCAAAGCATAAGTGACATTTAAAATAGCTGGGCAGAGAGAGCAAGGCAGTAAATCTCCCCGACTAGCCACGGTTCCAGGCCATAGCAAGTAACCAGGCATGGACTTATTTTAAGATTCTAGATAATCAGGAAATGGAGACCTTGAGAAAATTCACTCACACTTGCTCCTGCCCTTTCTTGACACCAAGACAGAATTCCCAGGCCACTGCCCTTCCTAGCATACCCAATAGGAACTATGTGAATGAATCTGGTGTCCTCAAAATAGACAGGTATTGAAAGGCCACCAGTGGGAAAATGGGGAACTCTACACTTGCCCTAATAAATCCTTCCTCACCATGAAATGGCTCTTGAAAACACCCCCTCGAGTTCTGTGCCCCCTCTGTATTCGTGTGGTGCTAGACTGGCAGGTTTACAGCAGCTGTCGGGTCCAAAGGCAAACTATAGAAGAAAAAGGGCAGGATTGTGTCTCAGGATTTGTTAGGATCTGTGAAAGGAGAGACAGACCCTCCTGCCTCAGTTCTCAGCCAGCTTTATAGAGGAAAAGGCGGCTCCGTTGGAAGAGCCATTTCCAAATTCACAGCATCTGATTCCTCACTGGGATAAATAACCCCGCCCACAGAATTGGGCTTGTGAGACTTAAATGAGAAGCTCTGTGCAGTGTGCCTAGCTTAGTGCCCAGAACAAAAATAAAAGCTAATATGTGTTCATTTTTGCCCTTTGTATTTCTGTTGTCACAAACCTTAGAGTCTATTCTCTTCTTCACTGTGGCCTACACTAATCTCTTCCTTGGATTTAGGGACAGTTGCTGGCTGCCAAGTGTCAAGTGTTAAGAAGCAGCTCAGAAGATGGTTGCCTTATTAGAGGGTCCATGTGTGGTACCTTCTGGGTAGGAGTACTCCTCAACTGTGCTAGCCTGTCAGAACAAACCCCAGGAGATGTGTCGGGCCAAAGGGGCCCATGTGTGCCCTTAACATGAAGGGACTCCTTGGATAAAAAGATCAGCCCATGAGTAATAACAGTAATGTAGTAGAAGAAAAATGGTAATGTAATATCAGTGTGATAGAAGAAGGAGACGTGAGGGTGAAGCAACCACTCTGAAAATTAATAAAAGACCAAGGCTGCAAGGCTTGGTCCTCTCGTGAAAGACCTTTTCCCTTCCATCCTCTAATATCCATGCTGCTTAATGGGGCCCTTTCCCTGCGTTTCAGAGCATGGCACAGTGATCAGAGCAGCCTCTAGAAACAGCAGGCTTGGCTATGCTACCTACTGACAGCTGAATAACCACAGACAAATGATTCAAGCTCTCGTGCCTTAGCCTATAAACTGAAGACAGATGGTTGCATAACTTTTTGGAGTTCTTGAAAAGGGTAAATATTGTATTTAAAGTGTTAGAATGCTGCCTCTGCACATGGGGTGTGTGCAGTTCCTGTAGGCTCCCTATTGCCCCAGCCCTTCCCTTCGTGAAGTAGCAGAATGAAGGAAGTTGAATCAACTTGGTGGCCAAGTCCTAGCAGCAGGGATAAAGGAGATGGATGGTAGATTGATTCAGGCCTCAGTCAGCTTAATCTTTCATTAACTTACTCATTTTCAACTATCTTAGTTCTTTAACTCTTTGCTTGTTAAATTCACTTACATTTTAGTCAAGTTCTCTTTGAGAGTTCCAGGTTATCTCAGATAAACTAAGCAAGAGGTCCAGGCACTACTGAGCCAAAAGGGTAAGGCAAACATGGGCTTTGGGATAGTTCTCTGGTAGAGTCACATAGCCTTCCCTAGTCTTCCTTTCCTACTAGTAAAAGAGGGCGATAACCTCCATCTCAGGATTGGTTTTGAGAACCAAAGGGGATAAAACACAGTAGATACATTTTTTTCCAAGCTAAGCCAGTTTAGCAGCTTCCCTTTTCTAAAAAGGAAAGAACAATCATAAAGTAGGGCTCCTAGAACCCTAGAGAAAAAAGCCAAACTCAGGAGAGATTCCAGAGCACTTGCGAACCTCCCCTGGCTAAGAACAGTTTCTTTCCTCTCAGTCCTTGCTTCACACTGGAGTACAAAGAGTGTTTTCTCTACAAGAGAAATAGAATGCAGTCTGCCCTAGAGAACAGCATCTGAAAAGACTTTCTGAAGAAATAGGAGCTATGCAGCATCATAAAGGACCTATAGGATTAGGTGGGACAATAGGAATCGGAACATCTCTCCCGGAGAGCCATGAAGATGCGAACAAGGCAAGAAGCATGTTCCTGCTTTAAGTCCTACTCTGAGTCTCTGGAGCCTTGACTCCTTTGTGTGTGTGTGTGTGTGTGTGTGTGTGTGTGTGTGTGTGTGTGTTTATGTGTGTGTGTGCAAATAATTGATGTCTATGGAAGCATGACTCAGCAGAGTCTGATCCCCGGCGAAGTCCATCTTACCTTACCCTTGGGGATAAGGAGTAGCAGGGTTTCCATGAGCTGTGTTCAGTTAGAGTTTGGAGACGTGGATTTGGCTACTAATGTAGAAATAGGATGGATTTTGACTCTTACATAATTAGCATCTGTCTTTTATACAGCAGAAATGCTACCCAGCTTCCATCTTACCTACACTCCTTTATGTCTTCTGAGTAAATGTTTGGAAACTATCTCACTACACATATACTCCTAACTTCCTCTTCTACCCATCACTGGACCTATAGTCCTGAGAGCCTCCTCAAATCTCAAGGTCCCTGGAGTTTAAAATGTATTATAGAAAAGGACTGAAGTTGTAGCTTAACTTTACTATTTTTATTTCAAAAAGGTACTTTTCAGATACATGCAAAACTGACAAGACTGACTGTAAGTAACCAGGTAGTTGAGAGAAAGGTATAAGGAAGAATTTCCATCTCTTCTGCTACTGTTAAAATTTCAAACCAAGCATACATATGGAATATGCAAAATCAAGTGACTAAAACATGGAAATCTGGTTTAATTGCACAGATGTCTTTCATACATATCTGTGTACCAAGAAGGTTATGCTATCTCAGCCCTCACCAGCGTGCATGATTCGAGTATCCAACTCTATGGAGCCCCAGAAACAGAGGCCAGCTTTGAATGCCTCTCCCCTGTGTGCCTAGAAAGGAGGCAAAGGGATTAAGCCAGAATAACATTTTGGCATCGTTAAGATCACAGCACAGAATACAGCAGTGGAGTTCAGCTTTGTTTCCATATAGCCGCTGTCATGTTTTAATTGTTGAAGGTAGAAGGGACATTTTGCCAGGACTTAACCATACAAGGCTTGTGGGTTGCATTTCTAAAATTAGAAAGGATTCTCACTCTTCTTGGAAATTTTATCATTCAAATGGTGGTCTGCTGAGGACTGTGGCTACTCCTCAACTGTGCTAGCCTGTCAGAACAAACCCCAGGAGATGTGTCGGGCCAAAGGGGATCAGATAAGGATCACAGTAACTGAACTATCTATCACCTGTTAAATGGGACCTTGTAATCCATCCACATCTCCCTGGTGGTTCGGGTTCTTTCACCTCCACTTCTAACCCCTTATCTCTGAATGGTATGTGAACGACAAGTTCAACCCCAAGGTCACCATTCTACCAAGAATTTTTAACGTGAAAATCCACTGTAATTATGGAATTCCTTACTTCTCTCTTGGCTGGCCAGCTCAGAAATAATGAGTTCCCTGTACATTTTGTTTCCAAGGAGATAGAACCAAAAATTCATTCGAGGCCCTTCTAGACCCTGGCAGGAACCACTGTGTGCAATGTGTGACTCTTTGAAGTGGTATCAAGACAGATAAATCAGCATAAGTCTGCGTGTCTGTTGTCCTGCCAGCTTCCTGAGCCCAGTATAGGGATTTGGGCCAAGCAGAAGGTGGCCATGGTGCTCCTATATGCACAACAAATACTGCACATCCTCTTAATTCCAGCCCTATAATCTTGATCCCAACCATAAGAAACCCTCCTAGCCTCTCAAACCCTCCAACAGTTAATTCACAGTGATATAATGGAGATTCCGGGCATCACACGGTTATAGTGAAGTGCTTCTGCTAAGGACACTAAAATCATCCCAATGACAGTATAACTGCAGAGAGTAAAAGCAATACCAAAAAAAGGTGAATGGGAAGCCGAGTAATCAAAGCTTTTACTAAGAAACCATTGCAGAACTCTTTACTTTTAGAGCCTAACTGTGCTCCATCCAAAACTTGATTTGATTATAAAAAATGATATGTTTTGGTCTCTGTATCCTTATGTTCCATATTCAGGGATTCAACCAGGTATAGATCAAAAGCAGTCAGGAAAAAGAAACCTGTCTTTACTCAACACACAGTCTCTATGTGCTGTTACTCCCTAAATAACATGGCATAGCAACTATTTACATACTCTTTGCATAACTAGATATAACTGGAAGCACACAGAAGGATATGCACATGTTACATGTTGATACTGTGTCATTTGACACAGAGGCTAAGACATTTTCTACCTTCAACACCCAAAGGGGTCCAGAAACTGTCCTCCCAGACGAACCAAGGGATAAGTATTCCATTTGGGGATGGACATAAAATTTGTTTATATTTTCATAATTCATGGACCCCTCCCATGCAGAGAGCTGCCTTTCCTCTTCTATGTTAAAAACAAAAAAGATGATCCCAGATGCAGCCAGTAATCTCTAGATGCCCTCACAGCCCAGTCACTTGATAAAATGCCTGCTGGGTTTTCCTTTGTAACATTGTTCAATTTCTTTTGTCACTAGTGGTATTTATAAGGAGGTACTTTAAAGTGGTAGCAAATATTCTGTTCTAGGATGGACTTAAAAGCCATTTATATCTGTATAAGTCATAGATGGATTCCTGCCATCCAGAGAGCTATCATCGTTTGCTGTCCTTTTTATTTTGACATAAAAGAAATTCCAAGATGCAGCCAGTGAGGCTTTAAAACGGCTCCTCTATCTTTTTGACAGTGCTGTGTCATTCTGTGAGAACTTCATTATATCCTAGCCTGGGAGGCTGGTCTAGGCTCATCCCAAACTTTCTCTACTTCTGACCTAGAGAATAGTTCTGGAAGTGGGCGTCACTGTTGACCATGTACATAAGCATGTATATGCACAGTTGTGTACAGTTTCTATACTTATCTATACATTAAACCATGAGTTCTCCCTCATATCTCCAATTCTGACACCACACTATAGAATTTAGTCTCTATTTCCTCTTTCTATACTTGCGTTTCTATGGCCTCTATTGTTCTAACATGTTTACTAATTTGATCAAGCCCTCTCTCCAGAGGCAATCTCCTCTCACTGATGCCTTGTCGTCACACAGACCCATCGTCCACCATCCTCTCACCATCCACCACCACCACCAAGACGATCTTAGTCAGTTTTCTATTGCAATAAAAAAGGAGAGAGAGATAGACAGACAGAGACAGAGATCAGTAATTCTAGGGAGACTTTGGGGATAAGGGGGTTGTGGTTATGTGGCTGACACCCATGCACATGTAAATGTGTTTTCCTTCTCATAAAGTAGTATAGATTTCTGCAGAATCTCGAAAAGATCTGTGATCCATCAACATTTACCATCTGACTTGCAGAAAGGGTTAACAGAAGACCCAATCTTCCTGAAATCAAAGCAGAAAAAAGGGAAGTATTATTTGTCAGGTAGGAAATTTATAAAGATGAAAAACACAAATTTTATATTAATTGGCAATTAATGCTGTAACAAAATACTACAGGCTTCGTGGTATAACACAACACAAATGTAGTTTTAGTGTGGAGGTCAGAATTTCAAAATAGACATAAATAGGCTGAAATTAAGGTTGATCCAGAAGCTCAAAAGGGACATCCATCCCCTTGCCTTTATCAGCTTCTAAAAGCTACCTCTGTTCTTCGGCTGTGATGGTCGTTCAATCTTTAAGGATGACAGAGAGCACCACAAACTCTCTAACATTACCTCTGTTTCCCTTCTTTTAGGTATCCCTTTGATTACATGATATTCTAGAATAATCCCTCCAGTTGAAATCCTTTCTTAATCATATCTATAAAGTACAATTATCCCATAAAATAGCATGTTGATAGGTTGCCAGGATTGGGATATGAACGTTACAAGATGGAAGCTATTGTTTTGTCTACTGACTATAGTATTCAAGAATGGAGAAGAAAAACATACCAACCACAACACTTTGTTGCCCAAAACATGCATTAGCATCACACTTCTGGGTAATAAGTTGTCAATGCATATCAATACCCTTAACTGATGCTCATTAACCCAGAAGTGCTCCTTCAGTGCAATGATGTAAAAGTCATCAGTCCCCAGTGACAAAACTGCTCAGAAATTACCCATAGCACAATTGGTGTTCATGGCAAACTGGAGAGTATATGATTAATGCTACAGATACCATAAATAAAAAATTCAGGTACATTTACATTTAAACTCTTTGGCAACAGTTCTGAGGGATGGGGTAGATCTCTCTCTTATGTATTAATGGGAAGGCTCTGCAGGGTTGGAAGAGACAGTATACAGAGGTGTCTATTTCCTAGTAGTGTGAGTTGAGGGTTTACTTGATTGTTACATTTTTTTGAACTTTTAATCCATAAAGAACTTTCACTGGAATTTTTTTAAAGCAGCAAAATGAAACTTTTAACTAGGAAAAGAGGTATCGAATTCTTTCTCTGGTAAAAATGGCTGTTTTCTTTGGAGGTAAGACTATGTACTGCACAGGCATTTAGTGGTTTTACTGGACCATTTGTTCTCAGCATATAGAAACCCGGATGATCTCATGTCCTAGACTACAGCTTCTAGGCTGCCACCTCTTTAGAAAGAAAGCTGTATTTGGGTGCAGCCCTGCTGATTCATTTAAATGTTGCCTATGGTTGCTTTCAAGCTATAGTGAAAGCAATGATGGAGCTCATATGGCCATCTCTAAATATTCACTATCTACCCCTCACTGATAAAAGCCCTCCTGCTCTTGGCTGTCTTACTGGCAGCTGTGACACTAATCTACTCCTCAGTTTTTAATCATGGATTTTGACAGTCAGATTACAATATATAAATATCTTATTGTAAACACTTGTCATTTCAGAACCTTGCCCTTCACCCTTCTCCCTATCATCATGACCCAAAAATACATTTGGGGAGGAGAAATCTCTTAATGATAGGAAAAGGTGGTTTTCCTGTATATATTATCTAGGATTTCCCTTATTTGGTCTTTAGAGAGATTTAATAGTAAAATGTTAAGAAAATTATGTGTGTGTGTGTGTGTGTGTGTGTGTGTGTGTGTGTGTGTATGTATATATATTTCATATATATACTTTATATATATACTTTATAGATAAATAGATGGATAGATAGATAGATAGATATTCTACTTCATATATATATGGAGTGCCCCTGTTCTGTCTAATCCTAAACATTTAGGTTTCTGTGTCTTTAGCATATTTAAGCATATTTGGGAAGCTCTGTGGGAACATTCAGTCTCTCCTTCTGAATAACCTGATGTCATGGTTAAGGAGAATATTTTTATTGTAGATATGAGGAAGAGTCCAGCCAGAGACATCTGGGAGAGTCCAGAGCAGAAAGAGAATGTAGTGGATTGAACATAGCCAGCAGACTGGGCCTGGCCAGGAGAAGAGAATAGGGAGGGAACAGCAAGAGATGGAGAGATGGAGACAGAGCCAAGAAAGGAGGACAAGAGAGGGAGGAGCGAACAAGAGAGGACAGCTGAAATAGCAGGGTCATGAGGAGAAATGAGGAGCTGAGGGGCAGGAAGCTCCTGAGATGGAGAGGTTTCCAGGAGAGGAGGATCTAGGAAGGGTTAGATACTGATGATAGCAGAGGGAGCCTAGAGGACAACATGCACTTTGGTGTGCCAGTCGTCACCACAATAGCCTTTCCCAGCCTCTGCCAGTGATAGATAGGGGAAGTGGCTTCACAGGCTCCAGAAGAATACTGGCTGCTGTTTCCCCGCCAGAATTTGGACCTGACACCTCCATCATTTACCCAGAGACCAGGCACACAACCCTTTTTAAGTATGTTTCCCACTCCAGACCTCAGCTTCATGATAAGAATGCTCCAGAGAACGAATTTTCCAGAAAGAATAAAATTTAACCCAAAAGTTACTTGGTTCCATCTAGACAGTATGTGTTTTGCCTCTCATAGTCCTAGATTGCCCCAAATCCCATATTCCCTGAGAAGGTGGCATTGGTTCTAGGGCCTCTAAAAAGTGGTCCTTCTAAAAGTCTGAATTTGCCCAGAGGATCTGAACTATGCTATATGTCCTTATGCCTCTAGGAAGCCTGCTAAATGCCCCCAAGGGAATCTATGGATTATATAGATCCATGGTAGATCCAAGAGCATACCCAAAGTGTCTCAGAAACCACAGCAGTGCTAGAAATGTAGATAGCAAACAACTATCTATGCAGCTGAACAGTCACTCTCAGCTCTTCACGTGCCTATCCAGTGGCTGCCATGGACTTCCCAATATGAGTTGTGGGTTTCTGACCTTAAGATATCTCTATTTATGGGTCCCTGAAAACACACACAGAAGCTTGCCTGCCAGAGGCCAGACATCACCTCCCAGATGTGTTACTAATCCAGCAGCAGTCAGCCAGCAGCATCCTTCCACACAGTTGCAGGAGACCTCTACCTTCATTCTTCCCGAGCCTTTCTATGGCTCTCATCTCTCCTCCTCCAGCTTTCCTGATTAACTCTCATCTTTATTCTCTTCCTTCACATTGTTTATTATTTTCTTTACTTTGTTGAGAAGGTCCTGGAGCCTCAGGACCCAGGAGGCTCATGTGCAAATAATAAATTCAGGGAAGGTCTTCATGTTGCCCCAGCGGCCCCACCCCTCCACCGCGCTCTGGAATTCCTCAGCAGTTGCTCCTTCCTGTGCCCTGCCAGTGAACCCCAGTGCAGCCTCTCAGGATACCTGCTATGAATATTAGCCATTCTTCATCTCCGCTGCTGTTCTGTGGCTTTGGTTCAATAGAAATGAATCGAAATGGGGTGTATACAAGGCTCTAAGCAAAGGTTCCTTTTGTGTGTGCGTGCGTGCATATGGTTTTGTTTGGTTTTTTTTTTTTTTTTTTTTTTTTAATTTCTTTCTTTTGCAAGGGCTCTTGTAAGTACACAGAGCCAAACTTCACTTGAGTTCATGAAGGTATGTTAGCTCTGGGAAGCTGCAGGCTTGTGTTTACTCCCCATAGCCTAACCTGGATAGTTTCTAGCTTGCCTCCCACATTGGCTCGAATGAGTATGCACACAGCTACTTAGCTCAGGAGAGCTATGCACACTGCCTAGGGTCAATAGCTTTTACCCTGGTGCTGCTGTTTGCATGTCGGAACAGTTGCACTTCAGTGATACTCCCAAGGTCCTGAAGTAATGATTCATTTCCAATCAGACATGAAACCCCAGCCTCCTTTCTTACCAAATGTGACTTGGGACTGGCAGTGTAGACGGAAGAGCTCTCTGACTTGAGTGGGGTGACCCCATGTGACCCACATCTGGGGACTCACGGGACAAGCATCTGGTCAGTGGACTGAGTCTCTTCCCTGGGCCCCACACAGCTGGCAGCCAGGCTTCCCTGGAGCCATCCTGCCCTTCCCTCCTGCAGGCTGGGTAGCACCTGCCAGCAGCCTGAAGGTAAAGTCAACCAGGGATTTATAAACCCAGAAAGTTGAAACTTTTTAAAAATGCTGATGTGATTTTAAGAAGTGAGCTTTATGCCAAGAGCCTACTGGCAGAGAGGGACCCAGGGGAATTCTGTGTATTATCCACTTGTGATAAGTTAAATCCCAAACAATTTTTACTGTGAATTTTAAAAATGGAGCCGATTTTTCTTGACAATGCATTCTCCTATACTCTTCCCCACTCCCCATTCTGAAGTGCGGTCTAGGAAGCCCTGAATTGCTCTGATGTTCATCACCACCAATGAAATCCTGTTTTCATAGTCAAGACTGAGTGTGCCTGTGTCTCAGACATTGGCATCTCACCTTCTTTACCTGTAAGGGAATTGCCAGATCCTAAGGTATACATAGGACAATCAACCGGCAGAACCTAAACCTTCCTAGAGAAGACAACGCCCCAATCCAGTCATAAATCCAGACAGAGCTACTTTTCATGCTGAGAAATATATCAAGTTCTTCCTCCAGATGCCCCAGAGTATGGGAGACATTTGTATACCCCTGCCAATGGAAACCCAAAGCTTGCCCTTAGGGGTAGAAGACATTTGGGGAATGGAAAACGGTCTTGCGCAGTTCCATTTTTCCAAGAATGCTTTAAAGTTCGTTTTCTTTGGGCAAATGTGCCTGGGAATAGTCTTAGGCTGGTTATTTGACCAGCTTATTGGGAGGTCCCAGAAATCTGAGTGAAAATTAAAGTTGCTTGTCTTCTGCCATGGCCTTCTGGGGTCCAGCTGACAAATGGGGAGTCAGGAACTGGGGTTTTCCAAAATAAATTCATCATTTCTCCCCGACCCCTGCCTGGTGCCCGTTCCTACTTGCTCTGCTATTTTAGAGACCATACTTGTTGCCCAGGGGGACCCAAACTAGAAAAAAAAAAAAAAGGCAGAGACCAGAAGGGGCCGTGGAGCTGCTTGCCTGCTTTGGTTGGTCACCCCATGGCCCTAGCCTGGGCCCCCACACCAGCTCAGACCACTGGCAGACCATCGAGGCCTCTATAAATTTTAAAGTACCAAGCAAGTGTTTTCCAGTTTTGTAAAATTAAATTAAGGAAAGGACTTCCAGACTGACTATACCGAGTGCCAAGTTTCATCCCAACACACATCATTTTTATAGTAACGTTTTAACTCCGTGAAAAACACAGGATTATAATGAACATGCTGACAGGCCTGGAGCCAGCTCGTGAAGTAATAACGCCACGTCTTTAATATTTTTACACAGCATGTCCCAACCTGCCACCGCTTTCCTTTCCTTCAGATTGCAGTGAAATAAGTGAAATTTCCCAAAACACTATTTTCTCCTCCTCCTCCTCCTCCTCCTCCTCCTCCTCCTCCTCCTCCTCCTCCTCCTCCTCCTCCTCTTCTTCTTCCTCCTCCTCCAGACTGTACATTCCCACTTTCAAAACTTTCCTCCTCATGAGCTCCTGAAGACCAGGTATGGTCTTTGCTCTGTGTGATTGATAAATCAACCTAAGCTACATTTTTTTCCTCTTTTTAGTTTTTTTAGTTTTATCTCTTTTTAGTTTTATCTGGAGAAGGGGAGGCAGGGATGTGTGCTCTGAAACCTCACTTCTCCTCATTAAGGCTCAGAACTCAACGAAAATGAATCCGGATATGGGGCTCACTGAAGTGACAGACGGCTAATGAATCTGGAGTTGGCTTGGTCTGACCTACAAAGGAGCCTACAAGCCAAGATGCTTGCCAAAGCTCCTGGTGGTTTCCAGCCCATTAAATCAACAGCAACAACAAAAAATATCTACCGAATAATGATCAGTGTGAGCTCAGTCCCTCAGAGGCGGTCTTATCACATTGCCTTAAGGTACCTAGCATCTCCTGGTATACAGCATCCAAGGAAGCTGGAGGCCAAGGCCACCAGGCCAACCCACTTTTCCATCACAGGGTCTCCCTCACCTGTCAGACCTGGGCTGTCTCCCTGACACAGGCTACTATAGTTCTAAGAACCAATGTAAAAGCAGGACACAGAGCTAATGAAAATCAGTGAGCATCTTCTAGAAGCCAGAGTGTCAGCTGGATGGAATTCCTAGGCTGGCTGGAACCCACTGACTCTGCCACATGTGGAGCAAATGATGTGGAAGCCCTTGGACTTTGACACATGCTTCCTAGACCCAAATAATCTTTGGACATTCCCTGCTTCCTATTGTGCACAGGGATATTACAGACATTATTAGGAGGAGACACGGGTGTGTCTACACTTGGAAATAATCAGAAATAAGGATTTTTTTTGTATATATAATCTTTTACTCTAAGCATTGTTCACTGTACATTGTGTTGGAGGAGGAGGAAGAGGAGGAAGAGGATAGTGGTGGTGATAAAATAGGAAGAGCAAAACATCACCTGGCCTTGGCTCTGCTGAGAGCCACCGTGGGCCTCAAATGAAGCCTAAAGTCCGTGTTTTCTTTCTCTGGATAAGGGTTGATAAAGGGAAGCATCCTGATGCTAGAACTCTCCCTAACTAGGCAGCTTTCCCAAACACTACTTCCCCTCAGCCATTTTATAACCCTGTTTCTTTAGGAGGTGAGGCCTGCAGAATGACTGTCAGTCCTTCTGACCATCCATTTCCTCTGAAAGGCACTGGGCTTGAAGGGTGGGAAAGACTGGCACATCTAGAGCTGAAAAGAATACAGGAAAGAGAGGTGCCCACCCCTCCTCCTACCCCTGCATTAAGCACTACTAACGTCTCACCAATGCTGGAATTGGGGTTTGGAAGGGATTGCTTGGCTTCGTTGGAAGCATGGGATACACGGCAGAGTTTTGGATGTCCTTGTAAATGGCACAGAGAGAGAAAGCGCTCAGCTTCAAAAGGAAATGATTGATATGTCTTCTACCTTAACAAATGAGAAATATCCGTGACAGAAGGGAGCCCTGTTACAAGCCAGGTTTTCTCATTAGCAAGGAAACATGGGTAATTATTCACCGGGAACATGCGCAGTGGGAATTCGTGGTAGACTCTTATTTTGACTATTGCTGCTGGCCGTCCTCAGAGACCATGGTACACACACGGAGACGCACACACAAATATGGACATAAAAGCTCGGGGGCCTGCATTACGTGTGCACTAACAACACTACGTCTGAGTATAGAGGACATTTTCAGGAGATATCTGTGTGTGCAGTCAAAAGCTCTGGCAGCCGGGAAACGCAGGTGACAGGCAATGGTTGTTCACTTTGGTTAGAATACATGTTTTTGTTTTTTTTTTACTTCTCTCTTTGAAAAGTAGACCAAAGGTAAACGTTCCCAAAAGAGTTTCTCAGTTCAAGATGAGTAATCTCACACATTAGAAGTGCACTCTCTGTGGTCACTGTCCTGAAGTGGAGGAAATGCCATCATCAATGTGGCAAACGCACATGGTTTTAAGAGGGTAAAGGTACTTTAGGAATGCTTTAGTGAGGGTGTGTATCCATCAACCTGTAACAAAGACCTCAAACACTCACATCTCTGCTGCGCCCATCTGGGACTCCTTACAGTCTTTCCTGAACCTCAAAAAGAGATTCCCAGGGCCATTTTCCACCACCCACCCACCCACATTCACCCAGCCAGCCAACCAACTTCTTAGGCCCAGGGACCAGGTCTACAAGAAGCAGACCCCATGCCCTGCTTAGCAGATGCCCCTTCAGTGTGCGCTCACCTGAAGAAACTAACCCAGAAGCACATTCCTGTTTCGAGTCCTAGTGTACAGGAAGACAGTCCAGCCTGGTGTGGCAACATTCCATGCCTGCTAGGCTCAGGGGTAAACTTGCTTCAAACTTCTAGGGCACTGGCAATCCTTAAGTGTTCTCATCCTTTTCTTCCTGGCAGAGAAAGCCAACACAATGGCTGGCTGGCTGTACACACCCTCAAAAGCAGGATGGAGGGGTGGGGAGGAACAGACCTTTTTGTTCCGTGTCATCGGTCTCCTTTCTATTATTCCCTGAATGGAACTAGAAGCTCTTATGCCTCTAACCCAAGCAGCATTCCATCTGTAATTCAGGACTCCATTTGCTCTGAGGAAGAGACAGACAGACTGACTGACAGACAGGAGGGGGTGCCTATCATCTCCCTAGAGAGTGGCCAAGTCGAGATCCTCAGAGTCAAGAGTAACAGAGGGAGGGGGCTGGTGAGATGGCTCAGCGGGTAAGAGACCCGACTGCTCTTCCGAAGGTGATAAGTTCAAATCCCAGCAACCACATGGTGGCTCACAACCATCCGTAACAAGATCTGGCTCCTTCTTCTGGAGTGTCTGAGGACAGCTACAGTGTACTTACATAGAATAAAATAAATCTTAAAAAAAAAAAAGAGTAACAGAGGGAAATTGACAGCTGACTCAGCAGAGCTGAGTGAGGGAAGGGGGACCGCCAAGGACTTGTAAATAAACTGTAAGACTCTTAGGAAAGGGACCATAGAGGTGGCTCAGTGATTGAGAGCACTGGCTACCCTTCCAGAGGACTGGGATTTAGTTCCCAGCATCCACACAGGGGACTCACATCCATCCATTACTCCAGTTCAAGGGGATTGGCCACCCTCCCCTACTTCTGCCAATATACTTGGTACATGTGCATAATGCAGGCAAAACTCTCATACTCATAATAAATATTAAAAACCATTTAGAAGACACTTGCAAATAATGATCTGGCCCAGCAATTAGTTTTAACTTGTTGAAAAAAGTGGAATAAACAGACCATAGGAAAAGCAACTGAGGAATAAGGAAAATTATTTAGACACTGAGTTATTCCTGAAACACAATGAATTAATGCAAACATGGATTGTGGATAATTTTGGGGTGCATAAGTAAATAAAGCTGCCCATGAACTTCCCTGCCTTGCCATCTAGCTGCACTAAGCACCATCCTGCCATGCCGGTGTGGGTGCTCCCTTCACCTCTTCCCAGCTATTCTTTCAGATCAGATTTATAGGTGTTAAAATATTGAAACGCTGTGATACCTCTGTAGACAATTAGATTGCAGAATTGTGTGTGTGTGTGCTTGTGGTGTGTGTGGTGTGTGTATGTGTGTGTGTATGGTTTGTGTGTGTGCACTCGCGTGTGTGTGTGTGTGTGTGTGTGTGCACTCGCGTGTGTGTGTGTGTGTGTGTGTGTGTGTGTGTGTGTGTGTGCGCGTGTGTGTGGTATATGTGTACATATGTGAATGTGTGTGTGTGGTGTGTGAATGTGTGTATGTGTGTGTGTGTTTCACTGCACTTGGCTCTTGTTTGTCCCCCACACACACTATCCTCACTATACCCCCTGTCACACTGGTCCCCTTCCTACATCCAAATAGTCACCCTGTTACCTTGTCCTTTTAATTCCATACAAGCTTGGATCTCCTTGGAAGAGAGGAAGTAGTTCCAACTACCTTCACAATCTCAGAACTGTACAGGTGCAGGCAGATACTTGTCTAACTGAACTGAAGGAAAACCTCTGTTTCTCCACCCTTTAATGATTCAGCATACATCGTGAGCGTCAAAGTAACTCAGAGGCCAAGCCTGCAGGTTACTGCTGCAAATGCAGCAAGTGCTCCAAATTCAGAGAAAATGTCCTCTCCTCACAGTGGCAACCGATTTCAGCAATTCCATAATATGTGTTAGAATTCTAATATATCAAGCTATATTGTAACTACATAGAGTAGGGTTGCACATGTCCAATCCATGCTTGGTTAAGCGTTATCAAAGGGTCAAAGCTCTTCATTTGTGGGTAAGTGATGCCAATGTATAAAATTATTTTCCTAGTATCTGCTGAAAATCTGTTACTTCAAAAATAATACAAAGTAACATGACAGCAGGACTTGGATTTTAATTGGTAAAATTTGATTCGTCAGTCTTACTTAAGAATATTGTGGAGGTTTTTCCCAACATTTGAAGAAAAACTTCCTTCATAAATGAATCTGTGAATCAGTGGAAAAGCTAACGGGAAGAAACTTTCCAATGAATTAATACCAATTGTGCCATTGTTTTAGAAGGTAGTGTAGTGGCAGGAAGAGAAATAGTCCCTTTGTATTCTTAAAACATTTTTATTGAACAGAGTGAAGAATAGCCACCCTCCCAGAAGTCCAGAGAGTGAAAACAACACCCCCTTTCCTTGGGAAAAGCAAGCATAATAAAAATACTATCAGTAAGGCCATGACATGTGTACAATTCCCAGCACCATGGAAACACTCGTGAGCTCACCAGGAATGTGGGGAGGGTTTGGCTGTACCAATTACTGTCTTCTTTCTTCTAGGTTGTCCCATCAAAGGTCACCCCACCCCCAATATCACCTGGTTCCAAAATGGCCAGCCAATTGCCACTGCCCCGGGGCTGACCCACCACATCTGGGGAGCCGGACAGATCCTCCGCATTGCAAATCTCAGTGGAGGACCTCAAGGGGAGTTTAGCTGCCTGGCTCAGAATGAAGCAGGGACCCTCCTGCAGAAAGCCTCTTTGGTGATCCAAGGTGAGAAATCGCCGCTTTGAGCAGCAGACTTACTTGGGAATCCATTCTCTTGTAGGACATAGTGCCATAGTCTCTGGTGGGTAATGTTTCCATATTGTGAAACCTTCCCTTTACTACCTGCATCTTCAGCAGGGCTGAACCTGAGAACGTGGGCATGGAGAAGGCATCACTGTTTATCGGAGTTATACGTGTTTCCTTTAAGCCGATTTAACTAGAAAAGACCACACGTGGCCATTTATAAAAACCCATGCCTTCTGTGCTGATTCTGCTTTAAAAGCAGGTCCTAATCTAAGCAGCTCAGTCACTTTCCATCTCCCTGCAGAGAGCAGGGCGGGCCTCATGTTTCAGCCATAAGTCACAGGCAAAGGGCTTTCCAGGTGCCTCCCCTTTGGCTCTGGCAAAAACAAACACACACACACACACACACACACACACACACACACACACACACCTGATAGAGCAGCCTGTCTACATGGCTCTGGCTGGGAAGGAGCCTTCCAGGAAAATGAGCAGGTGAGCAAGTCTATCTCACTGCACCCTCCAGAGTTGCTAAGGAGCTGGAAGCAGCAGGAAGAGGCTGAGCTGGCCTCTACGGAAAGTGTGGGAGGCTGCTCTCCATAGGCTTAGTTCTGCTGCACTGTGAGTAGCTCTGGTGTTAAAAAGAAAGCACAGCCAATGCGATGGAATCTACTCCAAGACTGAGGCCTCTGTGGGAGGATGGCCTGCTCTTACTAACACCACAGGAAAGGAGGGAGAGTTTTTTGAAGCACACACATCTTCTCCTGGAGCCGCCTCTGCTTGCCGCTTGGCCCTTCAAATAGGGAAACAAATGTCCCTTCTTCCCACTGCCTTTCTTCAGTGTCTATAACTCACAATGTGTACCCCAAATGTATCAGCCTACATTTATTTTAACAGGCTCCCCACCACCACCAACCCCCAGTACATCACAAGTCCCCAAAGAACTGAACTCTTGAACTCACGTCTCTGTTTCATGTAAACGTGAACTCTCTGGATAAATTGGGTTTGGTAAGATTAACAAAATCCAACTCAGATCCATGCTTTTAAATATGATTAAGTACTTTGGTCTATGTATACCTCTCTGTAGAAAAATAAAGTCATTGTCTGGTGAACCAAAAGGAAGAAAAAAAAGTACTTGAGCAAGTATGCTTAAAAAATAAGTGCTGCGTCTGTTGATTAAATGCTGTTGCTAAGTCCCTTCCTCCCATCACTCGGGCCTCAGTCATGAAGTCATGAAGCGACAGACACTGTGTACACTTTCTGGATGAGTCGACTGAGGCTCCTTGAGCCTTGCCCAAGTTTGTTGGAATTCGGCAGTCCTACCCACGAGGCAGATGGCTTCTTTTTGTAATAGTGCCTCTCAGCTCTCTCAGCTCTCTCTTCTGTCTCACTCCCAATCCACCTTCCACTTGCCAGGAGGACTGGTGTGGGTAGTAACACCATCTCCTCTTCCCCTCTGATTCTCCCCCTATGACAGATTACTGGTGGTCTGTGGATAGACTGGCGACCTGCTCCGCATCTTGTGGTAATAGAGGTGTTCATCAGCCGCGCCTCAGGTGTTTACTGAACACCACAGAGGTTGACCCCGAGCACTGTGCAGGAAAGCCTCGGCCCGCCGTGCAGCCTGTTGCCTGCAACCGGAGAGACTGTCCTTCTCGGTAAGTACAGTCTCCCTACCCCCAACCACTGGCCTTTTAGCTCATCATCTAGCACCATGCAGGGAGAGATGGAATTCCAGGAGCTGCTCCTACCCATAGACACCTGTCCACTATGCTGGAAATATCCTCAGAGTGGGCCTCTGTTTTCAGCCCTGCTTTATCTCCTCACCACTCAGCCAGCTGGTGGCTAGCTGGACTTAAGTCCTGAGCGTGATCAGCAAAGAAATTACTTCCCCTTGGTCTTGTGGATGCTCAATGCCCCAGCATCAGGGAATTCTAGGGTGATGAGTCGGGGAGTGGGGTAGCTCCCTCATAGAAGCAAGGGGCAGGGGAGATGGGATGGGGGGATTACAGAGGGGAAACTGGGAAGGGTGATAACATTTGAAATGTAAATAAATAAAATAACCAGTAAAAAATATTTTAAAAGAGAAAAAGAAGTAACTTCTCAGGGTGAGGCCAGAGGCCACAATAATAACTTGACTCTGTGTTGTTTAGAACATTTTGTATTGAAATGTTGAAAGGAAGGAGTTCTAGGCTCTACTCCAACTTTTCTCTTTCTATCTAACTAAATACCTCTGCCAGTCAGTACTCTGGTTTGGTTAAGAAAACTTACCTTTTTACAGAGAGTTGCGTCTCACCTAAGTTGGAATACATCTCCACTTTTCCTTAGCTGCCTTAACTTCAGACGTCTAGTCTCTGCATTTGAGATCCATCTTTAGGCCGTACCGACACCTACCAGCTCTTCCTCTCACACATAACTCTGCTTCAAGAAGGCACGAGCCCCACTGAGCACATATCCCCCAGTCTTCAACCAGTAGCTAAAGGATAATGGATGGGTTTGGAGTTGGCACCAGCATGGCGCTCTGCACCCTGGGAGGCTTGGCTGGGATCTGAAATGCCCCTTTATGACCTATCTGTAGGACTTTCCTATACTGCTGAGGCAACTGCTTTGTGTTTTGCCAGCTCAGTCACAGGGAGCAGCTGAGACGAGGAGAGACGCAGTGAAATACGAAACACACTCATTAATATCAGCAGTTTGACTTGCTGACGGGAAGGTTTCCACGGGGATGATTAATGTCCTTTTATACCCTTCCTGAACAGTAACGTGGCCCGTCGCTCTCCTTTCTCAAAACCCCCACCTCAGCTCCTGAAAACAGCACTGAAATGTATATTTAGAAATCAAAGTTGATTGAAACGCAGGCCTGACATTCACCAGGGACAGAAGGCTCTGGAAGACTGCCCTCACCAAGCTGCCTGAAATGAAGAAGAGATCTTTTATGTGCCAGGAACTCTGTGATTTGATTTGGTGATGGTCAGAGTTAATCAGCCTAATTTACTTCAGCAACTGAAATAGTAATGGCCAGCTCATCTTTGGTTTCAATGCTTCCAGAGACTTTAAAACACCTTGTGCCTGCTTCCTAAACACAATGTTTCTTTGACCTAGAAATCCACATAAAGTCATCCTCCCCAGACCACGGAGTACAGAAACTATCACAAACTAAGTCATTTGCAGATCCTACTGCAAGAAGGAACCTGTTCTTTCTACACACTTCTTTTGAAAATCAAATGTGGCCACCCTTGCCGGGGAAGACCCTAGGTTTCCATTTGACTTGAGGTCCACACTAGCATCCTCCTCTGTACATATAGGCATTGCTCTGACCATCTTCCAAAGTCTGCTGTAACTCGGGTAGCTGTTCTATCTGTTTTACAGTTCTACTCACAGACTTCGGGTAACTGAACAAGTGGCGTGTTCCTCGATTATATAAAATTGGCCAAAAAGCCCCATGCCTCTGAATGTTTCTCACTCTTTGAGAACTATGCTTACATGTACAGAAGAGGGCTTGTGTGTGGTCACTAAGGACCTCACAGTGTCCCCAGATTATAGAATGACTTTATGAGAAAAGCCATTTGTCATGGTCTTGGTCAGGTTTACTTCCAGGGACTTACATTAGAGTTAAGAGTAGATATTTATACTATATATATATATATATATATCCCTCCAAGATAGATGATGTCTACAGTGACTGACTAACTAGGAATTACCCAAGAAATCTAGGACCATCTTTGTTTCTGAAAGATGAACCATAGACATTGGATCAAGGGTTAAAGTGACCAGAGAATTTCTAGACAAAACCTTGACCTCGGTGAAACCCAGATAATCCCCTAGAGCAAGAGGTAACAGGCTTGGATCTCACTTTCCTAGAAAGTGTCCTGCCCTAACTAAAAGCATTCTATCTGCAATTACACTTGTTTGGGGCAATGTAAAACAAACAACCCTTAAAATGTTATTTTCTTTTCACTATCCATATTTTAGCAATTTCCTGGGGCAGCAAGAAAAATGTGCCCAAATGGCATCATAAAACTCCATTTTGAGAGAGAGAAATCCACGGGGCCACGTGCCCTTTGTAAAGATTCTGAGTGAATTTGCACCTTGCCCATCTAAAAGTGCCTGCTTTGTGGCTGCATAAAACTGCAACTCCTGTCCCCTGGTCATACTGTCACCTCTACCTAATATGTATCTCCCTCTGATATGAGCATGTAGGGATCTACTCATATAATCTCATCTCAAAATCCTAACTATGGTGTATGTCTGTACCTCCAGCACTCCCAGCAGGAGCATCACCGTTCAAAGCCACACTGTTACATAATGAGACTCTGTCTTACAAGCAAGCAAGCAAGTTAGCATTCATAGGTTTCAGAGACACTATGTGGATGCTTTGCATTTTTGAGAGTAAATCTTGGGGAAAGCAAGGTTCATTCCCTGCTGCCCCCAGCCTTACTTACCCTCTGCAGTTGTTCTCACACTCCTCCCTCTCCTCAGATGGATGGTGACGTCATGGTCCGCCTGTACCCGGAGTTGTGGTGGAGGTGTACAAACCCGAAGGGTGACCTGTCAGAAGTTGAAAGCTTCTGGTATTTCTACCCCAGTGTCTAATGACATGTGTACTCAACTGGCCAAACGGCCTGTGGACACCCAGGCCTGCAACCAGCAGCTGTGTGTGGAATGGGCCTTCTCCAGCTGGGGCCAGGTGAGGGGACAAAGGTTTTGGTTGGTTGGTTGGTTGGTTGGTTGGTTGGTTGGTTGGTTGGTTGGTTTTTGAGGGAAAATCATCAGATAAAAAACGTTGCCACCTTGGGAAGAAAACTCCACCTCCACTTACATACACATCTCCAACCCCTCCCAGTGTCTCTCCTACATCCCCTGTCCTAATGAGCGGAAGCTAATCTGAGGCCTTAGCACACTCTTCATGCTGGTTGTTTTTCCTTCTGATTTTGTGACCTCCAAACATTACCTTCAGACCAACATTCCCCAAGACCACCTCCTATAACTAATAATCCCTGTGCCAGGGATAGTTCTGAAAACTTCAGAGGAGGACCCCCTGAAGACTATACTGTTGCTCTCTGGTCCAGGGTTCTTAACCAGTTCCATGGAACAAAAAGTTCACTGAGTAAACCTTTTAAAATAATGGATGTCCATACTGTACTGCCCAAAGATCTAAGCCAACTGCACTACAGGTTGTAGAAATTGTCCTTGTGGCTCTGGTCTGAAACTTAGGGTAGAAAACCATTGCTCCAAACCAGGAAAAGGTGAAGCCTAGATGTATCACCTTGAAACCTAGGCCTCCTTCCCCAAGTCCTCTGCCTAGATGTTAATATAGAAAATCCCAACTGAGATTGTGAGGGGTCTGGAGTTGTTCAGGAGTTCACTAGTCTATTCATGAATAAGTTTTAAACAAAGATGAGGCTTTATTCAGATACTGGTGAAGGGAATTGAAATTCCCAGGGTGAAGTTCCAAAATACATTAGTCAAGGGCTTATGAAGACAAAACTCACAAGGCCGAATATTTATTTCAATCAGAGGCAAGACACATCCTGATGTACTCTGTGCCTACATGTAACTGAGCACACATCCCCACCTACATGCAGTTAAGCACACGTCCTTGTTGATGTGCAATTATAGGCAAACAAGCTTGTTTAAAGAAGCAAAAACACATGGTTTATTAGTTCCCATGAACAACAGATTCATTAAAATTGTTCAAGACAAGGAAATTATAAGAACAGTCCCCAGCATTCTGAGAAGTTATCTGTCCTTTGGGCAAGTGATGTTTACAGGTTAGAGCATTTCTGCTTTATATATCTCTTAAGCACAGTAATTTAAACTTAAAACATAATGTTAGCAGGTATCACAAAGGTCAACAGAGTGGTCCTCATTTGACTAGAATCTGCAGATGGAGCCTCCTCTAGATATAATGGAGGCATTATATTAACTTTATCCACTGAGAAGAAGTATTATTTTAATTGATTTTTAAAAGGAGACAAACACAAACAAAATATTCTAGGGGTGAGAGGAAGAAAGTTAAGAGGAGTGTGGTAATGGCTATACTTTGTCTACTTCGGGTGAGATGTGCACCTATCAGAACCTCTGTCCTGGTATATGCCTATGTTCGATATTAATAGCCACCCTATTTGTAATCCTAACTCACCAAACGGCCTGAAGCCAGTCTATACAATTGTTCACACACATAAGAATTAGGTGTAAAGGTATCTATATGAACTAATATCCTTTTATAGTGATCTCAAAATCTGTGTTCAAAGAATACTGGGAATCTATTGTGGATGTAAGAGATACCAACAGACTGATGTTCAGGTGTTGCCCAACAACAGAGTATGTGTCTGGCTATTCTTGATTTGTCTGGGACAGCACTAATTGACAGACGTTTATGACTGGCTAGGTATAGTCCTAAATGTTTGGGGCAATTAGAAAACGTAAACTTGTTGGAATTTTAGGTATCTACACATTTCTGTTCAGTATACAATATAATATACATTTGAGAGCTTTTTTAAAAGCTAGCAATAAGCTCTCACATATGTGACAAAGTGATTTCAACAGAATGCCAAGCCCATTTTTTTGGTAGGGAAATATCATTTCTCAACATTCGATGTTGAATAATGTCAAAAATGAAGCTAGTCATTTACACCATATAAATTTCATTTAAAAATAAAATTCTTAGAAGAAAACAAGAAGAATCCTTCAAGACATTGAGCTTGGCAATAATTTCTTAGATATGACAATTTATTTTTGTTTCTGTAACAAAATTCCACATAAGGATAAATTATAAAGAAAATATATTTACTTCTTATAGTTCCAGAAACTTTGAAGTTACCAAGCAAGGAGTGGTGCCTATATGGTAAAATATATGCCTATATGACAAGCCTTTCTGCCATGTCAGGCACCACACATCATGAAAGCAAGCATGCAAGCTCAAGTCTTACAAAGCCACACCTCCCCCAGCCTTACAAGCTCAAGTCTTACAAAGCCTTATCTCCCACAGTGCCACCCAACCTCTTCAAATACTAGTAACATATGAAACTGGGAGTTAAATTTCAAACATAAAAACTCATAAAATCTACTCAAACCATACCAGACAACAAAAATACACCAAAACTAAGGAATTTTGTACACCAAAAGGATACTATCCAGGATGCCAACCAACTCTCAAAGGTTCAAGTCCACACTGAGCTACATAATAGAAAAATGCCTTCTCATAATGATAGAAAGAACTGGGTTGTGGTGATGCACACCTTTAGTCCCAGTATTTAGGAGGCAGAGGCAGGTGGATCTCTGATTTCAAGATCAGCCTGGTCTACAGAGTGAGTTCCAAAACAGCCAGGGCTACACAGAGAAACTCTGTCTCAAGAAGGAAGAGAAAAAGGAGAAGGAGGAGGAGGAGGAGGAGGAGGAGGAGGAGGAGGAGGAGGAGAGGAGGAGGGGAAATAGTCCCACGTGTATTACCATTTTATACTCATCAGGATGATTTTATCAAATAAATAGGGAGTTTGGTGTTGGTTAGGGCACAGTAGACCACTCACCTAGTATCACAAGGCCTGCATTTGATCCTCTGCACTGGGGGGAAAATTGAGTGAAGATAAAAAAGTTGAATGTCTATTGAGTGGCCATAGGAAATAAAATATGGTTTAGCTACTGTGGAGAACAGTATCAGTTCCTTAAAAGTTTAAAAGGAAAGCAAAACAAAGGAGAGGGTGGAGGGTGAAATGTGACCAGAATTTATTATACACATATATGAAATTGCTATAAAATTAAATAATAAAAAATGAAAAACAATTACTGAATGCCCCAAGAATAACAACAGTTCTGCTCTACACACCAAAACAGCATCATCATTTGTCAATTACTGCATGCCCCAGCCAATGACTAACCATTACAGACAATAGTGGTCCCATAAGGTTACATCACCTGAGTTTGAGAGATGTTTCCATGGTTGAGAGTGCTCGTTGCAGAGGGAGTCAGCTCCCAGCATCTGTATATGGTGGCTCAAAAATACCACTAACTCCAGTCCCAGGGATCTCCTTGGTGGCCTCCTGAGCAGACACAATGAACACACAGGCACACATATTCACATATTTATTTCATCATTGCATGATATGATGATGTCATAGCCATCCTGGTTTTAGTTTGATGTTTGCATAACAGGAAAATCATTTACCCAAAAGAAAAATACATAAAATGTGCCTCTTCCAAATGACCATATATATGTGGCAGGCTACTAATATAAAGGAGAATAATTTACTTAAAATCAAGAACACAGAATCGTGGTTAATAAATTGAACTAATCAAAGTTTGGTTTTATGAGAAGCCTTCATTTGAGTGAGTGCACTGAACTTCATAAGAGAGGAAATAATTCAAACCCCTGGCTAAGCAAGGGGCACACACAAGAAACTTACAAAACAATTTACATTAAAGGAAAAAGAAAAAACAGGAGAGACTTTATCCAAGTGAAAAATATATCAAATGCTTTTTAATAGATGGGAGAATATAAATCAAACCAAGATGAGATGCAAGTATATACTTAGTAGAATGCTTAATTTTTAAAATATATAACCATCCAAGAACTTCCAAAAGTTTAAAGCAAATGGAAACCCATCAACCAGTGGCCAGAGAAGAAATAGGCAAAAGCCCTTATAACCCTAAGTAGACAATGTCTCTTAAATCTGGACATGTATGAGCCACATAAACACAGAGCCAACAAAGCTACATGCTTGGAAGCATGAGGCAGCACACTCCAGAGGCTTTGGCAGTGCTCTTCGTATTACAATTACAAAGCTATAAAGAAGCTATTGAAAATAGAGGCACAGTGAGTTTTTAACCTTGGCATCAGTTACGTCTTGACAGGAGCGAGTGGAAGCAGGCTGCTGAGTTACCTGGTGTCTTGTTTGTTTGCTTTTCCTGCAGTCAGTTAGCCAACTACAGTAACAGATGTCGAAATCATCAACTATGTTAATCCAAGACCAGGTTCCTTCTAAGGAGGTGGTAGCATCATGTACAAATTGGCCCTTTCTATTCATTTTCTGAGGACTCACTTCAGTATTCGTTTTACTTACATTGCCTTACATGTACTGTACTTGACCAAAAAAAAAAAAAAAAAGCTATTTTTAAGTACTTGAATAGATCAATGTTATCAGCTATGGTACTGAGCTTCATTTCTGATGCTGACCATCGCATTCCCAGCAGGTAACAAAATATTTTCACAGGTTAAGCCCGGTCAGCCTTCTCTGGTCAATGCTACACTTCCCCCTGGCCATTCCCTAGCACAATGCCCACAGACTATTGGACAGTTAACTGTCCCATTGTGACATAAAGCACATGCCAGTGAATGTCTGTTATTTGATCCAAAGAAGACAAAGAAGGTCTACAGGTCTGATGAGACCCTACTCAATGATTCTGCCCTCTGAGTAGCCAAAGCTTCACAACACCCCCTTGGACATAGATAACATGCTATTCATCTCCTTTCCCCCTCCCAGTGCAATGGGCCTTGCATAGGCCCTCGCCTTGCTGTGCAGCACAGACAGGTCTTCTGCCAGACCCGGGATGGCATCACCTTACCATCAGAGCAGTGCAGTGCCCTCCCCAGGTAAGACAAAACCTTCATCCTCCTCTACCTAGCTCCAATATCAACAATGCAAAGAGATATTGATGCGCCTCCAATCTTACACAAGGGGTCACCTGTCCTGCCCCCTTCCATCTTACCCTAAGTCCTTTGCCTCCTGTAAACAGTAAACTTGTACTTGTTGAATGAGACAGCCTGGGATTATCTCTCAGGGATGAAGTACACATAAGTGTTCTTCATAAAGGAAGCCTGGTTCCACAAGAGATTCACACTCATCTCTAGGCGAGCAAGAGGCAGCAACACCATAGCCACCAGACTATAAGAGTTCAACAAGTTAATCTTGTGGGCCTGTCTTTAGAAATTAGGCCAATATGAAAATTTTTGTCCCTAGGTCTCAACCTGTGCCTATCTACTACACTTCCTTGTAGATAACCCCCTAGGAAAATGTCCCCTTACCTCTACCTCTTAGATGAGACTCCAAGTTCCACCTTTGCTAGTCTCCATGATGAGTCAAGCTGGTTCTCGGGTCATGAAGGAGTGCAGATGGATGCTCAGGACAATGGCCTCCTTAAGGTCCAGGCCCCATTCATTCCATAACAGAGCAGATATGGAGACCTGAACTTACCTACCTACACCTCTGAGTTTGTAGTTTGTTTTCCAATCTGGTTCCCACAGAGAGAGAGACCTTACCTTTGTCATTAACTTCCTACAGGCCTGTGAGCACCCAAAACTGCTGGTCAGAGGCCTGCAGTGTACACTGGAGGGTCAGCCTCTGGACCCTATGCACAGCAACTTGTGGCAACTATGGCTTCCAGTCCCGGCGAGTGGAGTGTGTTCACGTGCGCACCAACAAGGCTGTGCCCGAGCACCTGTGTTCCTGGGGGCCCCGACCCGCCAACTGGCAACGCTGCAACATCACTCCGTGTGAAAACAGTACGTTCCAATCCCAAAGAACATTCTGCAAATTCCCTACAGGTCATCGGGTACAGAGGGCAATCCCTGGGACTGAGCCTGAACACAGGGCACTGGATCAAGTTCCCTAAGGATTGTGCGCTCGGGCCAGAATTGAATATTTTTAGGTGGGGTACACGGGTGTGTGCAAGGATGTGTATACACATGTTCAGACCACAAAAGATGCCAGAATGTGTCCCCCAGGGGCTTCCACTGTCTTTATCCTGAGCCATAAAAGAGCCAAGGGCTGGATAAAAATTGGCCTCCAACACACCCACAGTCTACCTGGCTGGTGCCCACAGGGGAAGACTAAACAGTGGCTTCAGAGACCAGGCTACTAAAGACTGTTAACCTTGAAGAAGCATGCAGTATGCCTGCCACTCAGCCAGCTCTGCACCCATCACTGTTCTGCTTCACGCCAAACAAGGACCTGCTGACCCCCCTCCTTCCCAGCCCATGTACATCCACTGGAAAGGAACAGGAGACTGTGCCCCTGGGTTCTGACAGTCATCCATTCGCTCTGCCCTCAGGTCTGGAGCCTCTCAGCCCCATACCGCTATTTGTATTCTAGTCAGGTAGGAATCTAGTCTCTCCTCCTTAGAACCCAAAACCCAAGTGGGAGCTATTTCCCCACAAAAAGTGATGATAAATCTTTGCAAAGAATAGACAGTAAAAAATAGGAGTCTAATTTTCCCCCCCTCACTAAATGTCACTGGGCAGTCAGTTCTTTACACTGAGACAGAAAGCCTGTAGGCACATGGCCCATCCCTTCTGACACACTGGGAGATGTATGACTTACACTCTGGTGAAGTGCTGGTGTTCCTATCAGATGGTTGCCATGTTCACAACGTACTGGCTCACAGTGCAAGGAGCTACAAAGCTTACCAGCTACAGGCTGCACCAGTGGTTAGGCACTGAAATGCCACAGTGTCTGGAAGGCCTGGTATGCTGAAGAACAAGAGCCCTGGATAAAGGAAAGAAAGCGGAGCAGGGAGAGGTCCACGCACCTGAGGATGTGGAACTGCAACCAAGTCCTTTCTTGCATGCTCTCTCACAAGGAACAGAATTCTGACCTCCTGGGCACATCTGTCACTAAAAAACAAAAGCCCATAGGGGAAAAAGCAAGTAGGGAGATGAAAAAGTATTCCAAGAAGAAAGAGATTAAATCTACCAGTCTGAAGTAGAAGCAGCTATCAGAAGGAAGCAAAGAAGGCCCTGAGATAGTCCCCCATCAATCACAGCTGGTGGGGAGGGATTGGCAAAGGGCTGAGTGCTGCCAGAGGGAAGGCTGTCCAGAGAGCTGGAGAGCCGTGGCTGGGGAGACCCCACGGGCAGCTTGCCGTGGCTGGGGAGACCCCACAGGCAGCTTGCCAAGTGCCTAGGTTGCTCAACAGCAGCTGCATCCATGCGTGAGCCTCTGTTTCATATCTCCTTTCTGTCCCCCTCCTCCCCTCCTGCTTTCCCAGCCGAGTGCAGAGACACCACCAGGTACTGCGAGAAGGTGAGACAGTTGAAACTCTGCCAGCTTGGCCAGTTCCGATCTCGCTGCTGTGGGACGTGTGGCAAAGCATGAAGACAGGGCACAGGGATGAACTCTACCCTGGCCACACAAAGGACGAACACAACCACCTTGGACAGGACTTACGCTTTCCTCCTTTTATTTATTTATTTGCCCCTCCCCACACACCCATGTCCACCTGCACCCATGCTCCTGAGGACCGTGGCACGTTTTCTTATTGAGTTAGCTGGAAGCAAGTGTGGAGGGCAGAAAAAGAGATGTCTAAAGGAGGGTGGCAGAGCAGGCCAGGCAGACAGCAGCTCCCTTGCAGAGCTGTTTCCTTTCTGATCGGGGTCTCAGAGACACAGGAAGGGCAAGCCATAGTCTATAGGGACAGCAAGGAGTTTATAACACGTAGGTACAGGCACAGGCCAATCAGGAGTGCCGTTCCTTTGTTTCCTGGTGGTAAGAACAGGGGAGCAGCATACTAGAGCAGAAACCAGGCCAGACTCCAGTTCTTCTGGCAGTGGGGTGGGAAGCCCAAGAAAGAAGAGAACTCAGCTGTGGGCAAGAGGGTTATGCCAAAAGAGACAAGCAAAATAGGCAGAAGGCATGCCGCTATGCAGAAGACAAGAGGGAAGGAAAGTGTGTGCATGCACCTCAGTGGGAGGAGCTTACAGGCAGGACAGATTTTCAAACAGTCACATGAGATCCATACGACAAGCCTGTGCCCTGGAACATGTGCACAGTCCTCGAGGTTCAACAGAGGTGGGGAAGGGCATTCAGAGTCCTCTCAGGGCACCCGTGCTGCATGAAACGGTGACTCTGCATGACATGCCCTTCGTGTGGTTATACAAGTGTCTCTACCCCGCTTCTATCAAGTGACTTTTGTGTCTGCAGCTGTGGACGACCCAACAAAGGGTCAAGGTCAGCTGCATAGTAAGGCTGCCCCTAGCATCTCCTTACTTAAGTCAAGGGTCACTAGCCCTGAACTGACTGCTGCCGAGGGTTTTCCATCCAAATGACTTTGCTGCTCCTTATTGGGCCAGGGACTAGAATCATAGCTCACAAAGGATTCATTAAGCAACCTGTTTGCAGGCAAGCATCTACAAGATGTGGGAAGCCTTACCACAAGAGCTCGCCAGAGAGCAGGAGAGGACAGAGGGGATCTTGCACACCACACCCACAGTGCGCTTTCTCTCCCAGCCCTCACACATTGGGCCTGGGAGCCCTCCCTGAACCACACAAGAGCTGCATACACCCAATTCATGCAGCAGGCTGGGAGTAGGGAGAGTGATCAGATGCTAAGGCAAAGCTAGAAGGTAGCTAAAGACTCACAAGACAGCCCGAGAAAGCTTTGTGACCATCCTCTGGACTACACAGATTCTATGGTAAGTGGCACACCAAACTGGGTGAATGGACCACTCAGCGGGCTAAGCAGCACACACAATCCAGCAACACACATCAGCTATGGCTAAAACAGAAGCCCTTGGCAAATCCTCAGTCTGCAGAGACGATTCAACAGTAATAATTGCTTCCTTCCTGAGCAGCCTCAGTTTAGCAGATGAGGCAGGCAGAGCCCAATAGCCATCCGATAAGCTGCCCCTCACAAACACACTCACCAAATGCTATCACCCCAGGGCCACCACTTATATCAGGACTGCATTTCCCAGCCAGCCTGGAAGTTAAGTTTGAAAGAAGATGTTAATCTGTGTCTTCTTAGGTGCGCTATGGACAGTTAGGGTAGGCCTCTTCCTCATCACAAAAATAGGCTCTAAGAAATTGTGTTATTGAAAGTCAGTGTAATGTTTTATTTAAAAATAAAGAGAGTGTTTCTATGTATATCTTTTGTGAATATTTATTAGGATTTCTTGTATTAAAAAGTGCAATATTAGTAATTGTACATTGTCATCCAGAAAAACAACTCTTTGGGGGATTTTATTAACTTCCTGCAGCTGTGTTCCTAAAACCTCTGTGGCGATAATTGTATTCTTCCTAATTTTAAAAGAAACAAAACAGATGTTTAACTCTGATCCACTGTGTACAGAGGACCTTGTAAAAGCTAATGTGGGATTAGGGGAGAGCAATGGAGTCGATTTGTTTGTGACACTAGTTATATATAAAACGAACACAAATTCTGTAATACTAATACAGTTGATTAGCTCAGTAGCTATTAAAAATTGGTGGTCAGTGTTTGAATTTTCTCAAATGCGGGCATCTTCCAGCTCTGCCACCTGCCAGAATGTGAGGTTGGAAGTGCCTTTCAGAACTAGCTGGAGAGCGTAGGATTGGAGTGGAAAGCAGTGTGCTCCTTGCATGACATGAATGTACATTTAATATTTGTTCTGTGAATTGTGACTCAGCAGTACCACAAATTATCGGGGCTGCTGGATAATGCAGAAGGAGACACTTCCTCCTCTAAAACACAAAACTGTATTTATATTTTTTTGTACAGATAATACAGCTTATTTATTTAAATCATGGTGTCGGTGTCTCTGTGAAACTCATCATTCTCTTCACACTTTATGCAAGGGAATCCCTGTTTACTAATTGAGTGGCTCCCCACCAATTATAAGTATCTTGCTGAAATGAAGGAATTGCAGTCTTCAGCCTTTCCTTGGGAAGTTGGGGAATCCATGCTCTGAAAGGCCAGCTCAGTCAAGGAACTTGGAGGAAGGCAGCGGCAGATGTGTGCACATTCTGGTTGAGGTACTGTCTAACAAAAGGACCAGTCATCTTACTCACAGCCCTATGTAGGAGGCTACAAGAAAGCCACAAGCACCTTCTGGAAGAAAAGCAAGTGACAGTGTCTAAGGATAGATGAAGACTCTACGGTAGCTTCTAGCCAGCAGGTATGCCTAGTTGGAGACAGCCATGTGATAGAATTTTGGTTATCCACTATAAGTGGAGACTAAGCTTCATGGGTCACTACATTTAATCCTCATGCAACCCTGCAATTATTCTCATGTACATATGACCACCTTGACACACACACACACATTTCTCACTGCTCTGAGGTTACTAGTAGACTACAGTTATGCAACATTGTATGCATCACTCTCAGAGCTGTTGTCTTCTCCTGTCCCCAAGCTGTCCCCAAGTGAATTGCTTTGCTTTGCAGGGCTCAGACTCCTACATCCCTATCTTTAACAGATTCTTATAGCAATAGTGCTGCTGTACGGTGTGCAGAAAAGCTGCAAGCACATTTGTAAAGTTCTTCCTAGCCAGGTCTAGTCAAAGGGCAGTAAGTCCCCAGGCCTGGTTGATGTCCACACAGGATCATTGTGAGAGAGGCTTCAGAACTGCACCCCCAGTCCCCACCCACGACACATGCAGCACCCTCAAAGCTGAACTCTAGGCTGTTTTCTAGAAACTTACCAAAACACATCCGTTCCTGTTGAGTAGTGTTAACAATACATCTGAGAGCTCTTCATGCTCCCATTATTTTCTCAGAAGCTTTACGTTTTGCTCAACTAGATATATTTATAAATAAATTTATAATCACCAGCAACCAATGTCCTCAGCAATACTGTGGAGAGAAGCCAAAGATGTCAAAGGGAAAACCCAAGAAGACTCAAGAGACAGGGAAGCCTCAAACATAATGTACAGAAAAGTCTCCAGCATCAGTCACAGATCCCAGTAAGAAAACAGAAGAGAGTCCTGCCAAGATGCCATAGACTACAGGATAAATGCCTGGAAATTTGACCAGCAACTGTCTTAGTGTTAGTATTCATCATTCTAAAGTCCTTGCTGGTCCTTATAAGCAATCAGAACAAACTAAAGGAGTCTAGAAATAATGTAGGATATTAGGATAAGAACTGTCAAGTGTCACCAAAGTCATTCACTCTTCTGCCTCATCATCTATAAAAGCAGTGCACCACCTAGGATGCAGGGTGTTATAAAATGGTAATTCACTCAGGCTCAAGGATTATCAGGTGATGCACGTGCTGAAGGACTCACTGAGAATAACTGTTTTTATCATCACCATCCAAACTAACCCAGATATGGCAGGGAGATGAAAGACAGTGGGCTACTTCATGTTCTTTCCCACTGTCGCCTCTGTTTCCATTTTGGTCTGAGAAGGAAGCCAATCTTTCTATCAAAGCTTAGTGCTGCTCAGTAGAATAAACAAGAAAGACATTAGTGATCAAGTTTCAAGCTCTGTGTCATAGAGAGAAAGAGAGAGAGAGAGAGAGAGAGAGAGAGAGAGAGAAACAGATCAAAGCATTTAGCCAAGTCAGGCCCACAAAAAGTCCCAACAAGCACTGAGAAATATTTCCCAGAGCAAATGTTATCTTAGAACCTTAGTGTAAAGCCTGCTCTGAAGTCAACATCCCCAAATGTATACATCACTACTGTTTCCTCTGAAGTTACCATAAAACATTGGAACGTACTCAAAAGCAAATATACAAGGACAGAATGAGCTAAAATAAGGGACATCTTACTTTTTTCGCTATAGCTCATCTCTTCATGCTGCAAATAAGATGGGAGGGAATAATCCAACTTAATTATTCTCAGCTAATTCCAGACATGTTGTATCTCAGTAATCTATGGGGTTCCCTAAAATAGTCAAAGACTTCCACAAAAGAAAATTAAATGATTGTGTAGAAAGAAGCATAGCACTGTTAAGAACAATAAAAAAAATAAAAGAATTTAATAAACTAGCCTATAGACAGCTAACTTAGAAAGCAAAACAAACACTTTCATCTCTCTCGTACCTCATTTCATTCAGTGAGCTAGCTGAGCTAAAGATTTCCTGATTCAGACTCAGTATATGTTTGGGTACAAGTTAAAGCAGAGAAGGTGATCTGCCCAAGTTACACACTGCAAATTAGGAAATGACCATTGTTGATACAGCCTTGAAATAAACAGTAAGAAATCAAATATAATAAGAATTTGACCAAACTTGACCCAAAATATTCCTTTGCTTCCTTACCCACCCTCCTGTTCACTTAGGGATGATCTAATAGGTCAAGTCTTTATCAACATGTCATAAATTTTGTCACAAACTGTTGTTCTTAGCTTCTTCCTCATAGCACCCCAACGTTTTCAGTTTCTTTGTCAATAACACTATACTGAAGGCAGATATTGGCAACCAACCTTTTGCTAAAAAGAGCTGGGTTGTCACCCTGCTTGTCAACCCCAAGTTTATAGTATTACTCAGATGGCTTCTGTGAGACACCTGGTCCCAATCAACCGCACAATGTCACGCCTCTGATAAGACAATATACAGCTGTCACTCACTCCTGTGTTTTCAAAGGGCAAAATTCATCTCCAACCAAGCATTTCCCAGGCTACTCCTAACGATATGGTTTATATATGTGTAAACAAAAGTTAAATGTGCAGTTTTATGTGAGTTAAAAAAGGCAGACAATGGGGAATGGTTCTCTTGCTGAACGTAAATAATATTTGTTTAAACAGAGTGCTTAAAGCCTCAGAGGGTGTGCAGTCAGCATTCAGACCAGAGAGTATGCTGGGAAATCACCTCTTCCTCTGGGACTTTATGTTATCCAGGGTTGACCTTTCTACAAATCCCATGAAAGATAGTAGACAAGCTGTGAACGACTTTGTTACCAGGTAAGGAATGTTTACAATTCCTTACAATTCCAACACAATGTTTAATGGTCAAGGTCAAGAGGTGTGCCGTGCCTTGCTTTCTATCCCTCAGTCCCACTACAGTTGTTTTTTAGGGAACAGTAGAAAGGTCAATAAATGGCTTAGCTGAGGCCAGTGAAGGAAGATAAAGTTGTTCCATCATCCGTATACATCCTGTCCTGTGGCTATAGATCAGTGGGTCATAATGCAAGGGTATATGGCAGAAGCCAGCTCCAAGGATTCCTACCCTGAATATTTCCACTTACACAGTGAAACTCCCTACTGGCATAGAAAGATACTCACCTAAAAGCAAGATCCCCATAACCAACTCTTCATTCATTTGCACGACAAGGGTCTGCTTTGCCCCTCTTGCAGCAGGCATGGAAGACATGCCCAGAGACATGCTCCTGTACCCAGAGATTCTCACTCTGCCTTTTCTCTGCCTGAGGAGTCTCTATGCTTCTCACTCATTTCCTCTTACCTGACTCCCCAGCCCCTGATGGTCAGCCCATGCAAGCAGAGACACAGCACCTCAGCCTCTTGCCCACTTTCACTAAAATGACTTGAACCTTCTCTTCTGCAAAATAAATAAATAAATGGCTTCAATGCACAAAGAAACATCCTCAAGGGTGGTACAGGTTACACCCACCCTGCTTTAATCCATCTGTAATTCCTACTGCCAAAGAACAAGACTCTTTACAAAGGTATCTTCTCCTTCATTCCCTGTTCTTCCCTCCCTCCACTGCCCACAACTACTTACTGGATTCGTGATTAAAGGATAAAATTAAGCCTGACATCTGGCTTAACTCCCACTCTTTCTTGAAGCACCCAGCACAACCAAAGTCGCTTACCCACCCTGGTGCCTGAAGAACCTTCTCTCCTACGGAGCTTTTGTCCTTCAGTAAACCCCAAAGGGCCATCTTCTACAGTGAATAAAAACTGTTTTGAACAGAGAGCTTAAATTTTTGAGTTGATTATGGTAATGCATTCCTATAATCCCAGCATAAAGGAGGCCAAAGCAAGAGGATAGTGAGTTTAGGGCCAAGCTGAGCTATATAGCAAAAACCTGCCTCAAAAAAACAAAAACAAACAAACAAAAAACTTTTTGTTGGTTTATATTTCCTTCAAATACCTTCCTTTCTTGCATTTCCAAAGAAATAGATGCTCTGTAAAGTAGCCCTACTGTAATCTAATCAACACTTTAATCTGTGTCTCTGTCTTATCTCTGCCTCTGCCTTTGTCTCTCTCCTCTCTTCCCCTTCTTCCCCTCCCCCCTCAGGTGTGTGTGTGTGTGTGTGTGTGTGTGTGTGTGTGTGTGTGTGTGTGTATACATTATATGACAAGACACATTTGATTGCTGACCCCTACAAGTTGTAGGAGAGCGTGCACATACACACACACACACAGTTTCTGTACTCAAAGTAACATATCTATAAACCACATTCCTTTAACTCATCCCAAAGCTCCTTCTTTAGTCCCAATCTAAACGGCCTTTCTATCTCTCTTCCAAAAGACCACAGAAAAGCGCTTCACTCTCTCAGGGGTTCACCTCATATACAAGTATTGCATCTAATCCCCTGAGCGGCCCTGTGAGGAATTTGCCAAGTTGCTCTCTGGGCCTCTGCTGCCTGCTTGGCACGTGTGCACCATGGATTAGGGGACATGGCACCAACTGTGCTACTCCAGTAGTCCACGGGGTTTTACACAGGACACATACAAGCCCAGGGCCCGTCAGAAACTTCCCCAGGCTCCCTTCAGCCTGTACTCTGGCTGTACCTAGACTCCCATTTATCAAGAAGCCACAATCTAAGTAGTCAACAGCCAGGATGTTTCAACATTCAGGGAGGACCCTGAGGCCCCGAGGAGTCCAGTGAGGTCCCCGGATCATCAAAGGAAGACTGCACCACATGTTTGCATGGCATGCCTATTTTATTGTCTTCCAAACTTACTTGAAAAAAAAAATTTATGATGAGTACTTGGCAGTATTTCTTGATGTGTGTTCCAATAGGTTTTACACAATAAAAAGGACTTATTGTCAGAGTTTTTAAAATGATGTTTCTGTCTGCTCAGCATTCATCCCTCCCTTCCCTGGAAACTACATTTCAATTCTCCCTCGAGAGCTCACCCCACCTCCAGCCTTCTGTTACTCACGTGGTTCACACGGGGTTGACCCCACACATCCTCCTCCATGCAGGGCTGGACCCCAGTTTAGGCTTAGACAATAGGCGATTTTTCTATTGCCATGACAGTCAGCTTGGGAATCAACATGAGACTTAAAGCCCAGCCAGAGACTCCACTCCAGGATCTTTACTGGAACCTTTGGGCTAGCGAGGTGAGAGGACATTAGAATGTTAAAATCGCTAGAAATGCTCACACTGCCCCGGGCCTGCCTTGGGGAGCAACAGGGAAGAAGATAAAGCCAACAGAGAGCAAGACCTCATCACATCCCTGGAGCCCCTCCCTCCAACTACACCTAGAGCCAACAGTGGAGTCCTAGGTGATGCAGTTGGCCTGAACTAATAAATTGTTTTTCCTTGAGCATTTAGTATTGCATGCACGCTAATTCCTACTCTGGGTTACACTAAGTTAAACAAGGCTTCTTTACTCTAAAGCATCCCAGAGGCTTCAAAATATAAACATGCATTATGGATTTGCATCAGGAGGCTACACGGGAAGCATTTCCCACACTAATGAGCTGCTTTGGAAAGACCATATCAGGGGGCTTACAGTCCACCAGAAAACACCTTAGGAAAGGCTAATACACATTACCTGTCTGTTAACCTAATATTAAAATACTCCAAATCCCCATTCCCTTGTTATTCTGGATAAAGGAGACAAATGGGAATTCGTCTATTCAACACAGTTGATGCATTTTTCCAGCCTTTAAAAAAAATGCATGTGTGTAATTTTTTTAGTCATTTTCCTAAATTGGGGTCATAAGCACAAACCATAGTATTTTTTCCCAGACTTAATAAAATATGTGCACACATATACAGACTACTCTTTATTGCATCAGGGTCATAATTCCTGAACTGTTATACTTTTGATTTCCACCTTTTAAAATATTTTTGGTCTCTAGTCTCACTGCCAAGTTATCAGCTATCGTTCCTTATTATAAATGTGTCTCCCTCTAGCTGTAACTCCTCAGTCTCCTCTGTGGTTAAAGGGTTAATAACCTAAAAACCTCAGGTGGGCTGAGAAGCTCCTGACCAGTGTATAGGCGAACTGACAACAGCTCCTGAAGGCTGTTAGGGTCCCAGACATCCCTGAGACTGTCAGCATGGCAGCCTCCCCACAATGGGATTCACAACTTTCAGGCTGCAGAGAAGCAAGTCTGCATATAACATCTTCCACCCCAAGGGTTCCCTTTTCTGTGCCACAAAGCCTCAAGGCCCCTGTGCCTGGGCATGCAGTCTTTGGGAGGAGCTGGATGGCAGAGCAGAGCTCAGAGGGAGAGCCAAGGCAGCAGATGCACTGTGTTGTAAGCTGAGTGGTAGTCCCAGGAATCCACGTCCAGGGTAACTTGCTCACCTTATGGGCCGCTGGTTTCCAGGTTCCTGCTTGGTTTTGAACAGCTAATGTTTCTAAATAAGTGACCTCAACTATAGAAAGTGTTGCAGACTTCACTAAAAAAAAAAAAAAAAGAAAGAAAGAAAGAACTCCAGTTTAACAGTAAGCACTGAGCTGTTCTTAGAAACTATAAAATAAAGTGGGTTTTTTTTCTCATCTTTAAACCCGAGAACCCATAGTCCAAAGAAAAATCCCATTCCTTGGTTTCTAAGTCATCCATTGGCACACAAGGCAGATTTTAGTCATTTTTCAGGCATGTTGTGTGCCTCTAACTCTCAAGTCACTATTTGCCTGCGTTAAGACTACTTGTGGGCTTCTCCACCCTACCCCTCCCATTTATGGTCCTATAATGGAATGGATGGAGATCTGGGGAAAGATGAAGTCATTACACCTTTCTTTCTCATTGAAGATGCAATGCCAGCCCAAGCAGGTAGCAGGAGGAAGCAAGGCAGCTAGTACAGATTCAAGCAGAGGAGCTGGAAATCCATGGGTCCTTCAGAAAGACTGGAGCTGGGTTTGTAGCCACTCTTGTCAGGGAAAAGACATTAAGATTTCTCAAGTCAGTCGCTAAAGATCCAGAGGCAAGGCCTCGGGCACCTGAGTCTTAGAGCTTGAACTGAAAGAAAAGCCCAGCTCACCAGAGCTCTGATGCCTTTTCCAGAATACAATACACATGTTCTAGAAGGTTCATGGCTTCTGGGCTCCTGGGCTCCTCTTACTCCTCCAATGTAAGGAGGAGCCAAGCACCTGCTCAGAAAGCCATTCACAATGTTAGGGTCTGCTCTGCCAAAGAAAACACTCTTCCTGTGTAACCCCCCAACCTCCAGCATTTATGATCAGAAGGGCCTCTGTCTTTCCCCCTTGAAGGCCTGCTAAGCAGATGTGGGGCTTGGGCACTAGCTGGAGGGACTAGGGAACCATTAATCTACAATTAGGACCGTGCTTGCCCCCACCTGCCTCACCTGCCTGAGCTTGACAAGCACATAGCTGAAAAGCATCTTTTCATTTTAGCAGTCAGAAGCATTAGAAAGTCTGGAGGTTCCCAGACACTGTCACCTAACAGGGAAAGGGAGACACTACAAAAAAAAAAAAAAAAAAAATTAAAATCCATAGCTTACCCAAGAAAACCCCATCTAAACTAATGGAATGTGAATAGATAAAACTCAGCCTCCATAGCACCATAGAGTAGTAAGAGAAAGTACAAGCTGCCAAGGGACAGATGCAATATAGTCCTCCCCAGCTCTGACACCCATGACCCACGTGGCCGGCATGCCAGATATCTCTAAAGGTGCTATGGAGGAGTGGGGCTGTGATGTAGATTGCTGAATTGGCATAAGCATTTTCAGATTTTTTTTAAGTGTTTTTTGTTAAAGATGCAACAAAAATAAAATCTGTTATTATGGATTCCCTGTTATCATTGTGACAAAATTACCGAGTGAGTGTGGATGTCTGTTTCAGAAGCTTGGGGGAACGGGAGTGGGTACTGCGGGTGTCACTGTTGGTGTTGTTTTGAGATGGGGTCTGTGTAGCCTTAGATGGCCCGGAACTCAGTATGTAGGCCAGGCTGGCCTCAAATGCAGAGATCTGTCTGTCTGTCTGTGCCTCCCTAGTATCAGGATTAAAGGTGTGAGACACCAAGCCAGGACCAAAAGCAAGTCTTTTGTTTTTTTACAAAAGCCCATCCCCACTCTTTACTTACTTACATTTTGCTAATTTAAATCCAGGAGGGGCACAGCATCATGGACTGTGTCCAGGGACCTTGGCGGGAAGATTGCTGCAGAACTTAGTTCAGACCATGTCACTGTTTCTGTGGGCCACAGTTACCCTTCCCAGGTTATTCGGGTTTTGTCTGGTTTGCCTCCAGGAGTCACTGAGTTGGCATAGTGTTATACACATGAGCGCGTCTCTTCCCTGAATAGAGCTCAGTTTCATCTCATGCATAAACACTTTCGATTTTAGAAAGAGCCATACATTCTATCTAGTTCCAGAGAGCTTGCTTATGCCAGCAAAAATGGCATCTTTTTCTGCATCTCAGAAGAAAGAAATGCATTTCAGTTCTTTCTGCATTTCAGAAGTCCTGTTCCCAGCAGACCTCTATGGGTGCCAAGATCTCTTTTTTTTTTTTTTTTTTTTAAATGAAGGAGAATACATTTTGGCTCAGAGCGTTAGAGAGTGTAGTCCATAGTCACTTGCTCCACTGTTTTTGATCCTGTGGTGAGTGTAATTAGCATCACAGTGTGACATTCATAGTAGAACAAAACTGATTATCACGTGATACCTAGGAAGTAAAAAGAGACAGGAAGGGACTGGGAGCCAAAATAAGCCCTTCAAGAACAGGAATCTAGTTTCTCTATAGGCTCAGCCCCTATAGTTTCCACTACCTTCCATCAACAGCCCATTCAGCTATGAACAAATAATCCATTGGTGACATTAGAACCATCCGGGGATCGATGGCTGGAGAGATGGCTCAGTGGTTAAGAGCACTGACTGTTCTTCCAGAGGTTCTGAGTTCAATTCCCAGCAACCACATGGTGGCTCACAACCATCTATAATGGGATCTGATGCCCTCTTCTAGTGTGTCTGAAGACAGTTATGGTGTACTCATATAAATAGAATAAATAAATAAGAAAGAAGGAAAGAAAGAAAGAAAGAAAGAAAGAAAGAAAGAAAGAAAGAAAGAAAGAAAGGAAGAAAGGAAGGAAGAAAGGAAGAAACATCAGAATTTAATTACTTCCCACACATATCTCCCATCTGAGCCATGTGTGGTGCCACCCTCCCTTTACCTTAGTAGATCCCAGTACATTTGGATATATGGTTTGCCATGGTTCGTGGAGCCAGGATGTCTAAGACACAAAAGGTGAGCAACGCCCGCGTTGTGGAAATGCAGATCTGAATCCAGAACACTTCGATTACATACTGATTTTCTTTCTTTCCTTCTCTGTATGCTTAACGCTCTGAGCTTCCCCACCCCATAAAGTTAAGTATCCAGACCAGACCTCAGACAGACAAGAGGAATAACTAATGCAGATTTGAACCCATCGATGACTAAGTTCATAGTGAAAGTGCAAGAGGAACTTAAATAGCCCAGGCCAGGCATGAGAGCCATGGACAGACTGAGACCTAGGTAGAGAAGATAGAGGCTTCTCACTGAAAAAAGAAGTGCTAAGCTGAAATCCCACCTCCTCTACCCTATCCCCAAGTTCCCCAGGACCATGAGAGTATTTAGATTCTGTGGACTTGAAAGACAGGTAGATACACCCAGTGTTGGTCGGCATCTTCTGGCCATCTAGGCCTGGAAAGAAGGAAATTATCTTTCCTTGGTTCTGTCTAGCTCCAAGTTACTTGACCTTAAAAAAATCAAAAGTTGGTAAATAAAATAATAATAATTAAAAAAACAAAAACAAAAACAAAAAACACCAACAACAACGAAACCTTAGGCCCAAGAAGTCTGTAAGGCAGAGCTCAGTGCATTGCCATATCAAGCTTTATGGCAGATCTGGTCACAGCTACTATTTTAGAATAAGCAGACTTAGAATTTCCAGAAATCTGCGCTGCCTGAGGCAATCCATTCTAGGCTCTGAACATTTAGAAGATCCCACCTTTTCTGCTCACAGCTCTGGAGCCAGGTCTCACCTTCCTGGTTGACAACGGGACCCTTTTTCCCTGGAATCAGAGCCTATACTTGAAGCCTGGCAGGTCCACAGAACCATAGAATTCCCACAGGACCTCCTCCTTGCTTTGCCGGTGATTGACAAGAACCACACCCAATCAGACATCATTATCCTTGCTATTATGTCATGCAGGAAAGGAGTAAACAGATGTCCTATGATGGAGACCTAGATACCGAAGATCCAAACACAGCCCCAGATTGAGCCCAAGAAACCCCTTTCATTGCTGGGATGGAGTATGGGAAAGCTCCGGGTATACTACTCTCTGTATAGAAAGCACATGAGACTGAAAAAACAAACCTAAAAATTCAATGCCCCAAAATAAAGTTTATTCTTTGACACTTCAAACCTGGCAAAGGTTAATGTCAATTCATACAATAATTAAATTAGATCAAGATCCCAGAAATGTCACTGAGATCATCCTTGATTCCATGAACAAAAGTGACCTGAAGGGGTTAGAGAGATAAAGTAGAGGGCGGGCTATAGGGGGTTAATCAGCCAATGAGTACATGTCATTTTCCTTTATTCAAGTGATTCTCATGTTATTCAAATATCCTGGAATTGGTGATTTTTTTTTCATTCTGAGATAGGTATCTTACTTTTTTTTTTTTCATTTTGGGAAATTTTTCTTCAATGGATTTTTAGTTGTCTGCTTTTAAAGGTATTTTGCGGGTTTTAAAAGTTTTTCTCAAAGTCAGGCTGACACGTCTAGTTCCTTCTGACCAGGCTTTTCTGCATCACATATAGAAATAGAACTGTTCTGCCTAGAACCTGTCTGGGAAATTGACCGATAGATCTTGTGCCCCATAGAATCCACTTCCTCAAAGATAAAGCCCGGGGGCTCCATGTATGATGCTGGGCACTTGCCCATATCCTTGGGAGTAAAGCTGATAGAATAAGTAGTCTGGCCCTCTACGGGGATGTTTCTCCGAACGCCAAGCCAGGCGGGCTTGTAGTTTTCAGTAACAATAGGTGGGTGTGCCACAAAGCATGTCTTAGTGGTGGTCTGACAGTCCAAAGGCTCAGCAGGCAAGCTCAGGTTCGGAGTGGGTCTGATCGACTTTGTGTTCACAGCTGCCCACTGCTTGTAGTCATCCTTGGAGGTGGTCGAGCTTTCAAAGTGCTTGCTCTTCTTAATGGTAGGCACAGGTCGGCAAGTTATAGCAGGGCTACCCTTGAGGTGCTTGAAATGGGTCTGCACAGTTGTCAGAAGATCCATCTTCTCCTCAGGAGGGACATACTCGACGGGAGCTTTGGGGACTCTCTGGGGTGTTGGCCAGGCTTGAAATTTCTCCCGAACCTCTGTGACGTTGGAGAAAGGTGCATCGTGCGTGGGGAACTTGGCTGGAGGTTTTGTGCTCTTGGCAGGCTCCCCTAGCAGGCCTCGGTAGGACTCTTTGTGGGTGGTCAGGTTCGCAAAGGGGATATCACAGGGTATAAATTTCTCTACCTCCTTAACGAAGCGCTTCTCCACAGGGTGGGGCACATAACTCATCTTGTAGTTAGTCAGGTCTTCCAAGGGGATGTTGTGGAGCTTTGGCTTGACAAGAGGCTTACAGTTCACAGTAGTTACAAGGCCCTTCATGTTGTAGTCATCCTGATGTGTGGTTCTGTTTTCAAACTTGGAAGACTCTGGCCGGTACTTGTATGGAGGACGAAGAAGCTCCCGTCTTGGTTGGTTCCAGGGTAAATAATCCACTGAAATTAAAGAAGAGGCAATCACTGATCAATCAGGTCTCCTAACTTGCATGTGTTTTAAAGAGCCCTAAAGCCACAAACCAGTTTCTAATGAAAATCTCTGGCCTAACAGAACAAAGTAGATCCCTGCTACCATCCTGTGCATCAGCTCACTATTTAAATATCATGGTGCTAGCAGCCCCAATGTGCAGAGAGACAAAGCTACTCAAGTTGTCCTCGGATGCCACAATGCTGTGCACAGAGATTTTAGTAGACCTACGGTCTACTCCAGCAGAAGTCTGACCGAAAGGAAGCTTTTACCTGTGCAAGGAAAGGGCCATCTCTCCATGTCAGACTGCACGAAAAGATGCATGTGCTGTGCACAAACACAGAGAATCACAGCTCGCCACTGATGATCTACCAGCCAAGCCAACCAGGCCTACTTAGTCAGAGTAACTTAACTACTACTGGGTCCCCGAACTGCTCATGTCTAATCCATATGCACCAAATGCATTGCTCCAAGGGAGTGAGGGTATATGCTATTGCCTAAAGACAGACTCGCCACAGACGCCTCGTCCTTTGTTCTTAGTATATTAGTCATTTTTCTCTTCATAACAGCCTAATAAAATATATACTATCAAAATACTTACTTTATAAATGCAAAAACAGAAACATAAGAAACTCATACCCAATTACTTGGATTTGAATTTTAAAAAAAAAAAAAAAAAAAAAAAAAAAGAGTATGGGTTCAAACCCAGATTCAGAAGCCATAGCCAAACCCACTCTGCTCTTGAGAGCATATGCCAGCCAGTTGTACTCAGGCCTTTCTGAACACAATTTGACATCTTCACCATCATCCTTTGTGACAACTGTGATTGTCTCTAGTTTTCAGATTTCCAAAAGACAATCTCAGAGAAACTTAAGAGCTTGCCCAAAAATTTAAGCCATAGACCCAACTCCAAAGCCATGCTTCTGATTGTCCCCAAGTCACAGCAAGGGCACTACATTTTTTAAAATAAAGACTGGAAAAGAATAACCAGGGAAGCTCTGTAAAGAAAGGCTAACTTCAGAGCATCTGAAAAAATGAAGATCGGCCAGCTGAGCCGAGGTCACCTTCATCTCAAGAGGAACCTCTGTGGTGGGTTAAAATTTGCCAAGACGAAAGGACTCAGCCCACAAGAACTGTGCACTGCAGAAGCAGATACCGAGCATCAGACAGTTTCTGAAGCCACTTACTTTATCCCAAATCTTCAGGACAGCTCGGAGGCTAAAAGGCCAGCTGAGAGCAACAGAACCGTAAGCACGTGCACACTGCCTTTCCTTTCAGCATGCCTGGCTCACCGTGAAGGCTGGTATTGCTCCATTGCTCTCATCTGTTACCAGGGCTAAAGAGTCACAGGGATGATGCTAGTGAGCCCTCCGAATGCTCAAGTTCTCTTGCAGCCTTGGGACAAGTAGACCAACTGCAGCTTCTCAGGAGCCTCCGACTTAGGTAATCAATAGGAGTGAAGGCCACAGGCATAATTTTTAACAGCTTTGTAGAGGTACAATTTACATAACAAAATGAACCACCTATAAAATCTTTGTAACACCATACATTTCTGGGTTGTTTTGTTTGTTTGTTTGGGGTTTTTTTGATGCTATTGTTCTGGGGTTTGTTTTTGGTACATGCTGATTGTACAGTATGCTGGCTTCCATTGTAACCATTTCATACAAGCATATGACGGGCCATTGATCCTATTGTACATACCCTGTTATGGTGTGTTATGCTCCACAATAGTGGTTCTCTACCTTCCTAATAATAATACAGTTCCTTATATTGTGGTGACTAACCATAAAATTATTCTTAACTGTAATTTTGTTGCTGTTATGAATCAATGTAAATATCTGTGTTTCCCAATGGTCTTAGGTGATCCCTGTGAAAGGGTTCTTTGACCCCCCCCAAAGAAGTTGTGACCCACAGGTTGAGAATCTCTGCTCTAAGGTTTCATGTATGTATATATGGTGGTACTATTTGGTGAAGTTGTGGAAGCTGCCCACAATAAGAATAAGAAAAAGGCCGGGCGTGGTGGCACACGCCTTTAATCCCAGCACTCGGGAGGCAGAGGCAGGCAGATTTCTGAGTTCGAGGCCAGCCTGGTCTACAGAGTGAGTTCCAGGACAGCCAGAGCTATACAGAGAAACCCTGTCTCGAAAAACGAAAAAGAAAGAAAGAAAGAAAGAAAGAAAGAAAGAAAGAAAGAAAGAAAGAAAGAAGAAAAAAAGAATAAGAAAAAGAAAATAGAGAGACTTTCTCACAGAGATTCAATCAAGGAAAGGCTTTGGACACTTACAAAAGAATCCAAAGGATACTAGATAAAGACAGAACCAAAGCTACTCCACCATGCAGAGAAGGAATCCAAAATTAGCCTCAGCGCAGCAGCTCCATGAAGGGAAGGACTTGGTTTTGGGGGGGGGGGGGGACTATTAAAAGGTAAACCAGATGAAGCCAAACCAGTCCTGCCCTCAAGACAAGCTCACAGCCATTAGGAGTCTTGATACAGTTGTTACAAGTATTGTTGACACTACAGCTCCTCCAGTCAGCAACAGAAAGAAATTCCATTTTGTCCAGTAACATGGTTCAGAGGGCAGCCGTGAGCTGAGAGAGAAGCCCACTGTGTAAAACTAGCTATCCTGGAGTCCAGGAATATCCACGAGTTCAGAAGCCTCAGTTTGGCCTGCCACAGTCCCTAGATGAGGGAAAGCCCAGAGACAGTTATGGAGAACAGACAGACTGAAGGGCACAAGCCACAGGAAGGGTAGCTCAGGCTAGGAAGCACAAGAGAAAGATGGCCCCTCCCCCAGTGGTCACAAGCAGGCCTCATCAACAGAGTTACTCTAAAGGCTGATAAAGCTGAGCCTGAGGCCAGCAAGCGCATCACAGTCTAGAGTCACCATCTGCCTGTTTTCGCTGCTGTAAAGGCCAAGTATTCTTCATTTTCAGGGGTATCCATGGATGCCCAACGACATTCCCTCCTGTGAGAGGCCATCAGAGTTTGAGAAGTGTGCAGCCTACATCATCACAGTATTGTGCCTGCATTCCATACTCCCGACACGGCTGGGAGACTCCCTTCACCTAACAGTCACCAGGCTCTCAGGAGGAAGAAAATCGTGCCCAGCCACAGAATACAAAACTAAGTATGCAGACTCCTTATATGCAAAGGAGGAAAACTGTTACAGTAAAAACAAGCTTGGCAGACATCAGACCTGTGTCCTACAGAAACTCGGTGCAGCAGTATAAACCAAAGGAAAGACCAATCAAGTTGAAGGGACCAGTCCTGCCCTTCCTCCTTATCACTATTGCCCCCAGTTCTCAATCCCAGAAAGAAGATGCTATCACACCTCACTTATCTTTTTATTCTATATACTTAAACAGATTTGACTGTTGTATTTTTTTTCAGACTTTTTGGTTTTGCTGTTATTCTTTACACCTTCATCTCGTTTCATGTCTGCATTTTTTTCTATTCTTCAACAACTTTTTTCTTCATGTTTTTCTTTTTCTTTCTGCCCCTGTGCTGACTGCGTTTTCCCATCTCTGCATTTAGTAGTATCTTTACTTTAACATAATGTGACTTGCTTTTCTCTTTTACTTAAATGGGAAGGGGCTGTGTATTTTGGCTGTACTGGAATTCACTTTGTAGACCAGACTAGCCTAGAACTCACAGAAATTTGACTGCCTCTGCCTCCCAAGTGCTGAGATTAACATTGTGTACCACTACACCTGGTTTGGTTTTGGTTTTTTGTTTTGTTTTGTTTTAAAAATTATGTGTGCACGATTGTCTCTGTATGTTTGTGTGCACCAAATGGGTGCAGGAGCCATGGTGGCCCAGAGACAGAGTTAGACACCTAGGACTGGAATTACATGTGCTTTTGTGTTTCCATGTGTTTCTGCAAGAGCAGCAAACACTCTAAACCACTGAGGCGTTGGGCTAGAACCTGACCACTTTACAACTCTTACCTTCCCACTTATTATCCCCCTCTGACATCTATCTAACTTGGGCTTGGAACTAGTACTATTGGGAAATCTTTTCTTGTTTACATTTTTTTCCTTTCTAATCTCTTGCTCTTTTCTCCTCTTCCTCTCTTCTCCATTCCTGTCTTTATTCTGGCTTTCATCTATTCAAGCTTCCTCCTGCTTCTCCCTGGCTCCATCTCCTTCCGTTACCTCATTCCTTTACTATTCTCACTCCTACCCTGAACAGTTTCTAACTGCATAGCACATAACCCAGCAGCTGCGATCCTCGAGCCTGCAATCTTTGGTGACACACATGTATTTAGGCATCTGCTGGGCTGGGTTGTTTTTTTCTGTCACCATGGTTTGCTTCTTCCTCACTGAATGTTTCTGGGGCTTAAGCCTCCAAAAGCAGGCTGTATAAGAAGAACCCCACAAATCCAGAAGTCATATCTAACCATCAGACATACAGAACACAGAGACATAACATGGAAAATAAAAACCATATAATATGACTTCTCCAGAAGATCATAACTCAAGTATTGAACTGAAATAAATAAAATGCCAAATAACTTTTAAGGTTTTATGACATTATATAATCAACTTGCCAAAAAAAGCAAAAAAAAAAAAAATATATTAAGAGAAGAACACCAACTCACAAAGGTAGAAACATAAGAATAGTATCAGCTCTATGGTCAGCAAAACTCAAATTAGCAACCTTCTAAGCATGGACTGATACACACTTCAACCCCTGAAAGTAAGTAACAGTCAACCAGGCATGCTATATACAGGAAAATTATCTTTTAGAATTGGTTGAAGAAATAAGGCTTCTTCAAAACAAAAATTAAAAAGAGTTCACAGCCACCACTACAGAAGAGTTAAAAGAATACTACATATTGAGAGAATAAATTCTGTCTCAATCATGGATCACAGAATAAAATAAATCTCATAAGATAAATGATTTACAAAGATAGAAAGAAGTCTAACATGTCTAACACAATAAACGAGCATCTCTGATACTAATGCAGTCCAGAGTCAAGACAAACAAATGTGAGCAACTAGAAAAACAATCAACAAAATTATGGCAATTAGCCAGGCATGGTGGTGCCAATCTGGTGCCTGTACTCTGGAAGTATAAGCAAGACAATCAGGAGTTCAAGATTATCCTTAGCTACATAACAAGTTCAAGGCAAGCCTAGGCAAAAGAGAGAGAGAGAGAGAGAGAGAGAGAGAGAGAGAGAGAGAGAGAGAGAGAGAAGAAAGAGACAGAGAGAGGAGGGAAGTAGAAAGAGAAAGGGAAAGAAAGAAAAACAACTCACCAATAGATAATAAACTTGTCTCAATAATTTCAGATGTAAGTGGCCTCAACTACCAGATTAGAAAAGTAAAAACAACTTTTTGTTGTCTCCAAGAATCATGCCTTATTGATAAAGAAACAGAGACCAAAAGAAAGTCAAAGGATGAAAATCAATCTGAGGAGAAAACCCCAACCAAAATGCAAGCTGGTGTAGTTATTCTGACATCTGACAAAATTACCACAACTCAAAATTAGATGAGATTAAAAGACTACTGCACGTTAATCGGGGAAATTTATAAAGAAGATACAGCAATTTGTGACAATACCAGCATGGTGCTTGTCCAAAAACACAACTGCCAAGCAATGAAATACAATAGAAGACTCAAAAATAAATGCACACAGTTACAGCCATGTCATTTTTGACAAAGCTTTCAAAAATATGCATTGAAGAAAAGACAGTCCTTTCAACAAATGCTGTTAGAAAAAATAGGTATTTCCATAGGCACAAGAATGAAATCTCACACTGGACAAAAATCAAAAACCTTAATGTAAACTTTAATCCTTGAAAACTGTTAACAGAAAATGCAAACAAAACACTTCAACATGAAGGCAGGAAGAGCAAGGATGTCCTAACCACCACCTCAATGACATAGGAAATAACTCAGTTGATTACCAAAGGGGACTATATCATCTAAAACACTTCCAAGCAACAGAGGAAACAAACACTAGAGTAAATAACCTAGAGAATAAAACACACACACACACACACACACACACACAAAATTCATTGTTGACTACATATAATACAGGGGATTAATACCTAGTATATATAAAGAACTGCAGAATAATTAAAACTCAAATAAGTAAATCATCTAATCAATAAATTGATTAATGAACTGAATAGAACATTTGCAAAGGAAGAAATAAAGTAGTCAATGATATTTTTAAAGTGTTAACATCCTTAGCCATTATCAAAATGCAACTTCAAACTTTTCAGATTCCATTATCACCACAGGCAGAATGGTTATTATCAGGAAAACAAGTGATAAATGCTGGCAAGGTTGTAGGAGAACAGGAACCTCTGTGTATTACTGATGGGAATGTAAGTCTGTGCAGCCAGTCTGGAAGTCAAGATGGAGGTTTCTCAAAACACTGAAGGTAGAACTATCATATGAACCATAACCCTAGCCCTAATCCTAACCACTTTGGGGTATAAAGCCATCATGATGGACTATACTTGCAAATCTTCTATAAGTTGTTTTGTCAGGCATTCAGTCACAGCTGAGAGCAAGTGTATCCATCCTGATGTTTTCAAAGTTTTTGGTAAGGGCTCCCATCAGTTTTGAAATCTTTCTATGAGAGAGTGACTAGAAAGAAACAATCTTTTGCATCTGAATATTCAATTTTCACAACATAATTTGTTTAAAAGCTCTCTTTTCTAGGATACATTTTTCTTTGTACTTTTGTTGAAAATCAAATGTCTAGAGGTGCTTAGACTCATTTCTGGGTATTCATCTCTATCTTCCCCATTGGCTAAGTGTCCACTTTGATGCCCAGACAATACTGGATTCTGCTCCTGTGGTTATAGTGTGATGGATATCAGGTACCGAGAGGCTTGCTGCTTTATTATTTTGTTTAGAACTGTTTCAGCTATTCCAGGAATTCTTTGTTTCCATACCCATCCCAGAAGGTTTTTTCAAGTTCTGAGAAGGTCACAGGTATTTTGATATGGTGGCCATTTTAGCCATGTGAATTCCGCTGATCCATGACCGTGGGAAGCCCTTCCATCTCACTGATGCTCTTCAGTTTCCTTGATGTTTTATTGATTTCTCTGTGAAGGTCTCTCTCTCTCTCTCTCTGCTAATTGGTTAGGTTTATTTTACTCTTTTTAGAAGCTTTTGTAAATAGGGCTATGTTCCTGATTTCTTTTTCACCAGTTTTATTGCAGTTATGATAAAAAGCCACATTTTTTTTTAGTGTTTATTTTGTATTCTACTACTTTGTTGAATATTCTGGGCCTAAAAGTATTTTCTTTGAATCTTTAAGATAATCAAATTATAGAATCCTAACATCTGCAAATAGACATAGTTTTACTTCTCCCTGATTCTCATCCTGGGTGTTTTGTTGGTTGGTTCATTGTTTTGTTTGCTGTTGTTCTTTTGTTTTGAGAGGGTTAGGGAAGTGTTTTTGCTTTTTGCCATACAGCCAAAATGTCAATTCCTATGCTGAGTAAGAGTGGTGAGAATGGGTACCCTGTCTTCTGCATTTCTTCAATTTAGAGTAAATGCATTGTTTCAACATGCAAGGTATTGTCTACTGACATGTTACAGAAAGCCTTTATTGTTCTGAAATAGTACCTCTTTTGGCGGGTGGGGTCAGGAAGAGATGTTAATTTTCTTTTTCCTTGTTCTGGTCAACCCTGCTCGCTCTGGTCTGCCCAGCTCACTCTGGTGGGCCCCGTTCGCTCCAGCCTCCCCTGTTGGGCCCCGCTCGCTCTGGTCGACCCTGCTCGCTCCAGTCGGTCCCACTTGCTCAGTCCCTGCTCTCTCTGGTCCAAGGATTCATTTATTATTATTCATAAGTACACTATAGCTGACTTCAGACGCACCAGAGGAGGGCGTCAGATCTCCTTATAGGTAAGCCACCATGTGGTTGCTGGGATTTGAACTCATCACCTTCGGAAGAGCAGTCGGGTGCTCTTACCCACTGAGCCATCTCACCAGCCCCGGGATGTTAATTTTTATTAAAGACTAATTTACTGGACATTGAGGTGTTTGTACTTTATTCTATGAGTGTGCTAAATTATACTTGCTACCTCATGACTGCCAAACTACTGTCCTTGAAATGAAGCAAACGTATTCTTTGTAGTCTGCTGTTGAACTGAACTGTAAGTATTTTGTTGAGGACATCTGCATCTCGGCTCATAAGGGTGACTGATGCCATCTTCTTTTCTAGTTCTATCCTAGTCTGGATTGAATACCAGGCTACTACATGCTTCCCAAAATGAGCCTGGAAGCACTCCATTCTCATTCTACAAACTGATTAGAGCATTGGAGTTCTTTCTTCCGTGAGGACACGGGAACATGCAGGAGGGAATCCGTGTCTCCTAGTGTTTTCTTTATGGGAAACCTTTTTGTTACTACTTCAATCTCATCTCTTTATTAATCTGATTCTTCCCCTCAATTTGACTATAGTATAAGTCATACCTGAAAATATATTCATTTCTACTAAATTCTCTCATTTATTGAAATATGACAATAACCCTGGTGATCCTCTAGATTTCGTGATGTGCTCGTTGCAACATCTCCAGAGATTCCGTCTTCAAGTCTACTAACATGGTTCCTCTTTCAATTACGTTGGCTAAGAGTTTTTTCATCTTGCTTATCATTTCAAAAAGCCAGGTCTCTGTTCCTGAGATCCTTTGCGTTGACTTTGTGATTCTACGTCGGATGCAACTGTTACTTCTTTCCTTCTACAGCTTGCCCTTGCTTACCCTTACCTTTGTAAGACCTTGGGATATGTCATCAAGTTGTGTGGTTGAAACCTGACTTCGTGTAAGCATCCAAAGTCACAGAGCTCCCTCCCTGTTGGAATGGGCTTGGCTGGGTCCCACAGATCCTGATGCTCTGTCTCCATTTTCATTTGATTCTAGAAATTGATAAACTTCTCTAATTTCTTTAATGATCCACTGACTAGTCCAACATGTCCCTGTTTAATCTCCCTGTTTTTATAGTTGCTCTTGCTGTAGATTTTTAGTTTTGTTACATTAGAATCTAATAAGATAAAAGATATGCTGGGCACGGTGGCCTTTCATTCCAGCACCCAGGAGGCCATGAGAGGCAGATTTCTATGCATTCAAGGCCAAATTGGTCTACATAGCAAATTCTAGGCCAGCCAGAGCTATACAACAAGTTACTGTCTAAAAATTAAAATACATATATAAGTAAAAAATTAGTAGTGAGACATTTTTCTACTTAAATTTTATTTGAGACATCTTCATAGCCTAAAATATTATCTACTTTGGAGAAAATTCCACACATTTTGAAGTATATTTGAGGTCACTAAACGGAATAGTCTGTCAATAGCTATTGAGTTTATTTGATATGTAGGGTAGTTTAATGCTAAAGTGTCTTTGTGGCATCTTTGGGACTGGGTGAGGATAGGCATTGAAATTTGTCACTATTATGGTATTGAAGGTCTACCAATTTCTCTCAGATTGCCTTTGTGAGCAATTATATTTAACTTTCTTGTCTTTTAACTCTATTTTATTTTTTTAGTGCTGGGCATCAAATTCTGAGCTGTATGCATGCCAATCAAGTGCTATACACCCCTGCTACATCCTCAACCCTCTTTCTCCAGTATGGGGCCAAAGTTAAAGTCTATGTGCATCCTCCTGTGTGCAGCTATCCACCTGTGCCAGCACCACTTACAGAAAATATGCTCGTTTTCCATGCTGTACTGTTTAGCCATCCTTGCATGAGGCTTTTGTACTCCCAGTGCAACTGCACTGACATTACACCTGTCTTCACGACAACAACACACTCTCCCCAACACCATAGCTCTATAATACAGTTTTTAAAGTCTAGTATAAACTCACTGGTTTATTTGAATTTCACATGTAACATTTAGATTGTATTACCAATTTATTTCTTAAAATGCTGCTGAAAGGTTTAAGCAATTGTAAAAAGTGTGTAGCTCAGTTTAGAAATAATGGGCCAGGAAGAGGGCTCTTCAGGGAAACCTGCCGACCAGCGGCTATCCCTGGAATTCACACTGGAAGAAAAGAACTGACTCCCAAATGCTCATGTACCCATACTCACAAATACATACAATAGACACAAAATCAACTTTTTAAGTAGAAACAATTCTACATTTACATCTTTTAATCTTAATGTGTGAATGAGGAATGCTTCACCAATTTGATTACAACTTGATTTCTCTACACTTAACATTCAATGTATATACATCCTACATTTATCTTTTCATTTTATTAAATATCATCTTCATTTCAAGCTATTCAAGTCTTGTTTCTATGTGTGTGGTACACTCGTTCATGCATGTACATGGGCAGACTAGAAGTCAATACCAATGAATTCTTTTAATGTCCTCCACCTTATTATCCTATGGATAGAGTCTCTCTCCCCAAACCTGGAGCTAACTATTTGGGCTAGACTGATAGACCAGGGAGGCCTTAGAACCACAATCTCGCTTTCTTACCTCACCCCTCACTGGGGCTTCAGGCACACACCACTATGCTGGCACTTTAGATGGGAGCTGGGGATCTACCCTCCAGTCCTCGGTTCAGCAGGAAAGCCCTTCGCCACAAGCTGCTTCCTCAGCATGGAAACTATTTCTTAGGGTAACATTTTCTGTGTATGAGTGATGCTAGGAACCGCATAGGGGACCTTGAGTGTGCTCTGACACTCCCTTCCCACCGAGCTGTATTTCCAAGCGCCAGAGATGTTTTTTTCAATTCCATGTTGGTTGTCGAGACCAATATATAGAAATGAAATTGATGTATGTACTACTGCTCTTCAAGACTGACCTGATTGACAAATGCGTCACTTCTTGACTTTCAGTCCTATGATTCCTATGGACGTGTGCATTGTGTGCGTGTGAGCACATGTGCCATGGCAGAGGTGTAGTCCAAGGACGATTCTATGGAATTGGCCTCTCCTTCCTTCTTTACACAGGATCCAAGGGTCAAACTCAGGTCCCCAGGTTTGTGAGGCAAGCGCCTTTACCAGCTAGGCCATCTCAACTGGCCTTATTTATTAGTTTTAGTTATATTTTTGTTTTTAAAGCTTCTCCAGACTTATCCACAGGATTGTGTTCTCTGAAAGTAGATAATTTCATTTTTATTTTAAATCTTCATTGCATTTTTATTTTTATTTATTGCGGGGCACACATGCAGGATTGAACTCGGATGACAGACTTGGTGGCCCAGAACATTTTCCTGTGGAGCTACTCCTGTCTCCCTTCCAATCTACACACATTTGGTTTATGTGGTTGATTGGGTTCGTTTTGTCGTTTGTTTCTGTTGAGTTTAAGGCAGGTTTGGATTTGACTTTCTGATGTTACACTTCTACCTTACCTACCTAAAATTAAATCCTCCCATTTCATAATTTGTTATAGAGTTGACTATTAAAAATTAAGAGTAAAAAAGAGCAAAGTAGCTGAGTGTGATGGCTTATAACTCTAATACTGACATTTGGGAAACTAAGGCAGGAGGATGGTTGGACTGTTGCAAGTTTAAGGCCTGCCTAAGCTATATAGTGAGTTAGTCCAGTTCAAGACTTTGTCTCAAAAAAAAAATCTGTATAGAGACGTATATTCACAGTTACGTTTATAAACAATATCTCCATGCTGACTTGCATTCTGTCTGGTATAATTTACTTTGGGCCTAACGATTTCATCAAAGGACTTTCTATGATAGGGCTTCTCTGTCTTCATCTGGAGACACCATTTTGCCTACCATTTCTGAATAAGTTCTTGATGTTTTTCAGCATTTCAATATGTCAACCCACTGATCGTCTCATTCTTTGTTATTTCTAAAGAGAATCTACTGTGGCCCTGGGTAACAACCTCATTTCCTTCTGTGTCATGAGATGCTTCTCTTTGAATCTTTCCAAATCTTTGTCTTTATTTTTTTCCAGTCTGACAATAATGTAAGAATCTCTTCATGTTTATACTATTTGCATAGCGCCTCTTGGTTATACAGGTAAATATTTCACAAGTTTGGGGTACTTCCGCAATTAATTCTTTAATTGCCCTCTATCCCTTCTTTTTGGGGTGGGGAGGCTCCCATTATGAGTACATTGCTAATCTTGATGGCTTTCTTGAATCTCTTTGTTTCTGTTTAGTTTATAATTCTTTTATTTATAATTATTTTATAATTCTTTTATAAATCTTTTATTTGCCTTTGTTACATTGATGGCTTTCTTGAATCTCTTTGTTTCTGTTTAGTTTATAATTCTTTTATTTATAATTATTTTATAATTCTTTTTTTTTTTTTTTAATTTTATTATATGTAAGTACACTGTAGCTGTCCTCAGACACTCCAGAAGAGGGAGCCAGATCTCGTTACGGATGGTTGTGAGCCACCATGTGGTTGCTGGGATTTGAACTTATCACCTTCGGAAGAGCAGTCGGGTGCTCTTACCCGCTGAGCCATCTCACCAGCCCCTATAATTCTTTTATAAATCTTTTATTTGCCTTTGTTACACTGATGCTTCTGTCAACTCAACGTTGCTGGTAAACTTCTTAAGTTAAAAAAAAAATAGTTATTATCCAACTCTGGACCTTTTATTTTACTCTATGATTTCCCTGTATTGGTACTTGCTACTTTATGAGTGTCTTTGTTAGGGTTTTACTGCTGTGAGCAGACACCATGGCCAAGGCAATTCTTATAAAGACAACATTTAATTGAAGCTGGCTTACAGGTTCAGAGGTTCAGTCCATTATCATCATGGCAGCATCTAGGTAGGCATGGTGCAGGAACTGAGAGTTCTACATCTTCATCTGAAGGCTACTAGTGGAAAACTGGCTTCCAGGCAGCTAGGACTAGAACATTAGAAAAACAAGTCCACACCTCCTGATAGTGCCACTCCCTGGCCCAAGTGTGTGTGTGTCTCTCTCTCTCTCTCTCTCTCTCTCTCTCTCTCTCTCCCTCTCCCTCTCTTTCTCTCTCTCTCTTCCTGTGCCTCTGTCTCTCTCTCCCTGTTAGAGACAAAGTGCCTCAGATGATATATGTGCCCTCCATTAGGAGTTCTTATCTTTCCTCCTATTTGGAACCCCTTGCACCCATTCCATTCTTTTCCTCTGCAGTGTGTGGTCACTGGTGTGTTGCCTTGTTGAGTCCACTTTCTGAGATTCGTCCTCCATAGCTAGCTGGCGATTGATGGTTGCATCTATGGGGAGCTAGAGAGTACCGAGATTACATGCTTTACAAATCCCAACTGTTTTCCCCCCATGTCTCTAACACACAGATGTGAGGCCTCACATTCAGCCAGAGCACTTGAATAGATAGAAAGGCCCTTCCTCCGATGGTTCTTGAGACAGCACACAGCCTGGACTACAAAAACAACCTTTCAGATAGCCAGGCTACATCTGAGCTTATCAAGGTCCTCTGTATGCATCTCCCTAGGAAAGTTCTCATACATCTGCTTACTTTGCTCACAATTATTCCCATAAACCTAGGATTGGTTGCACCGGTTGTTATCGTTGAACGGTTTTTCCCATTACATAACTTCTTTTGTGTCAAAACTCTCGTTCCAATCAACTAAGACCCTTCTAACAATGCCACTGCTTTGTCTCCCCCTCCCCCAACTCCTCCCCTGCCCCAGCAGAGCTACTGCACAAATGGAACTGGAGGAAGAGGGTGGTGGGCTGACAGGAGCCACTCCAGGATAAAGCCCATCATCGCCCACTGTTCGTAAGTCAATCTTGTCTCTTGAATAAGAGCTCGCTCTCCATCTGTCCTGGGCCTTTGATTGCTTTCCAGAGTCTCAAAACAGTTGGTTTTACCACTTTGTCAAGTTTTATCATTGCTTTTGGGAAAAGGAGGTTTACTAAACTTCTACCACTCCAGAAAACTCAATATTCCTACCCCCCAGGCATACTCCTAAGTTTATGTTAGGCCAGTAATACTATCAACTAGCTATTCAAAACTGGCTTCATTTTAATTGAAAATCTAATCTCTCTCCAAGAGCCATTAATAGCTCTATCAGCATCTTGAAAGCATTAGGGGGCCTTAGCAGGAACCATCCTGCCGAATTCAAACCACATGTTCAACCCACCGCACGTCGGGCGGCCCTGAAATGCAGCATCTACCTGTAGATACCATCACACTGCCTCGATGCTTAAGGGTGAAGAGAACGGAACTTCTCTGGACCTCTCCTCTGATGGATGAAGTGTTAAGAAAACAGGTTCCTAAGCTCAAACTTGCCTCATGGGACTCCTGATCACCAACAACATAGTTGAAACCACGTTATTATTCAGCATCCTGACTTCCTCCACCTAGCAACTATTAAAAAAAAAAAAAAAGAAAAAAAAAAACTCCATAAGACCTCGAAAAACCTCAGAATTCCACATGACAAACTATTCACACACCAGTAAAGCCCTTCAAGGCCAGAGTGTCATGTGGATAATTGGCAAGAACCTCTTTAAAGGGGAGTCTACTCAATAATGATGTCCAAAAAAACCTTAGCAAAGCCCAAAGCTGAGCATCAAATAATTACACTCTCCATCTTTTCAATTGCCCAGTGTTTTGAAAATGTTACAAATTACAACCAAATGCTGCTGAACATATATTATTGGTGGGTTCTTTACTTTCTCTCCTTCCTTTCTTTCTTTCTTTCTTTCTTTCTTTCTTTCTTTTCCTTCTTTCTTTTTCTCCCCTTTCTTTTTTCTTTTCACCACAATAAATATACTAGTCATGAGTAGAAAAGTTTTAAATATTTTTTCTCACAGAACTAAAATGAACAAAATATATCAGCACACTATAAATGGCATGCATTGAAATGCACATATTTGGTCCTCAGTTTCTGTCCTTGATAGCCCTCTTTGGAAAGACAGACAATAATATATGGCCAGAAATTGTAAAGATTACTGGGGAAAGAGTTACTAAAGCAGCAAATTTTTACAAAAGTCATCCTAGGGCCAATAAACTAAGAAATAAGCTAGGGTATAGGTCAGAAAGTGGCTCAGGACTGACCCAAGGGCAGGGTAAATGTCATGCGCATTCCCCAAACCTCACTCCTGCTCCTGGCTGGAACCCGTGCAGTAGTTGGCAGGATGGGGGTCTGAATATAGTTATCTGAAGCACAGGCTGTCATCTAGAGTGCGGTAAGCAGTGGTTCAGAACTATCCATTCGTTTAGTCTTCCCTTACATCCCTCTGCTGAGGTCCCTGTGCTAAAAGGGATGAGAATGGGTATGGCTTTGGAAGCCATGGTGTCACAGAGGGGATCAAATCAACTACTCACATTTTTAAAAATGTAAGTGCTTTTTATAGTTTGAATCACACCTTCCACTCCAAATGCAAATGTTAAAATTTAGTTTCCACTGTAGTGATATAAAGAGAAGGGGCTGTTTCGGGGAAGTGATGAGTCTTGAGGGCCCTGTCCTCATGAATGCAGTAGACCCTTAAAAGGGCTGGAGGGAACTCACTCAGGCTCTTTATTCCTTCCCCTGTCACCTGTATGAGACAACACAACAAAATACCATCCTGGAACAAGGATAGGATTCTCGCCAGCTATGGTTGACAGGCGTCCAAAGGTTAAGGGGGAAATAGGAAAGAAGTCGGCCTGGACCTCTTACTGTAAGCCAAGGTCAGTTTCAGCAGCAGAATGTCTATGGTTTTAGAGGGGTAGTGTGAGATGGAACTGGATAGACAATGGGGCATGTAGGAAAGCTGGAGGTAGAACAGACTGAAGCCTATTTATTTGTATAATTTCTGTATACTTACTTTGAGGAATGAATAGTTTGTTGGGGGTAGTAGGGAAGAGTTTTCTTTGAAGAGCACCACAGGACTTTCTCCATCCTTGCTACTGCCTAAGAAAAGCAAGGCACGGCCTGCATCCCCAGACCTGCCGGGGCATAGGATAGGAACAAGCAAACTGCACTGAGCAGTAAGTTCCTCACTGAGAGCAAGGGTACCACAAAGCATGTAGAGGCAAGGAGAATTTGTCATTGAGCATGCCCTGTCAGAGGCCTTACTGCCCTCCTCTGCTTGCTCCACTTTTGCTCAGCTGTCCTCTTTCCCCAGGTTCTGAGATACCCCATTTCCATCTTCAGACAAACACTGGCTGAAACAGAAACTGAGCACACCCTACAGAGGCACGTGCAGCCCCATGATGCACTGATTAGATTGACTCCTTTGTAAAGCACCTGTGAGGGAGCTGTGATGGTTACTTGTAATTGTCAACGTGACACAATATAGAATCTCCTAGGAAGACTGTCTCAATGATATATGCAGATATATGTGTATGAGAGTTTATATGAGTATATATGCATATGCCCAGATCAGATTGGCCTATGGTCATGCCAGTGAGGAAATTCTTTCTTAATTGGGTAAATTGGGGTGACAATAAAATGTTATATTAAGTTTTCCAAATTCAGAAAAAGACAAATGTCACATATTTTATCTGTGGTTCCTACCTCTAAATCATCAGAGATGAGTCCGTAACCCAGAGTAGCCACAAAAATCAGATGAGAAAAAGGGACCATAGGGATGGGGAAGAATTTTAGGGGGGCAAAGGGAAAGTAGGAAGATGGAGGGGTACTTTAATTTAGGGGTGAGGAGAGAGATCATTACAGAAGAAACAGAGGGAGGATAGATAACAGAATGCTTGAAAATATCATAGGGAATCATAGTTTATATTTACTTAAAAGTGCATATAAGTGTATGCACATTTGTGAATATATGTGTATACATATATACACATATACATATATGTATGTATATATGTATAGAGTGATAATGCTCTCCACCCACCAACAGCCATGGACTATCTTTCAGAAACCCTAGCACCAGGCATGAGAAGCCTTCTTTTTTGAGCTGGTTAAAGGAGTTCAAGAGATTCCTACAAACAATACAGGCTATTTCTGCTTCCCTTAGTTGCCTCCCAGAGTTGATTTTAGGTTCTTATTTCTGAAGACATATATACTTTAGAGTCAGAAAATTGGAGGTGGATCGGACCCTCACAGCATCCACAATGAGAACGAGATTTCATAGTATAGGGAGGTCCTATGCAGGCTGCCAGTGGAGGGAAGAAGCCAATATCTCTACCCAGCTGTGATGCCTATGAACCACAACCAATGACCAGCATGGCAAGCTAGACCTAAATGCACAATAGTGGCACTTACTTCTTGGTAGTAATCAACATCTATCTAATTGAACTTAAGGTCCTCTCCCAGGAGGGATATCATGCCTGGTAATAGAAATCTAGCCAACTATCCAGAGGTGAAATCATGTATCTTAAGAAGAGAACCTACTACAGCCACTTTACAAAGCCAGTATAATTACTATAAAATTACTTATTCTTATACCTACAGATAAACCTACTTTCCAGCCCTCATCCCAGACACTTCTCTTTGCAGCAGATAGAGACCATTATGGAAAGACAGAACTGCCTAAAGGCAGAAAGCAAGTGATCACGGGGTAACCAGCCCCAACTGATACATCTACAACATGATTCCTGCTCCTAAGTGAGCTGCAGTGAAATATCAGACAGGAAGCTACATGGGGAGGGACAGACAGAGCGATGGTGGAGAAAGGGACGAAGTATCAATGAACCAGAAGTTTCAGCAATACCAAGGACTGTTGTCACTGGTGTAGACAAGAGAGCAAGCCAGAAAGATAGGATACCAGGGTTTTCAAACCCTTCATAGGAGCATTTCGGATTATAACAACATTCAGAATATGGCTTGACAGAGGAGGCTGTAGAACAGGAGAAGGGGACACAGAAGATGAGTAAGTGAACCGGGCAGAGTGCAGGTCACTTCAGGAGCAGTCCCAGGATGATGAAGAGCAAGCAACCCTATGGATTCCCTGACAAATCAATCGCAGCCCCTTCGGGAAGATTCTTCCATCACTACAGTCTTCCATCTCCTCTGCCACCTCCAGCCTACACACTTGGCTTGGTTAATAAAAAAATCTTTCCATACAGCCCCCACAGACCTTCATAGTGTCCCATGTGAACTGTTTAACTTGTCTACTTGGGACACAGTGTACATCACAAGCATAGAGAGCTACTGGTGATAAACCGAGCTTCTCACTCCCGGACCTCAGGCTTTGTGGCTGTGTGCCTCCAATGTAGACTGGTACTCTGCATCCCCAATTCTCAGGACTGCATAGCTTGTTCTTCTCCTAAAATGTCAAAGACCGGTCATTATGGTCCCATATCATGCCTAGTATGCAAAAGGTACCAAATAAAACATGCAGATTTCAAAAATGTTAGGGGAAAAGAAATGAAAACTATTTGGAAGAGGCAGAGGACCCAGTAGGAGAGGGAAGGCATGGACAGGGGACAAAAGAAAGGGGTGATCACAGTCAGAGTGACATACATATATGAAAAGTGTCACAATAAACCCTATTTCTTTATGCAGTTAATATTACTAATATTAATAATTATATAGCATAATTAGTTATATGCTAACTAAAAGAAAAAGCAAACATGAAGATGATTTTGAGTGTTTTCACCCTAAAGAGGTGCTTGAGAAGATAGATGTGTTACCCTGATTAAAACGGTAGCACTCAGGATTATTCTTTGCCCTAGGTGGCATTTTACAAAGCAGGATTTGATTCCATTTTGAGTGCAGAGGAAGACAGAGGGTGACTCTGCACTCTCTTGTCCTTGTAGGCACCAACTATCCAGAAGTAACCAAGATACACAAATGACTACCTCTCCTTCAAAGTACAAAGATGCCACCTATAAACTTACCAAAGTAGCCTGGAACATGGGAGCACAGGGATGTACTAAAACTACATCAGGGGGCTGTAGAGATGGCCCCATGGTAAACAACACTGGCTGCTCTTTCAGAGTACCTACATTCTGTGCCCATCACCCACAAGACATGCAGGCACATCATTCATATACATAAACTAAAAGTAAATAAATATTTTTTTAAAAATCAGAAAAACAGACCTAAGAACTTAACATATAAAGATAAGCCAAGAGTGTAATGCCCTTACCTGAACCCCAAAAGGAGTAGAATCCATAACACTCCAATGACAACGGCCCCACACACCTGTCATCTGACCACTCAGAATGTCCATCAAGAGTTCCACCAACAGTGAACTCCCACTTCTCTCCTGAACTTCAAGCTCAGGATGGTCCACCCTGTTTGATGAGGTCAACTAAATCTCCCAGTCCGTCCGTCCATCCATCCATCCATCCATCCATCCATCCATCCAGTCTTCCATCAGGACCCAATTCCACACTTGGCCTCTCCTGGCTTGCATCTCTATAACTCTCACATCACTGCAGCTCAGTTCTATAGACCTTTTAGCTGCTCTTCAGCTGGGCTGGTTAATACTGTATCAACCACCTTCAGAGAGTCTCTGCATCTACAACAGCTCCCTGCCCCTGTACGGCCTCTTTGAAATCTATGGCATCCTTAGCTCTTTTGCAGCCCCTCTGAAACCTACATAAAGATATAATTGCCAGGTGATATGTAATGAATGACCTGAGAGTTAATAGTCGTAGCTGGATTGGAATAAAAGACACTGTGTTTTCTCTGGCCAGATTCAAAGGGAAATCAAGACAAATTGGCCATGTGCAACCAATCAATCCAAAGTGGCTTATGATTTGGTTTTCAATAAATTTTAGCACTGTGAAGAGACACAAATATGTCTGTGTTTCTGGCATAGCACACTTAGAACAAAAACATTACACCAAAAAATAATAATAATAAATCTTAAAAGTGGGAGCTAGAGAGATGCTCTTTCAGAGGACATGGTTCAGTTCCCAGCATCTGTGCAATACAACTACCTGTTACACTAATTCTGAAAGATACAAAGCCCTTCTGGATTCCATGGGCATACCTATGCATACCTTATACTCAACACAGATACACACATATACACAAATCAAAAGTAAGTTAAATACATAAATTAAAAGTAAATACATTTTTTGAAAATGTTATACAGTGCACATATTATTAAAATGCCACCTTATGCCCTATAAATGGGTATAATTATTATGTGTCAATTTAAAATACAGGTATTTTCAAAAGAGTAAATCAATCGAACATAAAAATTTTCAACTGGTAAAACTAATTTATGGTATTAAATTGCTATGATATAGTATAATGGGGCAAGAAATGTAGGTCAGTTAATGTGTCTGGCATTTGGGAGGACCTGACTTCAATACCCAGCATGGAAAAAAAAAACCCCACAATGGTTGTGTTCTTCTTCTGTAGATGTGGTATAGTTTTGGCCAAGCACTGTATGTACAGTAAAAATGCACTGATCTCAAGTTTTAAAGTCATGCTTAGGACTTCACCAGTGCATGATATGACGCGTTTACAACAGATGGCCTGTTGATCAAATCTCCATGCCTCTGATTTACTTTTTGCATCTCTATACAATAAAGCTATCTCATAAGAAGTATGCACTGACCCCTCACAGTTTGACCAGATACAGCTCAGATTCTACTTTGAGGAGGTAGCTTGTTGACAGGGAAAGCACTTGTGTATTGCAGTCATGAGAAAAGCCTTAGGCATTTAGATTTTTTTTTCCTATGATAGGGAAGCCTCAACCATCATTGGGACATTATAGAGTCCCAAGGATATCAAAATGAAGTATCAGCTATCAGACTCTTTACCAGACTCCAAAGTTTTTGCTTATGTCTAAAAAAAAAAGTTTTTCATTTTCTCATTTTGAATCAGTTAAATATTATGGGTGAAACAAATCACTCATTTGCCTCTGACCTTTTAGGAAAAAAACGTTTTATTGAAATACTGTATGTAGGCTCAGTCTGAATTTGCGTGGACTATGCTTTAGTGTATTTATAAATGACGAACTTGGATTCTGAAATTAAAAAAAAAAAAAAAAAAAAAAAAAAAGCACTGATCTATGTAACCATACTGTATTCACTTTCTATATGTTATATTCAATTTTCTTGTAGTTGAATGAACGAAAGGAAATTGTAGATTCCTAATTAGCTTAAATTTGAACCGATTTCCCATTGTAAGAGTCAAACAAAAGACAGGTCAAGCGAGGATCATAAAGAACATTCTAAAAGGTCAAGGTAACTGTGCGCTTCTGCCATCCATGGAGCCTCGGCCATGATCACCCAGCTTTGCCACTGTAACATAGAAGCAGTTAGAGCAGATGCATAAAAGAATGGATATGGCCATGTTCCAATATAATGTACCCGCCAATGGTAAACTTCAAATATTGTAATTTTCAACATGTCCTGAAATAACTTTTTCAGTTACTGAAAATTATAAAGCCATTCTTAGCTTCCCATCTGTACAAGAGTAGGCTGTTAGCTGGATTTAGCCTGCAGGTAGTGTGACCTTTGCCCTAAGGTGATGTGCATATACCCATGTCTTGGTGGGTCTGTAGACCTGGCCTGGCCTCTTGTTAATCCTTCTCTCACCTTTGTAGGTAGGCAGATACTGCATTATCTTGTTGCCATTCGGAAATTTACTGTCCCGAGGTTTGATGAGGCCAGCTGGACAGGTAGGGAGGTAGTTAAAATCGTGTTTATACGTTGTGAGTAAATCCATAGGCTCTTGACTCGGAACGTATTTGTAAGGCTGGTGGAATGTCACAGGTAACATTTTGTGAAGCCCATAATCTCTCCTAGGAAAAGAATAAACACAAGTCATTGGGGTCCTTGCTCAGAAAGACAGTGTTGTCCCCTTGGCTCGTATTAACAAACGTTTCATTCTATTCTATCTCCTTACCTTCTATTTTTCTCTCTTCTACTATGGAACATGTCACTACAGTTGACTTTTTCCCCATGTTTGACCCCTCGGGTGTCATCCTTGACCCCACCCCTCAAAGCCACCAAGACTGTCACTCACCAGAAGCAGCCCCTCTATCTTATTGGTTTTCCTTTCCCCTTTGGTCCAGACCCTCACCCTTTTTTACTTGGGCCATGTGACAACCTTCCCCCATCTTCCTCCTTCTGCTCCAATAGCCTTGGTGTGTCCAGAGTAAACGGTGAATAAAAAGTCAGATCAGCTTGCCCAGTATCTTTAAATGTCATCCAGACTAAACCCAGTTTTCCCTGCAATTTACAAGTTGTCCCACACCTGTCTCCTGACTTATTCCCCACCCCTACCTACACCACGTGTCAACCACAGGGCTCACTGAGAAGGAAGGCTCTTCTGTTAGTGAATCTCCTACCTGTCTTCCATCCAACCCCTCATGTGGAGTTAGCATCTGTTTTTTAGATACACTCACCTTTCTCTGTGTTCTCAGAAACAACTTCTACTAATATTTATCTCTTCTATTCAGCCTTACAGAAAACCCAGAAGAAAAAATATGCCATTGAGGCACAAAGTCTTCACTTCTTTGCTATCTTCTATCAGTGCCCCCATTGTGTCAAAGAGGAACAAAACAGTAAGATGGAAAAGACAGGATACTGTTCGCCAAAGTAATCACTTCCCAAATCATTGCACATCTATGACAGGCCCAGGTGGCACCTGCCCATCATGCTGGCCATACCCAGCTGAACCGGCCTATCCTGCCTACGGCAACAGTCTCCATAAGACCAGTTCCTCCAAAGACTAACCACTTCTTCCTGAATCCCATTTAGCCAAACAGGACAAGGGAAAAGCAGAATTTTCTCCTTAAAGGTACTTGAGTGAACAGCTCTGTCAATGGAAGGGAGAGAATTCCAGACAGGAAACATTAGGCTAAACACTAATAAAACCTATTTCCAGGCTGAAACCTGGGGCAGCATCACTGAGCCATGCTTGAGTAGCAAGAGTAACACGCTCCACTATAAACTGTCTTGCATGAATTATACACGGGGTTGTCCATAAACCCAAAGCAAGTCCTGGGCATGCTCGGTGGGATGAAGGAGCATGGAAGCATAAGAATTAGTCTCCTTGGGACTGCAAGTGGGAAATGGGAGATGCTTCCTCTGAACTCCTATAACACCCTCTTGGTACATCTTAAAATATATCTCAGTAGCAAGAACAACAACTGCAGGCTGACCTGCCTTCCTAGCAGCCTCACTGTGGGCTAACAGCAAAGGGAAGCTAAGGGACCCCAGCATCTGGAAGTCAATTATATAGATGGGAGTTATGGAATAAATGGGCCGTCAAGAAGCTAATAAGAAACCGAGGGTCAGGTTCACACTTTTCACCTTCTTAGATTAAGGTTGTGACTTCTCACAACTCAACCAATTGCAGCAAGACACTAGAAGACACTAAGCCCCCATGAGCTGTACAGACCAATGAAAATGGCTAAAACCCCATCTGAAAATCAGCTAACCTGAGAGTTATCTTCTTCTAAAGTTCACCTTCTGAAGAGGAAAATACCTAACAGGAGCTGAAGTTTCTCTCCACACCCAGGACTAAAGTGGCATTTTGAGGCTACCTTATCTATGTTCAGTGGTGGCTAACCAGGCTGTGGTCCCTCTGCACTTCTGAGAGATAGCAGAAGGTACCAAAAGCCACCATTGAAGAGCAAAGCTAGTTGTCCGAGCTTGCATGCTGAGGTCTCCCACCCCAGAGCTCTATGACTACCCTAAAAAGCTTACTTCTCCTCCAAGATGCCATTTTCCAAGGGTATGCAGACCTGCAGACTAACAGCTGAAGCAGGCTCAATGCTCCCATCTGCTGTTCACCCTCAGAAAGCTGCTAAGCAATGATGCTCACAAACTCACCAGCTCAGGGGTTAGCTTCAAGCCGCTCCTCAAAGACAGAAGCAGGCGCACAAAACTTCATGCTAAGTTTAGGGAATGGATTCATTACTGAATCTCCTTCTGGACAAAAGATTCAAATCCCGATATAAATGTGCATCTTTATTTGAATTCACTTACCAGCTATAGAAAAGGCAAATCATTAGGGGAGGAGAAGCCTCTCACCTTCAGGAGAAAGGATCATTTTTAAGTTTGAAGTTTGATTCATTTTTATCTGGCCCAAAAATAGTCACCATGGCTTGCAAATGAATTTTATCAGAATGTATGGGTTTCCTCATTAGATTTTTATGTTGGGAATGTTCACTGAAACCTATCATTAGCCACAGCTTAACTGCCTGTCCCCAGTCTCACATAATCTTACATCCTTCAAGTTCATGAAAAAAAAAAAAAGTTATTTTATTCTACACAGAAATTGCTTAAACTTAACCATTTGTTTTTCAATATTCAATGGCTTCTCTCTTCCTGTGGTACATTCCCCAGTGTTTAACCTCACTGTGACTCTGAATAAAGAAAAAAAAAAAAGGTCAAAGATCTAAGTTTTCTTTAGGTAGGTAGCTATAAAAGCTACCCAGCATGGAAAGCCAAGAGTTAAACTAGAATTAAGTACTGGTTAAAGTGGCCCTGCTGGGGAAGTTATAGCAACTTCATTTCAAATCATTTGGCTACGCTAAAGAAAGGTGTTGGGCATGAACAGAGAAAAAGGAAAGGGGAAATTACAGAATTGCTAACAAAAACCATTTGCCTGGAAGTGGGGAAATGGAGAATTTTCACAGGAGCCAAGCAACGTTTACTTTTTAAAATAACTTAATATTTATGCAAATTTCATAATGTATTATAGTAGCTGCCAGGAAATCAATCATGTTAAAATGGACTCTGTCTTAGGGGGTAAGGGGTGGCTTCCTATTTGCCTAAGCAGACTGTCACCCTTTCCCTAAATCGCCCTCTTGAGCACTTCATCCACAGACCATCTCCTACCCTGCATCCATATCTTTCCCCAGCTGTCTCCTTTCTGACAGTATTTAAACTTGCTCCAGTCTCTCCTATATTTTAAAGAAAAAATAAAATAGTGTATAATTTTTAATTGGTTATTTATTTACATTTCATGTTCTTCCCCTTCCCAGTTTCCCCTCCACAAATCCCCTATCCCATCCCTATCCCCCACCCTTGCTTCTATGAGGGTGCTCCCCCACCAGCCTCACCGCCCTAGCATTCCCCTAAATTCCCCTAAGCATCAGGCTTTCACAGGACCAAGGGCCTCTCCTCCTATTAATGCCCGACAAGGCCATCATGCAGCTGGAGCCATGAGTCCCTCCAGGTGTACTCTTTGGTTGGTTGTTTAATCCCTGGGAGCTCTGGGGGCAGGGGATCTGGTTGGTTGATATTGCTGTTCTTCCTATGGGGTTGCAAACCCCTTCAGCTCCTATAGTCCTTTCCCTAACTTCTCCATTGGGGTCCCTGCGTTCAGTCCAGTGGTTGGCTGAGAGCATTCACATATGTATTGGTCAGGCTCTAGCAGAGCCTTCAGAATATTTTATACATTTTAAAAATAGACATAGAGAGAAAAACTGTTCTCTTCAGAGCCTGTCCTTACCCCCTCTCTCCTCTAGAAAGGGTCTACATGACCTCTCTCCTCCCACACATTCCCCAGCCACAGAACATGGCTCTGTTGTTCATACTAGACAAGGCATCTCTGAGCCAAGGCATCTCTGAGCCAATCTATGTCTCTCATCATTAGCCTCCTGCATAGATAAATTAGTCATGGTGTCTATTCTCAGATTCATATTTTCATTTCTCTCTCCTTGTCCCCAGTTAACCCTCTTCTCATGACTTGTCCTCTTAACCATCTCCTCTTGTCCAGGTGGGGAGATACTCTTTGCCTTATTTGTTTATTTTATTATTTCCATATGTAATTTTCAAACCTCCCCAGGTCAGAAGACACCTTCTAAGGAAGCCATTACATCATCTCAGGCAGGTCTGGAAAGATCCTTCAGCGGAGCTACAAAGCTTGATCCCAGCATCATCCCTGAAGCCAGTAGATGCTAGTACAACCACCCGGGATTCCAATTATACATCATTATCTCTCCTCTATCCTCAGTTCCTCCAATCCTGCTGAGGCAGAAGCTAACATCTGTCACCATTCCATGGAGCCTAGAAGAAACCCTGTTTAAACTACTCAACGGGACTAGAGTCGGCCCAGCCAATAGGTTTCTGGGGCAGTGCCAGCAGGTGGGAGAAGAAATGGCCCTGGCTGAGTCTTTGCTCCTTTAGTTTCCATGAACTGCTTGTGAGTCACAGCTTCAGCCTGAAGGCAGTCACCAGCCTGTGCCAGATGAGGCAGGTAAAACCAGCCTTTGCCAGATTCTTTCTGTTTAAAAAAAAAAAAAAACAGAAAAGCAAAATGAGGCAGTCTTGGAAAGGAAGGAGCTAAAGCCAAGGTTCTGTATGTTGCTGGGCCTAGATCCCTGCTCGTCCCACACACCAGAAGCAGGTTTCTGGATTAAGAATAACTGAACTGAAATGGAATTTGGGCTGCCACCCAAGACATGGAATTCACACTTTGAGCCTAGTCAAATTACCTGTCAAATAAACAAACAAACAAAAATGCTTTCCAGAAGAATGTGGAAAGGGAACCAATCCAGAGTCTCCAAATGCAACAACATTCACAACACTGCCCAGAACCAATAGAAACCACCCAATTCTCTGCAGGAAAACATGACCCGCGTGCCTCAAGCAGAGCAGATGCTGAACCCAGCAGCCATCTCAGAGCAGCTGCTTTCACCATGCTTCATGAGAAAGGGCTAGAAAATGACACAAAAGAAATAAAGCTATTATCCAAAAAAAAAAAAAGGAAACTAAAAAAGCTAACAGCAGGCCTGGAGGTGCATCCCTGTAGTCCCCAAATTCCTGTACTCAGATGAAGAATGAGAACCTGATCGCAAGTTCAGGATAGCCTGGGATTCTGAGGGAGACCTCATCTCAAAGAAAAAACAAATCTAAAAAATATATTATCAGAGAAAAAAATAATTCACTGGGCTTAGAGAGAGGAGGAAGAGGTCAGCTAAAGTGAAGACAGAGTGATTAAAAGCTACCTAATCTGAACCAAAACGGGGGAGATTCAGGCAGAGAAGCAGACGAACAGGAACATTAGATTCTTAATGAAATAATGGGCAAAATGTCCACAAACTCAATCAAGGGTGCACATCAAGGAAGCCAAGGCTCTCGGGCTCCCTAGGCAAGCCTAGTTCTGAGAACCTTGTCTTGTCTTCATCAGGCCTCAACCCCGACCCCCACTGACTCAGATAATTGCAGCCTTGAGTAACAGAGAATCCACAAAGAAAACCCACACAGTTCAACCAGCATGTCAAAACAACTCATTACTATTTCTTCCATCCTTCCTGGCTTTGGAAAAGGGTACCAAATGCTCTTTCTCTTTTACTCTTCCTTTGTTAATCTCACTTATTTAGCAATGAGCCTTATCAAAAAAATAAAAAATAAAATAAATTTTAAAAAATTTTTTAAAAATTTAAAAAAATAAGAATCTATACTAGTCATCCACCCCTCCTCCTCCTCCTTCTTCCTCTCTCTCTCTCTCTCTCTCTCTCTCTCTCTCCTTCCCCAAAAGCATACATGGATGAACCTCCAATGTACTCTGCCCACATCTCACTCCCTTTTAGAGTACTACGTAACACTGCAGAAGCTGGCTTACACAACAGAAATATTGTCCCAAGTGGGGTCCCGAGTCTTTCATCTAGTGGCAGCCTAATAGGAAACAAAGCTAGAAATGCAAACTTTCGTCATAACCTGATGCTGGACCTAGCTGAACTAAAGGCAAGTCCTCTGCAGAATTACCAAAGGTTGCAAACTTTTTAAAAGAGAAAAAAAAAGTATGTTTTTTCCAGTAAAAAGGACTGGAGCTCGCAGGCATTCCCCTTCTGACACCTGCTTTAAATCCCCACAATTTATAGTCAGTAAGAGTTGTGTGCAGCTGTAATCAGGCCTCGTGCCGGGATGATAACCTTTCCAGAAGCCAGGTGGGGTTTGTGTCTGGACTTAATCACCAAACTCAGCCAAGCCGGGACACCAAATGACTTTTTCATGCAGCAGGTGGGAGCGTCGTGTCCAGCCTCAGACACTCTACAGGGTCCACCTGTAGATAAGGAAATGAGTGGAGTGCCATGGGAGCCGAGGGGTGACAATCCGTGCAGATGACACATCCCATCCCCTAAAAGCCTCTGGGGAGGCAGGCTGCTTTGCATTCCGGAAAGCAGCTCCGCTTTTCCTCAGTCTGTGAAGTGAGACAGGAGTGCAAGTGAGGTACAGCAGAGCCGCTGCCACTAGAGTTTGTGCCTGGCTTCCCTTCCGAGGGAAGGATAAAAGGGAAACAATCTCCTATAAGCTTTCTCCCCAACCTCAGGTTCCGGTTCCAGGCTTGAACATAGAACCTTACAGGTGATAAGCAAGTGCCCTGTGACCGAGGTACACCTCAGCTCCCAGGCTGCCCCCCCCACCCCTCCTCCCCATTAGTAACTGGATTGCACCCCTTTCTCTTTTTTTAAAGCTCTGTAATCCTTAATGGTATGGGAAATTCTTTCAGTAGCTAGGGACCTCTTGATATAAACTGGATTTATTGTTACTGTGGCTCTGGTTGAGGCGGGGCACCTGCTGGGAGATGGGTTTATTGTTATAAATGACACGGGCAAAGATAACTTAGCTCAGGTCAGAGATTAGTGTGTTATGTTAGGAAGGAGGAAAGTATGAAGGGCTTCCACGTCTGAGGGCCTCAGAGCTGGGCAGTGGGACAGGGATCCTGCCTCAGAGGACGGATATGTGTTTGTTCTCCTAAGATTTAGACATGAACAAGAGCATCTCGCAACAATCAAGCCTCAATCAGTTTTCCTATACTTCCAGGACAGAAAATACATTTCCGTCATAATGTTGCTAAAAAGTTAGTGCCTTTGATCTCACAATAAAGTGCTCTTCCTTTCTTGAAAACTGGGTGTAAAGAGGTGAGGACTGATGCACCCGGGAGTAGAAAATGAAGTCTGCAGTCAGCTCCCAATGCTGTTTATCCCTTGCAAACCACTGCATCACGCATGCGCACAGGACGCCTCCTTGGTGTGGCCTGCGGTCTCTCGGAATAAGCAGTAAAGCTCAGGAGAAGCCCACAGTCTTTGCTGAGAGCTCTAGAGCCCTGGAGATGATGTTTTCTTAGCAAAATGAAGCCCAAACTGTAAGGTTCAGGTTCACATCATTTAATAAGCTGTAGGTTGAAAGAAGCAGCTGTGAGTTGCACTATTCAAATACACCAGGACCCAGAACCACTGTCCTTAAACCAGGTCATGTACAATAACTGCTAGGCATCAGACAAACCCCTCAGCTGCCTGCCTTTCTCAAGATGTCCCTGTGTAGTAGTTCCTACCAAGCTCAGAAATCCCTTAACTTCATTCCTCCCCTTAGATGACCTCCTGCCCTAACCTAGACATGGCTTCTATGGGTCTAGCATACAGCACCTAGCTTTTAGATAAGAACACTTACAAGTTAAACTCTCAAGAGAGGAAGTTTCCATTATTTTGGGAAAAAGATGTCATGTTCCACCTCGGGCCAGCTGGAATCATTATGAAAACCACACAAAATTACCATGCAATAGGTGAGCCAGGGGAGGACATTCAGCAAGTTGTCCACGTGCTGTGAGGGAACAAATGGGGTACACCGTTAGCTCCACAGCACAGAAATCTTGTCCTTTGGAGATGAGGAATAGGGAGACCAAGAACACACCAAGGTTCAGGTTTCTACGAGAGACTGAAGGGCTGGACCTGAAATCCCACCCAACTGCATTCAAAGATGTTTCTGACGCCACAGATGACTAAGACAAGCATCACCATCAGGAGGCCACCAATCAAACTGTCAAGGGAAAATACATAGTCTTGTGAGCGCAGAACCCACGAACTGAGCACTTTCCCCATCCCCTGGCATAAGAACCTCCGAGACACTGACAGAGGCAGCTCCATGCCTACATGGCCCTAGATCCTAGCAATCTCAGCTTGGAAACCAACTAGAGCATGGCAGGATCAACTGAAAATTAAGTATGTTCTTTGCATATCTTGAATATTTGTGGGGTCTCAAATTCAAAATCCATAGCGCCACAACAGAAGGGCTCATTCTTTATTACCAGTCTTTGTTTTCCAGCCAAGTTTTATGGAACCTTCCACGAAGCCAAAAGTTCCTTTTCCAGCAGCAGGCCCTCTCCTTCTACCTTTAACTTTAACCAGAACAATTTAGACCTGACCCTCCACTTCAACAAGCAAGAATTATCAGTAAGAGAGTGTTTGGTAATAGTTGAGAAAGCTAACGACTACAAGAATCTCTTTCAGAGCTAACTAGTACAATATCATTAAGGCACTAATTTCAAATTCCACACCACATGCTGTTACCTTGAGATGACACTGTGCGTTACTAGTTTCAGGTCATCCGTTTGTTTACCAGCAAATCTTTGCCCTTACCTGCATGTGGACAGACCTTCCATTGGTACAGATGCTTTCCGGTAGAACCGCTCGGGCTTGAAGGAATTTCTGGGCAGGTAAGACTCATAGATCGGATAATTCTCGGTGTACTCGGAGAGAAGACATGGTTTCTCTGTTTTATCATAAATCTTCGTAGGGAGATGTGGGCAGCGATGCCGCCTACAAAAGATACATGGAGAGTTTGCTTAGTTACTTTCTTGACAGGAATACATGCAGTCTGAAAATTCTTGTCCTCCAAAATGTGATGCAGACTGGCTTCTACTATTAAAATTCAGAATTTAACCTTCCTTTCCTCTATTTCACCATGTACATGTCAAAACTGAAAAGATCACCTCAACCGTTTAATCAAAATATGTAGATCATAAAATTACATGCAAACATGGCTGATGTTCAACTGTCAATTGTCACACTGCTTGTAGAAGTGTTTAAAATGGTCTATACCATAAATGACTTCTGTGTCCAACCCTTCCTTGGGTCACCATACCCAACTGCCCTTCTGAGAAACCAGAGGTAGAAATTGATCAGGCAGCTTCCAGATCCCCGACACAGGAGTTCCACTGTTATCCTTGGTCAGAAGCTGGACGTGTCCTTGGCCCTGTCCTGATTACAGGCCAGGAATAAGGATAAGGGTTCTGGTTTGCTGTCTCTCTCCTCCTGAGTGAGCACCCCTTCCTGGAAGCTTTACATTAGGGTACAACCTAAACCCCAGTGTAGATACTGATCCCCTCTGGTGAACAGCTTTGGAACTGGACCTCTGGGTCAATTTCAGCTCATGATCTTAGGGTCTCAGCTCTGACAGTGGGAGAGGAAGAGTGTTAGGTTATGAGGATTAGAACCCTGAAGGCCACTGAGGTCCACCCTAGACCCTGTCTGTAACACTAGAAAGGAAAACTTCACAGGCGTCCTTTCTCATCCCCCCTGTCAAAAGAAGGAGCTATACATGTACTTGGTGGAAACAGCTGATCTTCTCCAAAAAGTAGAACATTAAATAGGATCCTTCCCTCCCTTAGGAGTCAAACCAGAGAGTTGGAAAGATGGTTCAGTGGTCAAGAACACTGGCTGCTGTTCCAGAGGACCAGGGTTCAATTCCCGGTACTCACGTGGCAGCTCACAACTGCCTGTAACTTGTTTTAGAGGCTCTGATATTTTAACAAACATAGATGCAGGGGAAAAAAATCAATCCAGTTGGGCCTGTCAATCACCTAGCCAGGTGTCCATGGAACCACCCCTCTCAAGCTGATTTATCAGAAGACATGATAAAGAGATGAGAGGAATAATTATCCCCCTTAGTGAGATAATGTGTTTTCCCTTCCCAGAAGCCCCTCACTTTCCAACAGCTGCTTACAGAGCCTTCCTTGTGGCTCCACTGCTAAGCCTTCCTGCTTCCCTAAGTATAACCTCTCCTTTTCCTACTTTTCTTTCAGAACCTGTCCAGAAGCCTAAGCATGCCTTCCCAGACCCTCTAGGCCTTCTCTTCTCTCTCCCAAGGCCTTACTCCCTTTCAGCCACACTGCTGTTTGCTAACCTCCAATGCAAAAGACGTGGCTTCCATTTCTCTCCTTCCCTATCTTCTGCCAAGATTCTATTCTTTCCAACAGATGTGCTCCAAGGCTCTGCTCTGGGCCAAACTGCTGTGATTTCTGAGTTCCTGGGTCAGTTCAGAGTATCACCACTGCACACAAGTGAAATCATGCAGCCTAAAACCACCTGATTTCTTTAATTTCTATTTATATATTCACGTGGCATATGCCCATGTGTGTGTAAATGCACACTCATGCATGCACGGACAGAGGCCAGAGCGGGAGCCAGGTACCCCATCATTTTTCTCCTTGTTTTTTGAAACCAAGTGGCTGGCCATCTCTGTCCCCCATCCTGGAATGACAAGCGTGAGCAGCCACACCCAGCTTCACTTGGCTGTTGGGGATTCAGGTTCTTGGACTTGCACAGCAAGCACAGTTGCACACCGAGCCATCTGCCCAGTCCCTACCTCAGTTCGGAAGTTCACAGAACCTGTAGCACAGCAGTTCTGCTCACCTCCTCTTTCCAGTCTCGTCTCAATGACTACATCCTCAGAAATACATGCCCTGGTTATCGTACACCCAAAGACATTCGTTACCACCCTCTACCTTCCTGTCAAGTGCCCACCTACTTCCTCCATCCATCCCTGATAACTAACATCCTGACTAGCACATGGTTAGCATTTGGAAAATATTGATTGATTGAAAGGCTATGTATAAAAATTAAATGACTTATAAATGAATACTGTTTAAGCTGTAATTTATAGTGAGCCTTTCCCACTTTACATACACGCTAAAAAAAATGAAACTCTCTACTTATAGATGGGCAAAGGGCAGCTGTTGTAGCTTCCAAAAACTAAATAAGCAGTATATAACTTATGTGTGTATGCACACGCAAAGCCTAAGAGCTGACAGGTCATCAGATATAAATATCTCAAGACAGAATTCTCAATGACCTCAAATTCAAAATCTTGCTTTAGACTCCCAAGAGCAGAAATCACAGGTGTGTGTCAGCACACACAGCTTATTTTTATATTTTAATTACAGGAATCAAGACACAACACTCTGGGATAGCACATGGGAAGCAGGATCAAAGAGGAGAGAGACCAGGAGTTCGTGACTGCTCAGTGTAAGACATTTCTGTCCATGAGGATTCAGGAGGGCAGAAACTCTCATTCTTTGCAGATAAAGATGTGAAAGTGGTATACTATTTGCCTGTACTCAAGACACACAAGGAAAAGAAACTCAAACTTGGAGCCCACCTGAGCTACATGGAGGGACCCTGTCTCACTAAAAGTAAATAGATGGTAGACAGACAGATAAATATTTTTAAATACACAGATAGAAGAGCAGGCTTTGTTATTACTGGTTTGTTTTGCAGTGCTCTAGATAGAGTCCTAAGCTGCCTTGTGACCAAACTAAACCCCTAGCCCTCAGCTGCTCAGTTTTCTGTCAAAGCTACATGGGGTCTTACTAAATAAGAGTCACTCTCCTGAGTGTTTACCCAATTGAAAAGTTGACGTGTATACTTTAACAGCAACTAACAGATAACAGATAAAGTGCAGTATATCCCACTCCAGCCGGGGAAGTAGACCAGTGCCCTGCTCAGCCATCATCGCAGAAGCTCTCTCCTGCAGCAGATGGGAAGAAATCCAGAGACCCACAGGCAGACATTACGAATAGAGTAAGAGACCTTGGAACACTCAGGCCTAAAGTAGATGTCTCCTCCCCATCAGGAAACCCTGAGGAAGAGGAGACAGAAAGAGTGTCAGAGCCAGAGGGGGTGGAAGAGACCAGAAGAACAAGGTCCTCTAAGTCAGCATGATCAAAGCTCATATGAACTTGCAGAGACAGAGGCAGCATGCTCATGGCCTGCATGGGTCTGCACCAGGTCAAGTAGATATAACTCAGAGTTACTTGGGAAAAGGGAGTCTCTTTGAAGGATTGCCTCAAATCAAGCCCTGTGGGCATGTCTGTGAGACATTGTCTTGATTGATGGTTGACTTGGGAGGGTCTGGCCCACTGTACGTAACACCATCCCTAAGTACATGGGACTGGGCTGTATTTTTAAAAAAAAATTATCTGAGCCAATGAGCAAGCCAGAAAGCAGCATTCCTCCATGGGCTCTGCTTTGAGTTCCTGCCCCCACTTCCCTCAGTGATGGAGTGTGGGCCAAATAAGCCCTTTCCTCCCTAATTTTGCTTTTGGTCAGAGTATTTTATGACAGCAACAGAAAACAAATGAAAACATAGGAGATCTAGACATTTGTAAAAATCAGCAGAAGTAAGGCACAGGGTGTGATATCAGCACTTGGGAAGTAGACGTAGAAGAATAGCACATAAGGGGTCAGCCCGGGCTATAGAGTAAGGCTCCGCCTTAAATGCCAGAACAAAACCAGAAGTAAGAATACAGAAAGCGCTTGCTTTGATTGGTTGGCCATTAATGTTTGAGGCAGGGTCTTGCTCTGTGGCCCTGGATGGTCTCTTACAAAGTTAAGCATCCTTCTGCCTTGACCTTCTAGGTGTCAGTATTTTAGGTGTGTGATCCCACCATACTTGGCAAAAAATAATATAAATTAATGAGAGCTACGGTACACAAATCAGTGATGGCAAACCTGATTAACATGCAAGAAGTCCTAGGTTTAATTTCAAGTACCAGTAAATAATACATATGCATATACACATTATATATTTAATATGCTTATTAAATAGATGTTTAATATATTTATTCATTTGATATTTATATATTTAATTTTAATTAATATTGAATTATTAATATCAAAAATGATTTATTTACTTATCATATGATAATGCTAAAACAAAATGTTAATAAAGAAAAAACTAAGTACATAAGAAAGAATATATGGAACTCTGAGCTACCTCATTTCCTGTAACTCTAAGAATTTTCTGTAACTTTGTCCTAGAGAGAAATCTGTCACTTTTTTAAGGGTTAAAGAGGTAAGTAGGCTGTGTCCCAGACAACAGTAGTCTAGTTGCCCCTGCTGTTAATTCAACAGTTTGCAGACACATTGCTGCTTCCACTGCTCTTCCAGACATCTCTCTCTAATCATATGTGAATAGCAAGTGCTTTTACATAACATTCCTGTTCATTTCAGTTTCATTTGTAAGGCTGTAAATAGGAAAGGCCTTAAGATGTTGTCGTGATTGCTGTTCATTTTTATCATAAAAAGCTTTGACTCATGGTAAATATTTGATATATAGTCTCCCAGCTTATGGATACATTCCAAAACCACTGCCAGATGCTTGAAGCCATAGTCAATGCTGAACCCTATTTGTACTATATTTATGTGATCCATACTTACCCAGGTCTAAATTTAATTTATAAATCAAGCACAAAAAGAGGTTAGCAATAACTGAGTATAGATCTCAGTGACCTCAGCATATAACGTTTTTTCTTCATTAAGTTGAGAACTCACCTTTGCACTTGAGGAAACACCTTACTGGCTCCTATGGTGTGTCCAGATGCACTTATACTTTGGGAATATTATTAGGTAATATAAGGATTACTGTGTATAATCCTTTCAATACCACCAGTTGAGCTGATAGATGAACACTTAACTAAACATTGGAGGGCAAGCAGCAGAGACAGGGTGGAAACACTGGATAAAGTGATGATTGGTAAGCTGGCAATAGATTTAATCTCACTACTCAGAAGGGCATGTAATTTTTAACTTGTGAGTGACTTCTAGAATCTTCCACTTAATATGGCCATACTGTATTTAACTGTGAAGTTACTGAAAATGCAGAGAAACCAGGATGAGGAGAGGTCACTGTATTCCTGTTTACAAGGAAATCATCCACAGACCCTATATACTTTATGGTGTTAAATGATCAATAGAACTTTTTTAAGCACACATTGTTAGCATTTAATGTATAATATTGATTGCATCTTATGTACATTCATAAAATAGCTAATAGCCATTGCATAGATGAGTTCACTCTAGAGAGAAACTAGTGTTTTCAAAATAAATGCTTCCCACTGTATATAAAAGATATTATGTTCATTCCTGAGTTCATCATCAATCCAGTTATTTGAGTTCTCACTTTAAGCCAACCATTTTAGGACTCCTACAAACCTCAAACCAAAAGCCAGGAAGTTCAACTGCACATATATTTCATTCACACACTCTTGAGAGAAAAGTTAAGATCTCACTGAACCTAGCTTGAGCCAGGCATTCTCAGTATAACGAACTCTACAAGCAGAGGAAGCTTTCGTGCTTCAGAGGCCCTGCCTTTTACGCCAATGAAATGTTCCTCTTGACCTGTTGCTACGTCTCTTAAATGCAGTATATTATACCCATTTATTCCAAAAAGAAAAATAAATTTAATGGCAAAATCTACAATGTGGTCTGAATCTTAAAGTGAATTTCAATGTGGCAATAAGCTTCATACAGATTGAAGTTCCATTAAAGGAAATGTGTATTGACATACATTTATTAAACAGGTTTTATTTACCAGACTTATGAGTTAACTGAACATTCATCTTTCTTTAAAATATCAAAAACTTTTGTTCTAAAATGTTTCATTTGGCAAGATATCCCAAAATTTTGCAATAGTGGCACTTACAGCCTAGTTGTAACCAACAGCTGTCTAATTGGACTTAAGACCTACTCAACAGGAGGGAATTCATATCTGGAATTTTATAAGATTTACAATCCTAGCCCACTTCTTGTGGGTGATAAGGTCATAAACCCTAAAGGAGAATTCACTATTGCCAATTTCCTAAACCAGTGTAACTAACTCCCAACTACACTCTAAATCCTTATTTGTATCCCCACAGACAAATATTTGTAGCTCTCCCCTTTCACAAAAGAAGCTTCTCTTATAGAAGACCGAGGACATTATAAAAATATATAACTGGGGGTGGAGAGATGGCTTAAAAGTTAAGAGCATTTGTTCTCACAGAGAGGCATGTTTGATTCCCAGCACTCACATGCTAGCTGATAGCTATTAATAGCTACAGTCCAAGAGAACCTAATACCCTCTTTTGGCTTCTCCCCTAGGAGAGGCATATACATGGAAACATATATGTACATGCATATATACAGGCAAAACACTCATACACATAAAATAAATCAAAAAACAATTTTAGAAATTCACAACTGGTCAACATGCAGGGGAAAATGTCTATGGAGTACACATCCCCGGTTAATACATCTACTACTTAATCCTACACCTAAGATTCAGGGAACATTGGTTCATAAGGTAAGAGAAAGGTTGTAAAAGCCAGAGAGAGTTGGAATATCTCCCAAAAGGTAGAATCTTCTATATATATGGCAGGAAAGCCATTAAATCTTAACAATACAGTTTCTTAAACATGACCTGCACATGACACCACCAGTTAACATACCAACTTAGATAAGGGAGATTTCACAAGGCTCCACCACTAGATGAGGAGCTCTAGGTAATTAGTGGCGGCTGAGAGAGAATCCGTCTTCTCTCTGGTTGAGCTATTTAAGCGCTTGTCCGACCTCAACTGCTCAACCATAAACACAAGTACATGCAAACAACTATAAATGGATTCAGCAGTGTGTGTGTGTCACAACAATAATTCAATATAAGTAGCCATAAATCTGAGAGGGAGTCAGAGGACATGGGAGGAGTCAAAGGGAGGGGAGAGAGGGGGGAAATAGTGTAAATGTAGTACTCGTGTATTACACTTTTAAATTTTTTTAAGTGAAAAATAAATGTTTCATGGTCTAAGTTTGCTCAGAGGGTTCATATCTCCTCCATCTGCCTGTAGCATAGCATACTCTGAGATCTCTCAAGAATCTGAGATCCATGTCTCTGATCATCTACCTGCCCTTGGGATAAAGACTAAGCCTAAGGTCTCTGTCCTGGAAGCTAGCCTAGCATCTGACAAATTCAAGTAATAGTTGAATGGGAAACAGAAGAAAGGCTCTGCATAGGAGGAAGAACTGCTAAAAGAAAAATATGTTCAGGGCTGAAGAAATGGTGGTTGTTAAGAGAACTTGCTGCTCTTGAAGAAGACCCAGATTCAATTCCCAGTATGCATGTCAGGCAGTTCACAATCACTTCTAACTCCAGGAGATCTGATACCCTTTTCTGGCCTTCAAGAGTGCCCACATCCATACAGACAGGCAGACAGACAGACAGACAGGCACCTAAGGCATACATGTACTTGGAAAAAAAATGATATTTACAAGTCACCAGGAAAATAAAAATGACCCCTGTGCTCCATCTACAGCCTAAATACACAAAAGATTTAGATTCTTATTTTTGTGGCATCTAAGCACATTTGTAGATCACCATTTCTGGGATATTTGAAAGTAGGTTTGATGACCAAGAACCAAATTCCCGAAAGTCCTTCTAGTTGGGGCACTTGTGTCATTGAACAGCTGCCTTGGTCACCTTGCTCTGGTGCCAACTCACAAAAGCCCAGATGGAGCAAACAGTGGGGGATAAGGGGTGTAAAACCAAGAGGGCAAAGGGGGTCTTAATTCAGCAGAACTCTCTAAAGTCTTTCCACTTGAGAGAGAAAAAGAAACAATCCTAGCTTACTCCTGACACCTGGGAAAGGGTGTAGTAGAGACTTGACGAAAGTCACAAGAAAATTAATAATAGCTAATTCTGCACACTGGCTCCAAACTAGAGTCAGAACTCTAAAACTGAGAAGGGGTATGAAAAATAGTCAACCCAATGACTCATACGCAGATAACAATATTAGCAGCTCAGAATAATAGACACAACCCAGCTGTGGATACAGTGCAGGTCCTATCATAAGGTACTCCCCAACATGCATCTGGTTCAAGCCATCTGTGACTCAGGTTACCCTACAATGGATGACAGGAGTCAGAATGGTTTCCTTGAATAACGTCATTCACTAGAAATAAAATACAAACCACATATGTCACCTTATATCCATTGGTCACATTAAAATGGTATAAAGAAACAAGGAAAGCTTTACTTACTCAGCTTTTTCCAAACTCTCTCATTTCAACAAACCATCAGTATAAAAATTATTATGCTATTTTATTTTATACTCTTCAAAATCCAACATTTGTTGTACATTTATAGTGTATCTCAGTTTAGACTAGCCACATCTCAAGTGCTCAGCAGCCCCGTGTGATAGTAGCTTTCATACTGGAAAACAGAGATCTAGAATCTGAAGGTTCAAAGGAGCTGCCAGCACACATAGGCTCTCAGAGCTTACTACAAATGTGGCTGGACATAAATGCTTACACGTATTTGTAAACCATGCCTAATGGTTCGTTCCCATGTTCTCAGCTCTTAGAGTCCAAGGCCACCTTCATCTACAAAGCAAGTTCATGGACAGCCTGAGTGAGCTACATTAAACCTGTCTCAAGAAAGGACCCTGATATATCGTGTGAGGCTATGCCAGTGCCTGGCAAATACAGAAGTGGATGCTCACAGTCATCTATTGGATGGAACACAGGGCCCCTAATGGAGGAGCTAGAGAAAGTACCCAAGGAGCTGAAGGGGTCTGCAACCCTATAAGTGGAACAACAATATGAACTAACAGGTACCACCAGAGCTCGTGTCTCTAGCTGCATATGTAGCAGAAGATGGCCCAGTCGGCCATCATTGGAAAGAGAGGTCCCTTCATCTTGCAAACTTTATATGCCCCAGTACAGGGGAACACCAGGGCTAAGAAGTGGGAGTGGGTGGGTAGGGGATCAGGGTCGGGGGGGGGTGGTATAGGGGACTTTCAGGATAGCATTTGAAATGTAAATGAAGAAAATATCTAATAAAAGATTGGAAAACAAAGAAACAAAATTTTGTTTTCTAATTTGCAGTTTGTTTCTTGAGTTCTCTAAAATGCCTTCATATGGCATAGTTAGAAATACTAAAAGACATGGAAATGGAGTTCTCCCATAGTTTAGCTCGACCTACAGCTCTGAGCTACCACTTGATGAGCCTGTATCACTCCCTACATTTGCTCTTCTCCTGTACCTTTACGTCCTTTCAAAGGTCGACCCTAGATGCCACCACATCTAAATGTGTTAATTGTATGTTGTGTGGAAGAAGGGAGCTACAGCATGTGTGTGGAGATCAATGAACAACTTACAGTCTGATCTCTCCCGTGTTGATAGGGTCTCCAGGAATCAAACTCAGGTGGCCAGGCTTTCGCAGCAAGTACCTTTTACCCACAGAACCCTCTTCCTAACCCATCCCCCGCAGCTCTCCTCAAGGTTATGGATGAGCCCACTGGACATGGTCACTGACTCTGACACTCCTGTTCAGACACTGAATAGTACTATGCTCCTCTCTTTCATTTTTGCCATCTTGACTTCTCATTATCTAACATTTTCTATTTTTCATTGATATCACAAGTGAACATGTTTTGTGGGTTACAGACGATTTCAGTACACATATACAATATACAGTGATCAAATCAAACTAGCAGAAATGTCTATCACCTCAAACATTTCTTTGTACTAAGAACATTCAAAATCCCCTCTACTAATTATTGTGAAAGATATAATTAAATATAGCTTATAAACCACAATATGACTGGCCCAGCCAAATACCCACAATAGGATAGTAGTGGCACTCTTATCTTGGGGTAACAAGTATCCGCTTAATTGGTCTTAGGCCTACTACCCATGACTGAAGAAAACCAACCCCAGTTGGTATAGCTGCAATTTAACCTCCACACCTGTCTCAGGACACATTGCAAAAGAAGGAATAGAAAGATTATAAGAGCCAGAGGACCAAAATACCTGCTTCTAGAATGTCTTCTAGGCATGACAAGTGATGCTGTGCCCGCGAAATCTAAACAGTATGGGAGACTAAAGAAGACTTACATAATGACATCACCAGTCAACATAATGACATCACCAGTCAACATAATGACACCACCAGTCAACATAATGACATCACCAGTCAACATAATGACACCACCAGTCAACATAATGACATCACCAGTCAACATAATGACACCACCAGTCAACATAATGACATCACCAGTCAACATAATGACACCACCAGTCAACATAATGACACCACCAGTCAACATACCAATACAAATAGGGGAAATTTCACAAGGCCCCACCCCTGGATGAAGAGCTACAGGCGGTCGGTGGCTGCAGAGAAAAGGAAACGTTGGTCTTCTCCATGGACAACCCCTCTGAAAGGGAATCCAGTTACAAATAGTCAGCCTAAATGCATAGACATAAAAACAATATTTAATGGGCTTAGTAGTGGAGGTGGGGGGAATACGAGCCTAACACGTAACAATAATAATTATAAAATGAGATGTTACAAAGTTTAGAGGGAGAAACACAGGAGAAGAAATGAGGAGAAAAAAGTGGAAATGTAAATGTAGTACTCAAAACAAAAAAATTTAGACATAATAAGTCAGTCATACTTATCTGAGTGGACAAGTGCTCTTTCGGCACCCTTTATTTCCTTTGATGCTTTACACAGTTGTTCTTATCATCAGTTTTCATGGTTATAACATGGCTGACAAGACTAACTAACAGGCTTCATGTTTGGTGCAATTGTTATGCACCACAGGAAACGGTCTCTCTTTTTCCCAGGTAATCTTCATAGTATGAGGCAGACATTTTTTTTTAATCCCCACTTAGCAAACGTGGAAAGTGAGGCTTAGGAGATGCTATCTTACTCAAGTTCATGGCTAAAAGGTGATGTAGCCAAAGTGCTCTTAACTACAGCCATATGCCATTATGGATTGATAAGGTATATGTTTGTAGCTTCTAACTGTCCCTGGCTTCTCAGGTAACCCAAAAGGAAGCCACTTCGCAGACAAATCTTTGCCCTGTCCATCCAAGCTTCCTTTGCTATACTCAGTCTTCCATTGACAGAGAAAATATCCCAGCACATACCAACAAGTAGATACAAATCCAAATGCTCTTGAAAATTTTGGGACTTCCTTTACTTTGTAAACAGGAGACTGTCATTAAAGTAATCACAGTTACAGAAAAGAATACAGACAGCTGGATCATGGAGGACCCTGGAGATCAGCCAGTCTCTCTGCTTCACCATGCAGATGTAGATGCTGAGAGGCAAAGACATTGCATCCCAGCCTGGGGTCACACAGCTGGCCAGCAACAGCCTCCCTCACAGCCCTGTGTCACCTCCCACGTAAACTGGCTTCTACTTGCTATCCAATTTAGAACTCAAAGTTCAAGCTCTTAAAGGATTTGCAGTCTGTTTTTCCTTTTTCCCAGTAGACGGAAGCTTGTGAGCTATCACAGCTGCTGGAGGATGAGGGAGGGGGAGGGGGACCCAACACTTGCTGCAGGAAATGTATTCTCAGTGCAGTAGGGACAAGGCTTTCCAAATCTCAAGCCATAACAGTCGTCACTTCATACGATAGCTTAGAATGATTCCAGGATGGCTGGAGAACAGAAACTGAGATACTGAAGGCAAGATCTCCAGATGAGAATCCAAAGTTTTCTCTCTTTATAGTTCCAGAAATCCAGGCCCACTGATAGAACTAACACTTCTGAAAAGGTATGTCAATCAATCTAGCAGCAGCAGTTCATAAGCAAATATCTACTGATTCCTTTTCTCTTTATAACATAGCCAAAGACAAGGATCAAGTGAGTTGGCTTTACAGACTCAAAAACAGATACTTTTTACATTTTTATTAGCATATATTAACCATGTATTATAATGTGTTCTATATATATACATATATATAACATTTGACATATTTCAACCCCATTGAGCTACTTTGTTTCCTTTTCACTCCCAGTAATCCCATTCCTCAACCCAATTAGTCCCCTTCTATTTCTGCGTGTGTGTGTGTGTGTGTGTGTGTGTGTGTGTAAAACACATGAGTTTCATAAGGGTTGCTTATAGGAACAAAACTGAATGGGTATTTAATGAAGCATTTTACTAGCAGTTACTCCACTGAAGAAAGTGTCCCTCTCTTTCCCAGCGACAATTAACTGTCTATAGATCCTCAGGAAAGAGTGGGACCCCAGGAGCTTCTCCTCTCTCCACAATAGAACAATGACAGGCCCAGTCTTGTGTGGGTCCTGTGCAGGTATCACTGCTGCAGGATATTTGATCAGATTGTGAACCCCAAGACTGTGAACCGGAAAAAAACAGTTTCTTGTGGTAGTGTGGTTCAACCCTAGCACACACATTTAACCCAAGAGCTTTCTGTAAACAAGAGCTAAAAAAAAAAAAAAAAAAAAATCAAGAGGCAGAGCAAGCAATCATTTGACAGAGAGTGAACATAAAAAAAAATCTCAGGAAAGAGAAAGGAGGGTCTTGAGTTGAAGGGTACTTAAGACAGCCTGGGGAAGGAAAAGAGATTGTTGTTTTTTCCTTCTGGGACATCGGTGGAGTAGGGAGGTCATCTGACTCCTTTCTCTGCCTCTTTGATTTAGCAGGCTTTCATCACAGCCTCTGGCTCCCAAGTCTCCAATTGGTAAATCAAAGGTTTGGGATTTCATTTGAAAACATATCACAATTGCTCTGAGTGCAAGAGTACATCCACTGCACCGTGCCTGGAAGACGGTGCTTGACTCTGCTCTGCTCTATCCTCCACCTCTTACAGTCTTTCTTCCCCCCTCTTCCATAGTGTTCCCTTAGCTTTAGAGGAGGTGTTATAGAGGTCTCATTTATAGCTAGGCATTCAACAGAAAAGAAGACAGCTTGTGAACATACATATGCCTCATGGCAATCTCCAGACAATACTCCTCCTACTCCTTCCTCTCACCTTGCCTATAGATTTTTTTAAAGCATAAAAAAATACAAATAACTCTGACGAATACTGCATCCACATGACAGTGAAGGATCTGGGGTTACAAACTAGAACACTTTAGTGGTGGTTAAACCTTCAGGGGACCATGTCCTGGGTAACAAAAAGCACATCAGAACCCTTGAATATGTTGGAAAACACATAACCTTAAAGATTACCTAGTGAAAAATTAACAATTTGCAATAGAAGGACAAGACTTTGATGGAAGAAAGGGACCAGGAGTATAGGACAGGAGTGGCAAGATGTATTAATAGGAGACTGAATATGAGAAAGTTACCAGAGGATAACTTTCGGGAGTTGGTTCTCTTCTTCCACCATGTGAGTCCTGTAGATTGAACTCATGTCATTAGTACCTGCTGGGAAATCTCAACAGCCCTCAGTAAGCATTTTTAAAAGTGTTCAATATCTGGGCTGGAAAGATGGCTCATAAGCATCTGTTGTACATGAAAACAGAGCATTCATATACATGGAGTAAATAAATAACATTAAAAAACAAAGTATTCAACAGCATTGGCCATCATGGGAAGGCAGATTAACACTACTTGGAGATTTCAACTCAGTCAAAATGGCTATTTTCAAGAAAACAAATGACAGCAAATGTTGGTGAGGAGGTGAAGAAAAAGGGACTCTGATCCACTATTGGAGGAAGTATAAACTGAAACCACCATTATCAAAATCTTAATTTTGTTAGACTTGTGCATATCTCAAAAAATAAAAGTATAACTACTCTCTAACTCAGCCATAGCCCTTATGGCATACCCAAAGGATTTCACATCCTACTACAGAGATACGAACACATGCATGCTCGCTGTGGCTCTATTCATACATAGTTAACAATCGGTCCATGTGTCCAGCAATTCATGCATAGATCGTGAAAATGTGGTGCATAGACAGTGAATTTTACTCATCTGTAAAAAAAAAATAAAATAAGATAATGAAATCTACAGGAAAATGGTGGATCTGAGATCAGAAGCCGTATAGGAAGTGACATAGGCTCAGAAAGAAAAATGTCACATATGATCACTTGCATGTGGATCCTATCGTCAAACTGAGATGTCTATGTTTGCTCTAGAGTACCTGTAGAGCTCAGGAAGCTAGAAAAAAATCTAGAAAAGCCACGAGAGGTGGAAAGGAAGAGGTCTGAAGTGGACGATGAGACATGATACATGTGATATGAAAGTAGAGAGAGGAAACCTCAGGAATTAAGAGTTTAAGCAGGGATGGGGACGGAGGGTTTGGCTAAAGGAGATGCTACAGTGTCAAAAAACTAAGGATTTACAGGAAAAACTGAGGATCTTATTGAAGACCAGTTGTTTATAAGGCAGTTAAAATACTTAAATTTCTAAAAAGAAGGCATTTAAACAGAGATATCCTGTGTGGGTAGATAATGCCAGTGCCAGGCATAGGATACCTCCCTATGAGTTATTGGTCAAAGGTGGTTGGGATCTCCCAACACAGTGCAAACTACTGCCATTGCTCTTGGCTGCCCTCCAAAATGAGATGGTAAAGATCCTACTGCTGAAGACACACTGTGGTTGCAGAACCTAGAAAAGACAACGTAGAGCTGACCTGAAAACGTCTCCCTGCTGCCTAGTTTTGACAGTGCTGGGAGGTGTTATGCAGTCTGCCAGGGCAGAAAAGACTTCAATAGCCTTACCCAGCATTAACTACTACAAGAGCAACCTGCCAACCAAGATGTGCCCACTGGCAAAATCGTGGCATGACCATTAGGGAGATAACAAGCTGCCTTCTGATTGGATATGAGGCCTCTTCTACAGGAAAGAATTAGTGCTTTGTAGTGTCACCTGATCAAAGCCCAGAGCTTCCAGAGGGAAGTCTTAAGTCCTAGAAAGAAGCAAACTACTGTTTTGCAAGCCACCAAACTGCCTTCTAAATGTTTACTTTCATACAAATAGATTAGTGCTGCTCTCAACCTTGGTCACAGAAACTCCATCTTGAAATGCACAGAGACTGATAACTGGTCCAAGTGCTGAGTATTGAACTACTGAGTGCTTAGTCCTGAAGGAGATATCTAAATCACCCCACAACTATCACCACCGTCACAGAAGGGGGGACAGGCAGAAAGATGGGAAAGAGGATGGAGAGGAAGGCTATGAAATACGTGGCTCTATAATGCATAAAATCACTGATGCTATGGTTCATGGACAAGATCTGCACAACACTGAATCAATCAACATTCCAGCATGGATAAAGGAGGGACTCACCAAGGGCCCAGCCCTAGCTAAGGAGTTGTTAGCAACTGATAGCTACTGGGGAAGAGAGAGTGGGTCTTTTCAGGGATATGGCTGTTCTTAGGTTGTTCATGTTCCAGTGGATGGTCCTTTACCTATGCAGATGCAGACAGCAATAAGTGTACTTGGGCTATTGGAGGAGGAGGAGGAGAAGATGGTGACAATTATTCTGGTGATGTTAGAGAGGGCGTACATCACTGCGAGTGGGCTTTGAGGGATCAAAGTCTCATTTACAACAGTTCTCTGTGAGTGTGCTTGCCACCGAAGGTGTGAGCTCCTGACTTGCTGCTCCAACTGCCACACCTGTTGCCTGCTGCCCTGTTCTCCCTGATAAGACGGACTCTTATCCCACAGAAACAATAGGCCAAAATAAGCTGGGGGTTTTTTGGCTGGGTTTTTTTTTTCCTGTAAGGTGACTTAGTCATGGTGCTTTGTCACAGCAATTGAAAAGTAACTAATACAGAAGAAGTACAAATGATACTCCCACTAGCAGAGGCCACCACCAAGCTTGTGCCCAGTTAGAAGGTTCTGAGGTCACACCAGGCTTAAGGACAAAGAACACTGGATTTTTCAGCTATGTCTGTTGAGGGCACCAAATAGAAGGGGAGGGAAAAAAAAATCCTGGCAGAGATGTCCACAGTCTGCTGAACAACGGGATCTGAAGGAATAACAAGTTTGGAAGACATCTGGACTGACAACAGAGCCATAAAACATGGATGAAGTTGCCAAGAAGGAAAAGGATTAAAAACAAAGCTTTATAGAGAATACCAGGCTTAAGAACGAGAGAAAGCGTGTTGGAGTCTGTAGCTTAGGTTTTTAAAAAGGGAAGAAAAGAGGACGTGAAGTTGGAAGATGTAGAAGGGTTTGCGGATGAATGTGATCAAAATACGTTGTATATATGTAAATTTCACAAAGAATAGATATATTTAAAAATGAAATTATCAAGCAGTGAAAGCAACAAGTAGAATACAAGCTCAAAAGAAAAAAATCACTGATGAAGCCACAAGAAATGTTGACTAAGCCATGTTCATCACAGGACAGTGTGTCAGGCCACCCTGCGGGGAGAAAAGCAGATGGACAGATAGACATCAATGGGGTAAGAGCATGGGGGTACAAAAAGCTACCAAGAAAAGGGAGGTGAATGAGGTTAGAGAGAGTCTGAACAGAGAGGGGGCAAGCCAGATAGAAGGACCTAATCTTCAGTGGAAGAAAAACAAATCAAATCAATCAAATTAGTAATTCCCCGGGGAGAGAACGGAAGGCTGACGAAGAGGCACGCAGGCCTCTCAAGGGTGCTGGCAGTTGCTTGAATCGAGATAGGAACTGAGGTTCGGCATCTGAATTAGTCAAAACTCAGCAAACATGCCCGAGGGTGTACGCACTTCAGCGCGCAGTTTACTTCAAAGGGGAGAAAAGCAAGCAGCTGTTGTGCTCTAGGTTTTGAAATTAATGCGGAACTCCTCAGAGGAAAGATTTACAGATCTCCGTGATTTTCTTGCAAATCCATGAAATGATAGATTGGTAGAATGAAGGACAGGGTGAGCAGGAGAGACTTTGTCAACATTGGGAGCTGTTCATTTTCAAATGCTTTTGATTTTGCTGTATGTTTGCAATTTTTCATAGACCACTGGAGTTCTGAAGTTTTGTTTCTTCCATCCCTGAGTTTTTAGCCGTGGTCGTGACTGTGTACAGAACTGTTCCTCCAGCGAAGCCCGAGGAGAGATGCAGAGGTGAGGTGACATTGATGGGCTGGAATAGATGGATGGACCCATGTAGTCAGACCCATCACTCACTGCCTACGCTCACGAGCTGGACTTGGGGGGGTGGCTGTACCCTGTCCTCTCTGCTTTGCAGATTTAAATTCTTCCAAATTAAGGGAAAAAAATTAAACCAGATCCCTGAGAGGTCGCGCCTACACAAACAAGAGTGTATCTGCTTAAGCAAGTGCTTCCCTCGAGGCCAATGGGGCTGCGGTCCAACCACCTGGGACAAAACAGGCCCTTGATTTAAACTGATGATAAGTGCAGAGCCAACAGCCAGAGGAAGCCTGTTTCTCACACTCTGAAGGTGCCGTCAGCTGCGCTGGGCTTGTTCCCACATGGTCTGTCAGTGTCCTCCAGCCAAAACGCAGCAAGCCTACATACTTGACTGGGGTTTTACTCTCTTCCCAAGAACCTCAGGACCTTGTAAAAGCTGGGGGAAACCCTACAGCTATGGTAAACACATCTTTTCAAGGCTCTCCTTCAGGCACCACAAATACACACCCAGGCCTCTTTGACTCCCTATTTGAAAACAAAAGACTCTCCTAGACATGCCGACTCAACACTATGTATGCCTACCTGGACACCTGAGATTACTCTCATCAGAACATTAGTCCTATAATACTAAAAACTGTTGCTTATGGGACTGTAGAGATGACTCAGTGCTAAGGAGCGCTTGCTGTTCTTCCAAAAGATTTGAGTTTGGTATCTTGTACCCATGGAGGAGGCCCATAGCTACCTATAACTCCAGCTGCAAAGGGTCCAGTATCCTCTTCTGGCTTTGGTAGACACCTGTGAGTATGTGGCTCATACTCACACAAACACACAACATACACATAAACAAAAGTAAAAACAAACCTTAAAAAAGGGAATGTCCCCCAGACTAGGTTCATACTAAATGGAAAGGTATCTTGCTTAATATTAAATAACCAGCTAAGCCAATAGCTGGAACACACAATTATTATTAGTATTTGGGAACAACAATTTGTAAAACACCCACAGTTTCTACAGCTTTGCTATTCCATTTTGTCTCATTCTTTGTGCAGTTCTGAAATCTGAGCTGGGCATCAAAGTTTAACAGGTACATGTACATACACTACTACAGCCATCAACACCCCAGTTAAGGAGGCCAGGCCAAGTGCGTTAGTGTCATAATCAGTATATAGAACAATCACCAGCAAAACTAGAATTAATAACTGTCTGGCTGACTCCTAATCCCCTTTCACCTACCCAGTGTCATTCTGAGAAACAGTCAAGGGGATTTCTCAGAATATGATGCCCTTCTGCATGAACACTAACCTGAGTTGGGGATATCTGGTCTCTGCCTAAGTTACCAGTGAATGGGACCTGATGATTGGGGACTTACTTGGAAAGCAGGAAGAGCAAGCGGTTGAATAAATGCCACCATCCATAAAACCCCAGATGTTTGGCTTGCTGTGTCAACATGTCAAATGTCTCATATAATTAATTCAGGTAAAAAGATAACTGCTGCGCTAAACACCACATTAATCTCTGGCAACCACTCTGCATGCATTTTCTTGAGAATTTCTCCCGCCCCATGGGCTCCTTTCCTCATCCTGATTAAAGAACAAAGCATCATACTTCTGGAGCCCTCTGGGGCTACACAGGGACTGGCTAGGATCACCCAGCACTGTCAGCATGAAGATCAGATGACCCCAAACAGGAGTTCATGAGATCTCTCCTCCTCCCCTGGTTCCTGAGTCTAGGGAGATAACTGAATGTTCTGGGTGAGTTTATAAATAAGGACTGGCCGGAGGCTGTCTTCACTATTGGTACTGTCCCCAACAGATGAGCATCTAAGCTCTGTGGAGACACAACCTTCCACTTCTGCTTGTAGTTTCAAAGCTGAACCAGCAGCAACTTGAGTAGAGCCCAAAAGTCCTGAAAGTGCCATTTCATGGGCAGCTGCCACCATCTTCTTCTGAAAAGAGTCTGGGGTACCATCATGATTATGATACCCTATATAGTCACTGAAAGGCCCAGGAATCTGTGAGTGCCTTCAAAGTTACTGATCACGGTGCTAGAGAGATGGCCCAGCTGTTGAGAATGTTGCTGCTCTCACACAGGAACTGGCTTAGGTTTCCAGCTCTCTACCATATGTTACTGGCCGTTACAGGACATCCAGTGCCCTGTTCTGGCTTCCTTGGACATCAGGCACACCTGCAGTATACTTGCATACATGCAGATAAAACATTAAATAAAACATAAAGTAAAAATAAATCTAAGTTATTGATTTCAAACAGTTTAGCAGACATTCCATTGTATCTATTGACTGATGGATGTACCCAATGGTGGTACCTTAATGACCACCCATGTTACATATTAAGACATATTCTCAATGTCTTTCCCTCTCTAAACATGGGCTCTATCTCATACTGTAGGCAACAGAGAGAAATGGCTTTCTCCATACACTCCTAGCCCAGTCTGATTATCCATAGCTCTTCTACACGGCAAGTGCCTTTTCTCTGACCAGCCCAAAAAAAAAAAAAAAAAAAAAAAAAAAAAAAAAAAGGAAAAGGAAAAGGAAAGGGAACCTGCACAGCAGCAAGTGGCAAACCCAGGCAGGCAAACAGAAAGTTCCCAGTCAACCAACCAACGGCTAACTGCAACAGTGCAGATTTCTGTACTGCTCATGAGCCAATGGTTACTATCATTAACAGTCCCCAGACTCCAGGGCTCTTTGCTTCACTTCTTGAAACCTTCACAGTATCTATTGATGGCCAGATTTCCAAAGCTGCTGTAGCTGCCATCAAAAACTTCTTAGCATCATTTTCCTCTCTACCTCTGTAAAGAGTTTCAAAAATTGAGCCAAATCTCCCATAATGTCATTAAACTGAAAGAAAAATAATTTAACAATGAATGGAATGATTTTAGGAAAATAGTCTTATTTCACTAAATTTATTCCTTTGAGTAAAATAAATACTTTTAAAGGAGCATTTGATTCTTAGGGATTAAAGTCACTGTTATAAGACACCCCTTACCATCACCCCCCCAAAAAGTAGGAGACTGGACTTCAAGTTTAATTATTACCACAGCTGAACAGATGGAATGAGATTACTTCCCTGTGCTATGTAGTCATAATTCAGTATGTCAAAATAGTCTCTGATTTTATTAAAGATTTTTTTCTCTGTCTCTCCCAAATATTTTGCCTAAAGGAAACCTTTGTAAGTCATTCCCTCCCAATTGTACCTTCTCAAAATATTACCTCTGAAAAATAAATGTTTACCAGAGATATAAGCTCCACTCATTCATTAAAAGACAGCATTATAAAATATAAAGGTGACCTACTGTCTTATCTACAGATATCCTGCTTTATGCTAACTGACCAATCACCAAAAGAAAGAACCAGGTTGGGCTTTGTTTCACGTCCATACAGGATTTTGGCCTAAGGAAATGATTGTGTGTGTGTGTGTGTGTGTGTGTGTGTGTGTGTGTGTGTGTATTATACATATATATATTAGTTTTAGCTAAAATGGGAACTTGACAAACCCCTCAGGTTTCTAAAATAACGCAGAGGATTTAAAGAGTATGTCTTACTAGATCCCCCAGATGCTGGCAAAGTCCTAGAGGATAAAGAGGTGTTGGGAGAGAACAAGATGTTTACGTCACTTATGATTTCTGGTAGAATATACACCTTCTTTATGAAAAGATTCACAAAAGTAAAATTCTCAGCTATCTATGTTTAGAGTGAATCCTCTTTTCTTTACCTCAAATCATTGAAAAGGCCAACACCACCTACTTTTATTAGACCTGCTGGAAACTTCTCATGAGCTCTTTGCCCTTTGTCCATAAATATAGTTTATACACCAATGAGTTTGCTCACTTTCAAGGACAACATCATAAATAATTGACAGCTACTGAGCACTGTTTGTGTACCTCATACAGTCCTTCGTCATACACCTGTATGAACCTTATCACTACACTAAACTCTGCTTAGACTAGAAGGCTCAAAATCTGAAGTCAGGAGTCTCAGCCAGCAAAGGACTGTCATAGATCCAGGTCGGCTATAGGCACACACAAGGACATCCATGATGGTATGAACTTGGGATATTCCCACTGAGCCTGTAAGCAACCAATAGTCAGAGTCCTCCAGATTCTACAGAATCCCATCGTCTGGCCCATACTCTGTCTTTGTTTTTCCCCTTACCCACCCCACCCACTTATCTCTTCTGCATGTCCTGGCTGCACTACGACTTAACTCTTCCAGGATTTATACCACAAACATTTCCAACTCAGACTGTACATGAGGCAATGCCCCCAAATAAATAAATAAATAAATAAATAAATAAATAAATAAACAAACTACTGCCTACGTAGCCTTGAGTTCTCAATAATCCCAACCCCTGAGAAAATTGAAAAACATCTCCACAAGCCACGTGCTTGCTGGGATCAGAACACAAATACACACCACCCCATTATAAAGAAATTTATGGAATCAAGTGTTAGGTCTTGGAATACAAATTACTCCCAAAAAGGCTCATGTGTCGCAGTTGGCAGCACTACTTTAGAGGTCCTGGGAATTTTGAGAAATGGGACCTAACCAGGTGTGATGATGTACACATTGAATTCCAGCACCTAGGAAGCAGGGGCAGGTGGATGTCTATCAATTTGAGGCCAGTTTGAGTTATGTAACAAGCTCCAAGCCAGCCAAGGTTACATAGTAAGACCCTGTTTCCCTGAACAAAAATAAACAAAAAATAGGTAGGACCTAACTGGAAAAAAGAAGTAGGTCACTGGGGCCAAATTTTGGGAGAATACATCTTGTCCTGCCCCTACCCACCCATCCATCAATCACTCTCTGTTTATGAAATGGCTTAAGCCACATGCTTTTAAAAACAAGAGGTTCTGTCTCACCGAAGGCACAGAATGGCTGGACAGAGCCAAAGACCACTGACTGAAACCTCTGGAAACCAAGAGTCAAAACGAATCCTTCCTCCCTTAAATTGTTTGCTCGGCTATTTCATCACAGTGACAAAAAGTTACCAACAGAAAACAGGCACAGAAGTGGAGATGGCTCCGTGGTTAAGAGTGGCCTGCTTTTCCAGAGGACCTGGATTCAATTCCCAGCTTCCCACATGGTGGCTCACAACCATCTGTAACTCTAGTTCTGGAGGGAACCTACATCATCCCCCAGGATCTGTGAGCACCAAACACACACACACAGTACACATATAAACACACAGGTGAAATACCCAGTGAGAAAAAAACTAAATTTTAATTTAAAAAATTTAGGGCTCACTTCAGCAGCACGTAAACTGAAATTGGAACAATACAGAGAAGATTAACATGGCCCCTGCACAAGGATAACATGCACATTCATGGAGCGTTCCACATTTAAAAAAATAAATAAATAAATTTAAAAACAGGCAAGAGGAATATGAGTAGGAGGTAATTGAAATGATTACCCAACAAAATCTATTCTCTAAATTACACTAACCAAATAAGACACTTATTTTTTTATTTATTATTTATTATATGTAAGTACACTGTAGCTGTCTTCAGACACTCCAGAAGAGGAATGGTTGTGAGCCACCATGTAGTTGCTGGGATTTGAACTTAGGACCATTGGAAGAGCAGTCGGGTGGTACCTGCTGAGCCATCTCACCAGCCCAATAAGACACTTATTTAATCAACATCATATATGTAGCTGTCATGGTAAGGGCTAGGGAAATGTCATGAGATGATGGCTACTTTTAAGTATGCATGAAACCGCATACTGTTAGAGAGAACCCAGCCATTCTAAAGCACTGACTTCTTGCTATGCATTCTGCACGGTCTCCGTAAAGCTGCACATTACTATAACTGTTTTGACTGTTGTACTGTAATTGTTGAAAAGGGATACCGTAGAACACCGAGCCAACTGAAACTAAGAAGACACATAGAGGAACAGAAACTATCTTCTCAGGGGCACTTTTTTTGTATTAGTACACACACATCATCATCATCATCATCATCATCACACAAAATGAAGCAGTTAAAAGATCAAGCTGTGCTTTGCTCTTTCAATCATCATTACCCTTTTTGTTAAAGGCTCCCTTGGGTGCCTTGTGTTATACATATAAGAAGCCAAGCTACATCACCTGCCAACTGACTCCAGATCAGAGTTCTATTCAGCCCATATGACAGATCAACACACCTGTTCATAGACTCCACCGTGAACTTGCAAAACTATTTGATTTTGAAAAAAAAAAAATGAGACTCCAAATACAACCAATATTTTGGGCTAACCTATAGTATATATCTCTATATTTTATAATCCCTATATAACATTCCATAGATTGAATAATGGAAACTAATTGTACAAGTTTGTTCACTCATTTATTCATTCCTTCATACAACATCCAAGATGTTCCTTGTATAGGCCATGTACTGTCTTGGGTGCTAGAACTGGAAAAAATGATAATGACCACTCCTACAGGGAATAAAGACATATCTCAGTTGGTAGAGTGCTATTTAAAATTGGTATGGTGGTGGACAACTGTAATCCCAGCACTCAGAAGATGGGGTGAAGAGAATCAGCTGTTTAAGGTTATATTCAGCTACACAGAAAATTCAAAGCCAGCATGGATTGTATGAGACCTTGTCTCAAAATGAATGAATGAATAAATAAATAAATAAATAAATAAATAAATAAATGAAAGTATTTATCACTTCCCACCTCCCCATCTTGACACTGGTACCCAATGTTCAAAAGATCTTAGCAGTAGTGTACCTCAATTGTAAATAGAGTAAGCAGTAAGTGGTTGAAGGTACACTGTTGGAACACAGAAATGGCATTTCAGGCCTGTCTACATCAAACTAATAAGTAAACATATAAAAAATAAAATAAGCTGGATTTCTCACTCTAATAAGGTATTTCTACACTTTTCCATATAACATATATGTGCATATATATGCAGGTATATTTATGAATATGGTGTGGTTTAGAATGAAAGTAAACTCCAAAAATCTCATGTGTTGTAATCATGGCCCCAGCTGGTAGAACTAATTACTGAGAACTCAATTGATTTGATCATAATTTGACAGTATTATTGGGAGGTGGCAGAAAATAGGATGTAGGACCTAGTCAGAGGACATGACTTTGAAAGTTAGACTTGTCTCCAGACCCTTCCCCCCAACCCTCTCTTTCTCTGTGATGTGTGTGTGTGTGTGTGTGTGTGTGTGTGTGTGTGTATTCCACAAGCCATGAGGTAATCATCTCTGCCATGTTTCCACCACCATAAAGTTCTGCCTTGCCTCATGCCCAAAGCAATGGAGCCAGTCACCCATCATCTCAAACAAAGAACAAACACTCTGGTCTGGGCCAGTGCCCTGAGCAGACCTTGGGCACAAACTCTGCAGCCAGTCCCACAACACCCATAGGAAGCTCCATTCCCAGGTGCTCTAACATGCATGGGATCCCAGGATCCCAGGAGTTTGGTCACACCAGTATCTCAGGATCCCAGAGGCAGCTTGACTCCCAGGAGCTCTGACACACACACAGGATCTCAGGATCACAGGATCACAGAATCACAGGATCCCTGAGACAGCTGAACTCTGAAGAGTTCTGACACAACCAGGATCACAGGAAAGACAGGCTCCAGTCAGATATAGCAAGGGCAGGTAGCACTAGAGATAATCAGATGGCAGGAGGCAAGTGTAAGAACATAAGCAACAGAAACCAAGGTTACTTGGCATCATCAGAACCCAATTATACCAACATAGCAAATCCTGGATATACTATCACACTGGAAAAGCAAGATTCAGATCTAAAATCACTTCTCATGATGATGAGAGAGGACTTTAAGAAAGACATAAATAACTTCCCTTAAAGAAACACAGGAGAACACAGGTAAACAGCTAGAAGCCCTTAAAAAGAAAACAAAAAAATCCCTTAAAGAATTACAGGAGAACACAAACCAGTGAAGGAATAGACCTAAACCATCCAAGATCTAAAAATGGAAATAGAAACAATAAAGAAATCACAAAGGGAGACAACTTTGGAGATAGAAAACCTAGGAAAGAGATCAGGAGTCATACATGCAAGCATCACCAACAGAATATAAGAGATAAAAGAGAGAATCTGAGGGGCAGAAGACACTATAGAAAACATTGACACAACAGTCAAAGAAAATGCAAAAGGCAAAAAGCTCCTAAATCAAAACATTCAGGAAATCCAGGACACAATGAGAAGACCAAACTTAAGGATAATAGGTATAGAAGAGAGTGAAGATTCTCAACTTAAGGGCTAGTAAATATCTTCAACAAAACTATAGAAGAAAACTTCCCTAACCTAAAGAAAGAGATGCCCATAAACATACAAGAAGCCTACAGAACTCCAAATAGACTGAACCAGAAAAGAAAATCTTCCCATCACATAATAATCAAAACACCAAATGCACTAAACAAAGAAAGAATATTAAAAGCAGTAAGGGAAAAAGGTCAAGTAACTTATAAAAGGCAGGCCTATCAGAATTACAACAGACTTCTCACCAGAGACTATGAAAGCTAGAAGATCCTGGGAAGATGTCATACAGACCTTAAGAGAACACAAATGACAGCCTAAGCTACTATACCCAGAAAAACTCTCAATTACCATAACCAGAGAAAACAAGATATTCCAGGACAAAACCAAATTTACACAATACCTTTCCAGAAATCCAGCCCTATAAAGGATAATAGATGGAAAACACCAGCACAAGGATGGAAACTACACCCTAGAAAAAGCAAGAAAGTAATCTTTCAACAAACCTAAAAGAAGATAGCCACCCAAATATAATTCCACTTCTAATAACAAAAACAACAAGAAGTAACAATCATATTTCCTTAATAACTCTTAACATCAATAGACTCAATTCCCCAATAAAAAGACATAGACTAACAGACTGGATATGTAAACAGGACCCAACATTTACTGCATACAGGAAATGCACCTCAGTTACAAAGAGACACCACCCCAGAGTAAAAGGTTGGAAAACAATTTTCCAAGCAAATGGTCCCAAGAAACAAGCTGGAGTAATCATTCTAATATTGAATAAAATCAACTTTCAACTGAAACTTATCAAAAAAGATAGGGAAGGACACTTCATATTGGTCAAAGGAAAAATCTACCAAGATGAACTCTCAATTCTGACATCTATGCTCCAAATGCAAGGGCACCCACATTCATAAAAGAAACTTTAAAAAAAATAAAATAAAATAAAAAATAAATAAAATTAAATTAAAAAAAGAAACTTTACTAAAGCTCAAAGCACACATAGCACCCCATATAATAATAGTAGGAGACTTCAACACCCCACTCTCATCAATGGACAGATCATGGAAACAAACTAAACAGAGACACAGTGAAACTAACAGAAGTTATGAACCAAATGGATCTAACAGATATGTATAGAACATTTCACCCTAAAGCAAAAGAATATGCCTCTTTTCAGCACCTCATGGTACCTTCTCCAAAACTGAGTGTGCTTGAAATTATCATTTTCTTAATGTTTAACTTCAAAGAGTTTTTGCTATTTTGAAATTTTTTAAATATACTTACTGATGTAGAAATACTGATAATCTTTTTTAAGTAAACTGATTGTTAGACAATGTATACAGATATATAATGCATTTTAAATACTCTCTCACTATGTCAGTTGGTATCATATAAGGGCTTTTGAATATGTTCCTTAATTATTCATTTTTAATATTTTATGTTCTTTTACTATGCTTAATTCCCAAAGACTATTTTGTATGTTTTGGAACAATTTAGTATTCAACATTAGATATAGGATCCTCAGTTATTGATAGTATTAGATATTCATTAATGATTTTTAGAGTATGAAAGCATATGATTATAAAAGTTGAACAAAATCTTTATGTATTTGATTTCAAAATAGTCAATATTATTAATATGTTTGGTATATAAAATGCATTTAAATAATAAAAAAATTTAAGGAAAACAAACAAACAAAACCCACACTCCTTTTCAGTTTGATTTTTGGAGGTTAAAATATAGAGAAGTAATGAACCTGACAAATAAACATTGGCTTGGTTTCTAAATATTACCCTTCTCTTATAGGAAGCAAAGGTGCTAGAAGGGTCATAAATCTTAGGATTAAGGCAGCGAACATGCGAGATGAACCTTGGGATAACTTATGTCAGAAACTCAAAAACCACACCATGAATGATGAACATGTGTCAGAAGAACATGGGAGGAGCTCGGACAAAGGAAAGGGTTAACATTAAAGCCAATAATGGTGGCAAGAAGACAGAACAAGACTGGCCCACGGAAATAAATACACAAACCCATAAATGAGAGGAAAGGGGCTTTCTTATAACCAAATGCCAACCAGTAAGTGTAAAAGAAATGACAGGAATAGATTATCACTGGTGTTAGATTCATGTGACCATGGATAAGTGCTAAAGCTAACAGTAAAAGACGTTACTAGAATAGTAAAGAAGTCTCCACAGTAATCAAATATGAGGGGGAAATGAGGCTCTTACTGGGGGGAAATCCGGCAGACTCCAATCCTGGATGATCAAGGTTAGCGTCTCCAGGGGTGAGTGAGTCACCATCATGCACCTCTTGACTTGATGCCTAAGAACTCAGCAGCATCTCCAGTTTCCTTTCCAGAAGGAATGGCTAAGTCTGAGTCTGATGACAAGGAAAGATTGTGTGGACCTTGTAGAAGATTACCCTGCAGAAAGGTCTGACAATCCATGCAAAAGATGAGAGAGATAGTCTAGTTAAAGATGCTGACAAGAAATCATTGCTAATGCAACCCATGCCAAGATAGATGCAACTTGGCCCAGAATAGAAAAAAAAAGTGAATTAGAACCATGCCATTAGGACAAAATCCGTGGAATCTGTGATGAGCACTATGTATCTATCTATACTGATTCCTACTAGATAGTGTTAGTGGAGGCAATGTAAGAGAGGTCTTGTTTTAACAGTATTAAGAAATAAGTCACCATGTCTTAAATGTTTAAGAAATAGGTCCCCCCTGGCCCTGGGGTCATGAGAGTGGGACAGTTGGCCCTGCTCCTTACCAGCAGCAGCACTTGGGAGAGTGGGCCCTGTACCTCATCTGGGCAGCACAATAGAGCTGGGCCTGAATATGGGGTGTGATGGTGAGCTGTCTGAAGGTATAAGTGTGGGAGAGCCAGCCCTGACTCTTGTCTACTAGGTGGTGGCACTGGGAGAGATGCTCTCCCTCATCCCTTGACATCTATAGGGAGAGCTGACCCTGGGTCATGAGACTGGGAGAATTGGCCATGTCCCTCACCAGCTGCAACACTCAGGATAACAGGGTAGGAGAGCAGAAGAGCAGGTGGTCTGACCAGCTCAGACACCTTGTGGGCCCAGATTCAGGACTCTGAGCTGGTCCACCCCAATATCTACCCCATCAATGAACTGCTGGAGTAAATTAAAGGGCCAATAGTCCAGATCCAAAACTACAGGATCTCCATGACACAGGACATCAGAAGGAATCCCAGTAAGCATCCAGTATTGATCAAGTAGCAGAGCCAGACCAATGACCCATTACAATGAACATTTGCAAGCTAAGAAATGTGGACAAGGGGGTATACCATGGGACATACTGTGACACACTACAGCTTCCACAATAAGGTTTTTTTTCCTCTGTTGGGGGATAGGTTGCAAAGGTGGAGGTGGTTACAAGAGAAGATGAGTAGGATTGGGTACATGATGTAAAATTCACAAAGACCCAATAAATTTTTTCTAAAAAAAAAAAAGAAAAGAAATATGTCATCATGCCAGAAAAAAATGTGTGTGATATGTATATGTGGAGAAACGTGGTGACCAGGCAATGAAATATAACTAGAAACTCTGAAAGTTGTACAGCTACAATGTTTTGTATTAACAACTTTGCAGATTGAAAGTTTTGATGTTTAGTAAAAAGGGAGCCACTGGCCTTGGAGTTACATTGATGGGTTTAAATTCCCTGAGTCATCTTTTGCAACCCTTTTTTTTTTACCACCTCACAGAACTGGTGTGAAAATAAATAGCCCATGATAAAATTTCCATGTGGACTTGTGCTATGTCCCAAGAGTTTACCAATAAACTTCCTAACTCTCCTCCACTGGGGCTTACCTGATGGGTGGATATGTACAGGGTGTGTGTGTGTGTGTGTGTGTGTGTGTGTGTGTGTGTGTGTGTGCAGCAGACAGATGGGGGATAACTCGATGTACAAGTAAAAGAAAGTGACATGAGTGGTGTGGTTGAGGGGTGTGGCTGAAGGTTTCAATGGCAGTTCTCAAATCAGGTGTTAGAGGATGGGACAGTATTGGAGAAGGATGAGGCATGGGACATTTTGGAGAAGCCTGGCAGATGCAGTCACATTAGTGTGACAGACAGCGCGGGTAAGAGCAAGCAGTACAGGGCTGATGAATGGTTTTGGACAGGGAAACACAATCCAGACCAAGAAGAATCTACTGAGCCAGGCTTGGAAGTTTAGGTGACATCCTCTACCTAGAATGATGGGGGGGAACACCTGCTATGACTCTCTCAGTAGCCACAGACTTCATTGCACCCCAGACAGCCGCCACCACTCACCTGGAACAGGCACATGAAATGGAATCCATTCGCCTCCTGACTAAAGTGATTGGGGGTTTTAGAGGGCTTGTGATGAGTAGCTGAGGTGATTTCCCCTTTAACACAGCAAACTTTAATCTACTTGAGGTTGATCTAGGAATGGACTGCTTTGCTGAGTTTGAAGGGCAGCTAAGTTCTGAGTATAGTAAAAGAGCTACCTGGTGGAATGAAGTTTATCACTTCCCAAGACTCAGTTTCTCTGAATGAAAAGGGAGAGTTGACAATAGCAGTGTTTGCTAAAATACTAAGGCTAACTCTGAAGTCAGAGTAGCAGGGAAATCTGGGAGAGATCTTGAGACAAGCATAGAGAAGTCACAGCTAAAACCTTCTGCGTGCAGGGCCATGAAGGTAGCAATTCACATCACAGCCAGAAACTCGGTTATAGGATTGAGAAAAGCGAAAACACATTGTAAGCAGAGGCCTGGGGAGCACGCGGCATCCTGCTTTAAGACGCTGGCTGTTTTTGAAATAAAACTTTAAAACGTGCCGTAAAGGCAACTATTCCACTGGGGAAAGAGTACCCTAAAGTGTCTTTGATTGTAACGATAGGAAAGACTTTCATCTGTGCTCTTTACGAGGTTAATTGTAACCCTCTCCCTTGTAACCCTCTCCCAGCACAGAGAGGCTTTTCTCGTGAACCTTGTGGTTGAAATCTTACACTGTATGATAAACCTTCCTTCTTCAGCAGGAACGTTCCCAAAGAGTGGACCAGTAGCAAAGGAGCGAAAGCCGGTAAGAAGAAATGCCTTTTGCTGGCGTACATTTGCCATGCGAGCACACAGCCTGCTGCCCTCCAACTACACCAAGTCCTCAACCAAGGCCAGCCAAGTCCTCATCAAGCCCTAAACCAAGGCAAAGTGAGGACTTAGCACAAGGCTTGGCATGGGGGAGAGAGGCCATCTGTATGTAGCTCATGGCTCTTCTAGCATCTTAGCTTTTGTCTTCTATACTATGACCATTAGATCTGCTCCTATGCCACCACCGTCAGAGATGCAGCAAGGACGAGGACCATTTTGAAGCTCTGTACGCACATATGAAGTCTCCAGCCGCGTCGTTCCCACACTAACCTCCCACAGCGCGCACGGAGCAAAGAGGACCCATCTATCTGCCTTCTCACCGCAGAAGTCCAGGTATCTGCACATTCTGCCGAAAGAGTGGCCCTGCTTGCCTGAGCTCGGGCTCTGCTTGCAGGATCAGTGTCATCCTCTTCTGTCTTACAAACCATCCCGCAGGTTCCTAAGGGCCATTGTGCAGGGTAAATGTCGGAACTCCAATTGTTTTCATCTGCAGCCGCGTGCACAAATTCCCCACTTTTCTCATTGAACCCTGAGTCACGGCTAAGAAGACTAGTGCACAGGATTGCATTCTCAGCCTGCCCACCGTGGGCCTAGAACTGTACTAGATGCTTCACAGCCACCAGCCATAGCTTACGCAGATATCATTTGCAGATATCATTTGCAGAGGGAGAGCCAAAGTCCTGTGAGAGAGGTAAAGTAATTATCTTTGTAAGAGTTAAGTGTTGATGCCATATTGGGCCTATACCAAACCATTTCTTTGTGCTCACCTTTTCTTGTGCCCACTTCCTCACAGAACTGAAAACTCTTGTTCCTAAGAAGTTCTGAGTTGGAAAATAGCAAAGACTTCTGGGACTGAGCACCTTAGATGGCTGCAAAGAAACCATTGTACAGCGCACTGCCACACTAGACATCCCAGTTTTGCTTTACATTCTTCACAAATAGAGAAAACAATTAAGAATTTTATTCCTTTAAGCCTATTCTAGATAACTCATCAAAAGGCACTTTTGGTCCCCAGAGTTAGGACTCAGCAGGTAAAGGGACCTGCCATACAAGACTAATGGCTGCAGTTTAGTCCCTGGAATCCATGCAAAGGTGAAAGGAACGAACTGAGTCTACAAAATTGTCTTCTAACCACCAAATGTCTACCAGGGAAAGGGTATGCACACATACATTATACATACATGTATGTGTATGAATTTTTTGTGTGGTGGTCATAGAACTAGTGGAAACTAGCTTTCTCCCTCTGTTACGTAGGTCCCAAGATTGAACTTGGGGACAAAAGTGTTTTTGAATACCAACCACTCAACTGTACTCAACAAAAATAGTTTCAAGACACTAGGCTAGACATCGGGGAGAGAACAAGGCAGGAAACTCTTGCCCTCGTGGGTCTCCCGTTTGTGGATCAGGTTACTAGAGGAGTTGTTTAGTATACTAGTAAAGTGAGAGGAAGAAAATTAGGCACAGTGTGGTTTGTTCCAGAATAAGTCACGTGATAAGTTCAGACCTCACAGGGAATAGTCCAGGATGAGTAGGTATCTGCATGAGCAAGAATGGACAAATGACGGGGGCAACCTGGGCAAAGATTTGAGGAGAGATAGGCTCAGCCCCTCATCTCGTCCATCACCCCACTCCACCCCTACCCCCACCCCTTCCCGGAACTATGTGATGATTCATAGCCATTTTCTGCCAGATTGTGGAAAGGGGTCCCCTAAGCACTGGGGTTGGTCCAAGGCTCCGGGTTGGACTGAGACCTACTGATTCTTTGCTTCACTAAGGGCAACAGAAAGCAAATGAAGGTTGTAGCCTGAGGAGCTCTGTTCTCTAGAATGAGTAACTTGGACAAGAGGGCCAAGGGTCCAGAGGCCTGGACTCAGGTTATTGCTGTCTGTTGGGAGGGTGTTGGAGAATCCCCCCTCCCCCGACAGACAAAGGAAATTATTTTGACCTGAGGTAGAAAGAAAATGTGTCTGACAACAAAGGAAAAGACTCCAAGGTTTTGAACATTCTGACTTGTTCAACTGTTGATGCTTTGGAGTCAACAAATTCAAATGTTTAAAACCTTCAGTTGGGGTTGGAGAGATGGCTCCGTGGGTAAAGTGCTCTTGGTGTGGGCACAAGGACCTGAGTCTGGATTCCCAGAATCTGTGTAAAAAAAAGAAAAAGTAAAGAAAAAAATCCAGGTGTACCAGTACATACCTGAAACCCTAGCACTGAATTAGGCAGGCAAGAGAATGGCCAGAGTTCCCTGGCTACTCCAGCTAAAAGATGAGCTCACTGGCCAAAAGTGAAAACCTGCCTTCAAAAAAAATACGATGAAAAATGATGAGACCTGAAGTCCACTTCTGACCTCCAAGCATAGACATGAACATGTATACGCATGCAGTAAACAAATAAATGTCATGTTTTCAATTGTTAAAGGAAAGAAACCAGGAGGCAGAGGTAGATGGGTCTCTCAAGTTGGAGGTAATCCCGGATTACATAACAAGTTCCAGGACAGCCAGAGCTACATAGATAGACCCTGTTGAGGGGGCCAGGAGAGAGGGAGGTAATCGTGGGCTTCGGAATCTCTAGTATGAATGGAAGCTATGGAGTTTCGAGAAATGCAAGAGCCAAGTTTTAGCAGCTCATTAATTCTCCACAGAAGCTTCTATGGGACTTGTGAAATCCAGCTCACATAGGAGGTCTGCATTCCCTCACATAGGAGGCCTGCACCCCCTCACAAAGGAGGCCTGCACCCCCAATACTACCCCATACCTCTGCACAGCAGCAAGGACTGGGAGGAATATGAGCATTGGAGCTCAGGAGCCCCCCATCCTGGCTGGATCATACCTGCATTGCCATGTCTGCCTTCTGGAATCTTCCACACTCTCTCTAGGTTACCAGTCAACACCCTACTTTTTTATACTAAGTAGCAACATCTCATTTGCTTTGTAACAAAAGTTATTTTTTTAAAAAATAAAAAGCATTTATTTATTTAAAGTATATAAAATACAAAATTATTATTTAAAGCATATAAAATACAAAAAGAAATCAAGAAACAAAGGAACATTCATCTGGGGTCCTACCATCTGAAGTTCCAGGACCACTGTGCTGTGGTATGTATGGTACCTGTTAGTCTTCTCACTGACATTTTTAACATAGCTAAGAGATTTTCACCTTTACGACACAGGCTTCTTGGTAGCACATTACCTGTGAGCTGCAGAATAAATGGACTTGTGAAATTCTGATCTGACCCAACCCCGGAGAGCGAAGCAGGTGCAACCCGTTAAAAGGCAACTTCAAAGTCTTCCCTGAGACCCTCTGGAGATGGCTGTGATGGCCATCTACATGAAATTACTTTAGCAGAAATTACTTCTGCTCCCTGCTGCCTGGTTCTTTGTGACGAGATAATTAAATAACTTGCTGATGGAAAGAGAGAAGGAGGGTAGAAGGGGACAGAAATGCCCACCCATCCCCTTCTCACAACAACCACTTACCAGCTCTAGGGTGATTGCCTGCACCCATTTTCACACAGGTCTGGAAATGTAGGCAAATTAAAGACAAGCCAACTCTAAGGTCATAGAGTGGCTGTCAACACAGCCCACCCCCAATAACTTTCCAGGAGGATACTTGGGTAGGTCTGGGAAAGGAGACAAAGAAAACTCCTCCTATGGAGGCTGGTACCTCTGGATGGAGTGGCGCTAGGAACCTGCATGTCACCGGCTCTCACTCTGTATCCACAGACCTCAGCTGTGTGGTCAGAATGTTGTGCAGAGATGTAAGTATGGTCCTGAGAGCCTGCCATGTGTCAGGAGTGCTACAATGCACTCTCACTCTCTCATCCTCCTGCCCCTCACAAGGATGATGGGACCTTATTCATGAGTGATAAAGAAAACAAGCGGGTATGTGCCAGTGCCCATGCCAGTGCCCGTGCCAGATGCCTGAATGACTGGATGCTTAGCCAGCTCTGTTCAACTCTAAAACCTTTTCCCCTATATTGCTACTCTCGAAGCTTGGAGACACGTGACTCTTGCAAGCTGAGTGGACTGAACCCTGTCACTGGGGAGGAAGAAAATCTCATAGTAGCACAGCCTGCTGGTCCTGTGTAGTTACACTCTCACAACCCACAGCAGCCCTGTACCCTCACAGGCAAGCTCCATCCCAGACACTGCGAGTCCTTGAGTATACACCAGGGCAGTCTGAAGTGTATAAATTCATAAAACTTCTCCGTTCAGCTCAGCTGAAACCAGCCACAGCCAAGCAGGATACAGTTGTTCCCCAAGCTGGAGATCACTCAGACCCACTGGCCAGTTGTTTAAAGCACCAGGAGGGAAAAAAGAAATCACAGCAAAGCATCCTGATGGATTTAGATGTCATGCTTCCTGGTGTTCCACAGCAATCTGTATCGGGCAACCAAAGTCTCCAAGGCCAGGTATGGTGACACACAACGTTAATCACAACACTGAGGAGGCAGAGGGCTAAGTATAAATGAGTTCCAAACCAACCAATGCTACATAACAAGGGTTTTTTCTTCTCCTCCCCAGAGAGGAGGTACCAGGGCAGGCTCCATCACCCCTGGAAGGCAGGCATACAGTGTCCTGAGGAAACTTTGTGTGATAACATCACTGAAAGAATCCCCATAGTTTAAAATAGTTGTAAAGTTGGTCCTCAGATGACAGTCCCATTTGAGGAGGCTTAGGAGGTAGGACCTCACTGAAGGAAGCGTGTCACTGGAGGCAGGCGTTGAATTTTCAAAAGGCAGAGTTTCCCACGCATGCTCTTTGCCTCCTGTTGGCAGTTTGGGATGTGCCCTTTCAGCTGCTGCTCCAGCTGCCTGCCACCTCCACCCCCACCCTGCTATCATGGGCTCTAGCCTTCTCTTTCTGCCAGGTCCCTCCCACCATCTACTTCCCTAAATTATTGTGTTCCCACTTCTAAGTAGGACTAGAGCATCCACTCTTTGCTCTTCCTCCCTCTTGAGACTCGTATGGCCCATGAGTTGTGTCATGAGTATTCCATGCTCTTTCCCTAACACCCACTTATCAGTGGGTACAGAGCCAGTGCTTCTCAGCCTTCCTAGTGCTGTGACCCTTAATACAGTTCCTCATGTTGCGGTGGCCCAACCTTAACATTATGTTTGTTGCTACTTCAGAACTGTAGTTTTGCTACTATTATGAATTGTAATGTAACTATAACGGTATACAGGATATCTAATATGCAACCCCCAAAGGGGTCTCGACCCACGGTTTGGGAGCCACTGCTCTAGAACCGTAAGTCCCAAACAGGCTCTTTCCTCTCTAAGTTGCCTTGATCACGGTGTTCTATGGGAGCAATGGCAAAGTAGCTAATGCCCTTTGGAAAAAGTACTTTAAAACAAAGCACACAGTGGCCCAGGAGAAGACCTGCTCCCTCCAGGCACACCTGTCACTGACTCCCAAGCATTGCCCCAGAGCACCTTCCTATGGTTTCATATGTTAGATCCGTGTAGACGTGACAGATACAGAGATGAACAGGCCATCAGCAGAGCACCCACTGAGCTCTGTGAACATCATAAAAGCCATGCCAGTCTCCTGTATTGACTCACTGATCAGATACGTCTGCCTTTACATAGGACTGTGTTAGATGGCTAGCTCAGAAGCACATTGTCCATCTCAATTCAAACACTTGTGGTCGTTATCAGAGCTACACATTGAAAGCCATAGTCCTTGAGTTGCTCGCAGTCCAATCAGGTGGAACGAGTACGTATACAACAAAGTTGTCCCTACTCAGTTGCCCTGCTGTGCTTACGTAAACCTCTTGGGCACATACAATGGTGAGTACCTGAACCAGGAGAGAGGGAGCCTCAGAGATGCTGCAGCATTTAAACTAAGCAGAGTTTAGCCAATTGGACCATTAATTATGCCAGGCCAGATAATCAAGGAATAAAGAAAATGAAGCATGAGACAGATCCCTTCAAAATTATCTTATATTCCAAGAGCATGAAATGAAAGAAGATAAGGATGAAGAAGATAGACAGAAGAGGCCAAATCTCAAAGGACAGGGCTTTGATGGAACATGCAAAGAAGTTTTCATCTTTAACTCTAAAAAAAAAAGCCAGTCATTGTTAAGAGATTCACTGGGGCAGAAAGATGTGGGTCAATAAAATAGAACACGAAGTCTGGTTAGAAAGCTATTGGCTAAGTTCAATAAGAGGTGGAATACTGAGGCAGGGGAGGGGCTTCGGAGTAGGAAGATAGGACTGAGCAGAAGCTCTATTAGGAAGGCCAGCTGCCAGGCTTAGACTGAGTTTCTCCTCAGTGTCCAATGCTATTCACAAGCCCATGCAAGCCTGCTTGTGCTGACCATGCCAAACAGGATGCTGGTAGTTAATTACAATCGGGGCAATTGTAGCTGATTATCTGTGAGGTAGATCTCACAGGCAGCCATGGGCTTGGGTGGCAAGCTCTCCTGGCTGGCTACCCCCGGAGACCCAGACAGTAGTTCAGATGAAACAGAATGGCCTGTTTCTCAGAGCAGGGAGGTGAGAGAGCTAAGCCACCACCGAAGCCCCAGCCCTTGCTATTCCAGCAGCCACATTCCAGAGCCTAATGAGAACAAGCTGCAACCATTTCAATACATTCCTTAACCAAACACAACTTCTCTAAAAACACATAGACTACGCGGCAGCAACTCTATCGCGCAAGACACATGTCGAGGGAAAAGTATGAGAAAATTGGGCAGGTACATCTAACATGTCAATAAATTAAAGCACGTTTATTTGCACAAAACCAAATGGTCGGACTTGCCTGTGCTTTCCTACCAAGGAGTAAGAATTACTCCCTAGAGAGAGTACTCAAAGTGCAATCAGGCCAGTCCTGGAGGTTTTTGGAGCAGAACTATCCTTTCTTCACACATGACTGCTCCTTCATTCTTTAGCATAGGTGCTTAACTTGGAGGCATCATAAGAGGCTTTCTATGTTTCTGTGTCCTTCTGTGATAACATGATCACAAAGCAGACTCTTTTTTTAAGGAAAACCTATTGGTTTCCAGTTCAGACAAAATGTCCCTCACAACGTATCCCTCCATGTGTTCCTATAACAGTAACAGTGTTACAGCTGAGGTCATCTATTCAATGACAGCAAACATTTTTCCCAATAATGGCATTAAATTTTAGCCCATGGCAAAAAAAATGTATCAGTCTTGAGGACATTGTATTGAGGTCTTTTGAATCAGAAGAACTACTTGTAGCCCAGTGACCCCATGTTTTCCAGACTTTTCAAGTGGTCCTCAGAGGACACCCCAGCAAAGGGAGGCAGACGCCATGTTTGAAACAAACTAGACCGAGGGTGGCCAAAACTCATCTCCGCAGCCAGCACAGGCGCTTCACTCTGAAAACGTTCACATTTTCTGGGTGTGAAATTCAGTGCTGGACCACTTACCTAATACCAGTAAGACCCTGGGTTCAACTCCCAGCAATGCAAGACAAACAATACTTTCTTTCCCCTGCAACCTAACAACTGAAATCAAATCCAAGATAGATAGATAGATAGATAGATAGATAGATAGATAGATAGATAGATAGATAGATTCCACAGTGTTTACAGAGAGTGGGAGAGTAGAAAATTTTTTACCTCTGATCATAATGTAAGATCAGAAAGATTCGATAGCAGATGAAAGGGGGTGGAGGGCACGTTGTCACATACACTTGGGCAGATTGTACATTGCAGAAGTATGACGTGTCTAAGATGGCCCTGTTCACTTCAAGGACACCATCAATTGGTTATTTCTTTTGACACTTCTGGGGGACAGCAGTCGAGGAGAGTGTTCTAAAAGAATCAGCACAATTTTCTGATGAGGTAAAAAACTGACTGCTTCTAGTTGCAAGGAAGTTTTATGTGTAATACCAAGGCCCTAATGGAGAAATTATGACTACTGGCTAAAGCAAAATTCAGGTGCTTTTTTTTTAAGTATGTATAGCCCTAACTTTAACCCTAACCCTGAGTTTTGAATCAAATTCTTAACCCACTGACATTTTACATAAGCATCCCTCACCTTTATTGAACAAAAAAGCCAGCAAGCAATTACCAGGCATGGCGATGAACTGGGATGCTACTAGAAGCTGTGCCGTGCCTTTGTGGCAGCAGATGGAAGGCTTTCAGCAGGTAAGGATGTAGCAGACTTCAGACTACATGCTCAACAATAACCCCATCTTCTCCCCTGCAGACCTGTGAGGTAGCAGCATCCCTGGTCCTATATCTCTGCATAAAAATAGCCTCTGGTTCACAAATGAGCCTTTGCTAGAATCAACTAAATTTCCAGGTTGGTTACTGTAGTGTAAGCAAGCATTATTTGACCATGATGAGGAAATGTGACCTCATTTTCCTTTCCTATGTATTACTAGGACTGCTTGCCTGCCCAGCCTACTGCGTCCCTCGGTAATCGACAGTGTGACCTGGTGAGAGAGGAATGATCCAGGAGCTTTGTCCTCACTGCGCACACCCAGGTGCCGGCTTCTGCAAGTGCTGTACTTTCTGGCATTGTGACTGTTCCCTACAACAGTCAGTACAACCTTTAATACTCCTGTAAGAACTCACTAGCGACTTTAGGAGTTCCTTCTTACTGGAGGGGAAAACACCAGGCTTTCTGGTGATGCAGTCAACACAGCAAACCAATGAGACAACAGAAAGAACAGATTTCTCTTTGAGTTTCACATATTCCTCCAGCAAAGCAGCTCAGAAGGTACCAGATACACATTCATCAGCAATAAAGAACACCATCACTAAAGAGCGTTTGCCTTCTATGAGCATCCCATCTTTCCCTTCAAAGTGGACATAACAGGGTACCTTAAAAGGCTAGGTACAGGGGGGCTGGTGAGATGGCTCAGTGAGTAGAGCACCCAACTGCTCTTCCAAAGGTGTTAAGTTCAAATCCCAGCAACGACATGGTGGCTCACAACCATCCGTAACGAGATCTAGCTCCCTCTTCTGGAGTGTCTGAGGTCAGCTACAGTGTACTTACATATAATAAAATAAAATAAATCTTTAAAAAAAAAAGGCTAGGTACAGAATGGGTGCAGTACGAAATACATAAGAACGTACTTTGAAGCCAGCATAAACACATAGTAACAAAAGTAAGTATCTGTTCAAACTTCCTCCATCTCTCCTAAGTCATAAGTCACTCACACCTAAGTACCTCCAAATTTGAGACTGAATACTAACGTTCCTAACCAGGTAGTTAGGGATGCCTTACTGCATGTATACTGTGTGTACAAACGTTCCTAACCAGGTAGTTAGAGATGCCTTACTGCATGTGTACTGTGTGTACAAACGTTCCTAATCAGGTAGTAAGGGATGCCTTACTGCGTGTGTACTGTGTGTACAAACGTTCCTAATCAGGTAGTAAGGGATGCCTTACTGCATGTGTACTGTGTGATCGCTAGACATGTAAAGTTGACTCATAAGAAAGTGTGCATTTTATATGCTGAATGTACATACTACATTTGTGTCCACTGTGTGCAACTAACCATATAGTATTTTTAATTATACTTCTGATAATATATTGCTGTATTTTTACTTTTATATTTGTGACCACTGTTATGATTGGCATGGATCTGGATGCTCAAGAATAAAACTTCTAATTAGAAACTAGACTCCTGGGGCCTGGAGAGACAGTTTAGTGGATAAGAGTACATATGCTGATCTTCCAGGAGGCTCACGTTTGGTTCAGCACCATGTCCAGCACATCACTGCCGTCTGAACCCCAGCTCCAGGGGGATCCATCCTCTCTAGTCTTTGCATGCACAGCACAAACCCACAGAGATGTGCACAGTGACACACAATCTGGACTCCCAGGCTCAGGAAAACAGGTCCTTCTTTGTGAGGATTCACATGATATTAACTGCCAGGTGGTATAGCAGCTCCAACCACAGAGTATCTGCACACAGTTTGGGGCAGTAATTATTGACCAAGGGAGACAGAAGAAGAACCCTTAGCAATTTCCTCTGTGTTTTAAACTTTGCCCTGTGAAAATTACACCTTTTTTAAAAATTTGAAATAAGATCATTTGACTCTCAGGGCATAAATCCATAGCTTTAGAATGAGTTGCATTAGTTATAATGAGGCATGAAGGATCCCTCCTACCACCGAACTTTACTTCCATGGAAAATGGAAAATACCCCACCTCCCTATAGTGAAATAAGCTGAGAATGGCTAAAAAATTAATAAAACAAATAAAATCATGCCAAAACATAACATTCTATACCTCCTTCCTCCCCTACTTTTTAAGAGGAACTGGAGAACTGACTCCTCATCCGATACCAAATGACTAATTCAATTAAGCTCCAGCTCAAGTCCTCTAACATAGAGACAGTAATGCAGTCTGCATTGATGTTTATAAAGTGCCCTATGATTTTTTTTAGGTTATTGATGTTATCTGAATCCTAAAGTCACCCAATAGCCATGGTTATTAATACAGATTTATCATACAGAACTTCAAAATATACATTTTTTATAGAGATGGCCAATTCTAACTGCAGAACATGAGCTTCAGGAAAATGTACTTTTTCAGCTATTAGGTGTACATGTGCACTACTCTTCGAATGCTTTAGTACTTTTGAACTTTGTTAAAAAATAAATAATCCCTAAGCAGAATGGCAAATTCACTTCAGCCCACACTGGTGTAAAGTGTCTATCTGAAAAGCACCACTGGGAGGCTCTGAGCACGTGGGTGGTGTGCAGCTTTCTGCAGAGCTGGGGAACAATAAGCTCTTTACATCCCTCAATGTTACCTCTACTTCATGGCTGAAGAGGCTGTTGAAAGATAGGACAGATGGGAGATGGCAGATGATTTGTTTGTGTGCCACATAGGAAAGTTTCTTTACCCATCTTACCTGACTTCAGCTTCAAACAGCCATTCAGATGGGTGGCTGCTGTAGATGGTCTCCTGGTCACATTCTGCTCCTAATTTGAACTTCTGGAGATCGTCAACAAAAGACTACTAAGTGGGAAGTGATCTGAAGTCTATGGAATGATAATTGGGATTGAATGTGATATACGAGTTCTTTCTAAAGCACCATTACCATTTAACTCAGTAATAGGATTCATCACACCATCCCATTTATAGATAGAGATAGAGATAGAGATAGAGATAGAGATAGAGATAGAGATAGAGATAGAGAGGCAGATAGTGTTCTACCTTCCTGTAAGGCTTCCATTAACTTGTTTGCACACTAGGAGAATTAATCTAAAATGTGTTATCTGATGGCTGTTCGGAGAATACCTATGTCATGCCTCTCTCCTAGTTTCCAGGAGCATCAGATGAATGTGATATACATGTGTCTTTTCCATCGTTTCCCTGCCATGCGTGTCTGTCCTTTAATCCACATCTTACCTTTGTGACAAGAATATTAGTCCTAGTATACAGGATCATTCTGATGACCTCATACTACCTCGATGACCTCCGTAAAAACCCTTCCCCAAATAGGGTCACATTTTGAAGTCAATACACAAACCAACCCTAAAACACAAGAAGTATGCAGCTTTGCTGCCCTAATTAACCACTATTTCAAAAGCCCTATTCCCCTACCCCCATGTAGCCATACTTTCTAAGGTAAAGAGCCAAGGGCTTCTCCAAGTAAGACATGAGGAAATGGGTGGATCACGAGCAGCAAGGATGAAGGAAATGACAATCATCTCAAATGGGAACTACTCTGGTGAGTTGGCGAGTTAAGATTTCATTTTAAATTGTCCCATACACTTGTGTGTGATTCCACAAGTGACCACAGCCACAGCTACTGTGTGGGCTGCCCTATTAGGAACTGGTGAGGCTTGAGCAGCTCCAGCCTCTACCTTAATGTTCAGTATAGTAGCTCAATCCCCTTGTATCATGAAGGAATGAACAGACATGTGCCCTGGAATCACCAGAGTAAACGGCATCCCAGCCAGAGCCAAGATGTAGATAGAAGCAAGGCATGGTACCCCATGCAACCACAGAGCGAGGGCTGGCAAGATGACCAGTGAGCAAGAGCTCTTGAACCATAACAACCACAAGAACCCAAGGTGGAATCTTCAGCACCCACGTAAAAAAGCCAAGTGTGGCCATGAATGCATCTGTAACGCCAGCCCAGGGAAGGCTGGAGGCAGGAGGATTGTTAAAGCCTTCTGGCCACCAGCCTAGCTCCAGGTTCAGTAAGAGACCTTGTCTCAAGCACATAAAGTAGAGAACAATAGAACAGGATGTCTGAAGCCCTTCTCCGGCATCCTCCTGTGCACACTCATATGCTTGCACTTACACGTGCATCTTATACACAAAAAGAAAGAAAATAAACACTATGGCTTCCATTCCAGCACAGGATGACACCACGGGGGGGGGGGGGGGGAACAGGCATTGGTATGGGTAAAATTTCAACTGAAGATAACATAAAACAAGGAAGACCCTACGAAGCTCTTCACATGAAGTTAGGAATTGATTTAGCTACTTTACTCATCAATATTTGAAGTCATTCCCATGTAGCTTATCCCCAACTTATACAAGAAGAAACAAAAGCTTCGGAAATTCCAGGCCAAAAAAAAAAAAAAAAAGTCCAGAATCCCCCAACTCATCAGGAAAACTAAAGGTCATTAGTGACACAGAACACAAGGTCACTGGATCAAGAGTTGAAGAAGAAAAACAGGCCTGTGCAATAGGTGAAATCTATCTTCTGAATATTACTGATCCTAATTTAAATGCAAAAGTATGGATAGTCCAGAAGGCAGAAATCAGAGGAATCATATTTCAAAAATATCAAGTATGCTCAGATTCTTGGCAACAAAATAAAACACATTACTGTGGCCAAAGAAGAAACATTCCAAATGGGCTATAATGGATCGTATTTAAAAACAGAAGTTATCACGCAGCCAACTAGGGAAGCTATGCATGGGAGGGTGTGTTTGCGTATGTGTGTTTTTACATGCACATTTTCCCCTAGAGCCATTAAAACCTCAGGAAAAAAATTATGACAGCAATGTACCATGTATGTAAAAGATGGATGGGTTAAAGTTACTGTTTTCTTAGGACCTGCCTGGCATTTGACAGCCACACACCAGTGCACTATCTGGAAAGATTTAGGACCTGTGCTGTAAAATTATTTATTAGTTGTTATTTATGCTGCGTGCTCCCTGGCAGACCACCCAGTGCTGTAGCAATAAAGGGAGTCACACTGCATCTCTCCAAAACAATCAAAAAACCAAGGAGCCCACCTTTGGGTAACACTATTGAAGGATGTGGCTTTCTGGCAGGAAAGTATGTTATGTTTTTTGACTGTTCTAAAGACACAGGGAAATGGAAATGACCAAGCCCGGCAGGAGACTTCTCTGTTCAGGGTAAACATGCTTCCTTTAGGGGCTTCAGTTCTGTCATCCATAAAAGGAAAGGCTGCTCCAACAGTCTCCCAGTCCTTTCCCCCTCTGAATCCTGGGTTTTAAAAAAAGACTGGAACCTGTTAGCAGACCCACACTAACCCCAGGATGTGATCGGAGGCTGACCTCAGTGCCTGGGGACCTCAGGCTCTGACAGCCTGCCAGCACCTCCTTGCTCTGCCTCCCAGTTTGGCTTGTTAGGGAGTTAACAAGGCATGTTTGAACATTCCTGAAGGCCTCAACAGAAAAGCTCATCGTGCGGTGCTTAATATCATTAGATATGTCAAAGCTGTGGGCCACCAGGACATCCAAGAGCAGAACAAGTTCTCTTCTTAAAATATCAACCATAACTACAGAATGCCACGCTGCTCCTACTAATTTTTTTAATATTTGTGTGTTTTATCTAAACAAATATATAATTGGCTAATGAAGTAAACACCTCCCTCCCAAATAACCTTCAGACATTGTTTCTGAATGATTTTTTAAATTACTGTATGAACCCTAATGTAAACACAAGTATCTTCTTCAGTACATATAGCTATCCCATAGTCATCCCCCCATTTACAGTGACCAACAGCCCACCCCACCCCACCCCTGGCTGAAGGCAGCATCAGCCAAAGTCTCACTTGTGGAATTCTTTACTTAGGAAGCTAAGCATTGGCCGTATTTTTCTAAGGATAAAATGGACCAGTTACTCACCAAGCACTTAGGCTGGCCTTCCAACTAGGACTTTTGATTCCAAGTTCCACTTCCACCCACGGTGATGGTGTGAGTAAGATTAGTCGCCATAGATTCACATATCTGAATGTTTAGAGTGGCAGTAGGAGGTGTGGCCTTGTTGGAGTAGGGGTGGCCTTGTCAGAGGAAGTGTGTCACTGGGGATGGGCTTTGAGATTGCAAATGCTCAAGCCAGACCCAGTATCACTCTCTTCCTGCTGCTTGCTGATTCAGATGTAGAACTCTCTGTTCCTTTTCCAGCACCATATATGCCTGTACACTGTCATGCTTCCCACCATGATGATAATGGACTGAACCTCTGGAGCAATAAGCAAGCCCCAATTAAATATTTTCCTTTATAAGAGTTTGTAGTGGTCATGGTGTGTCTCCATAGCTATAAAACCCCTAGCTAAGATACAGACTAATGTTAAAGAATACCAAGGGACTCGCTATCATTCCTTTTCTTAAGTCTTAACCTGAACACAGCCCAGTCCCTTCCAGAGACCAAGTCCTACACTAGGCCTCATGACTCTGCACACAGAGTTTATAGTGTTTTCAAAGCATTCTCAAATATTTCACATATAAAAATGTCTGTATAGGGCCTGAGAAGGCTCCGTGGATAAAGCACTGCACGTGCAAGCATGAAGACTGGAGTTTAGGTTCCCAGACCCCATGTAAAAGCCCCACAGAGATGACGGCCATCTGTAATCCTAGCACTGGAAAGCCAGAAAAGGCTGCCCAAGGCAAGCTAGCTAGACTAACAGGAAATTATAAGCCTCAGGTTCACTGAGACTCTGTAAAAAGCTACCAGAAAGACAATTGACATCAATTTTGGGCCTCTACATACAACACACACACACACACACACACACACACACACACACACACGTACATGCATCCTCCTCCCTGCCATACACACCATGTATACCCAATACTGCACATTCATATTAAATACCTGATGAGTTTAGAATAAGAACTTATTTGCTTCTGGTAACGAGAACAATACTTAAAGTAAAATGAAATTTTAGACACACAGAGCAAAAAGGCGTTCTTCTCTATGTTGGAAGGAAAACTACAGTATAACAGTTTGTTACCAAAGATCACAAAATTTCCTATAAATAAATACATACATACATACATACATACATACATACATACAAGGGCTTCTAAATCAAAAAGAATATTTTAAAGGGGCATGCAAACAAGAAAACGTTAATGAATTTTTTCAAACATTTTACTATGTAAATTTCCAAATATAGAAATAATGGTGTGATTAATTTGTATCTATATATCATCCATTCCTCATAGTTACTCAAAGGTTATCACATGTCTAGATTCTTTTCTCTTTGTTGAAAACTTTTAAAGAAAATACCAGAAATCATGCTAATGCACTTCCATATGAATCTCAAAAGAAAGCATTTGATGAGGGGTTTTCTGGGGGTTTTTCATCTCTTGATTTTTCAAGACAAGGTTTGTCTGTGTAGCCCTGGCTGTCCTGGAATTTGCACACAGGCGGGCTTCACAGATTCACCTGCCTCTGCCTCCTAAGTGCTGGGATTGAAGGTGTGCACCATCACCACCCAGCTTGATAATACCAATCTTTCATTGACTGAAAACATCTCAGTTAGAAGCATATTTTTGTGACAGGATAAAAGGCACATATGAAAACGCCATGCAGGCCTCAGACTTGGCAATGAAAGGCTGAAAACCGCCCTTCAGTCAGAGAGGAGCCCAGAGCCCACGTTAGCACCAGTAGCCGACATAACACTGGAAACTCAAGCCAGACATTTTAGGTAATAAAAACGGTAAAGCCATGCCATCAGAAAGGAGGACACGAAACTATCTCTGATCACAGCTACTGCCTGTATTGGAGATGATAAAACATTTCTTAACTTTTGGTGCTAAGAATTTTACTGAGGTTTCAAAGTATGAAACACAAAAATCAGCAGAAATTATGTATGCTAGCAATGAACATCTAAAAATATTAAGTATTTTAGTTATAGAAAAATAAAATATTTCGGAATAAGTTTAACCAGGGAAGTGAAATACATACACTAAACACTGTAAAACATTGCTGGAAGAAATTAAAGAAAATACAGATAAAGAGAAAGATATTCCATGTTCATGGACTAGACGACCTGATAGTATCAAGATGACAATAGGGACCCAGCGAGAGAACGCTGCCTTTCAAGGCTGAAGCTCACACCAAAGCTTCAAACTGGTAACACAAACCACAGTAACTTACAGATTTCATACAAACCATCCCTGGCCCTTTTTTTTTTTTTTTTCTCTTCTAGAAATAGAAAACCATCCTAAAATTTGCATAGACTCCCAAGGGACCTCAAGTAGCCAAAACAGACTTGAAAGTGAGAAGGTTGGGGAATTCAAGCTTCTTGATTTCAAAAGTCCCTGGAGTTTATAGGGGGTGTGAGGAGTTATCATGTATGAAGTACATACAGTTTCCCCGACAGGACGTTTCTGGAAGGGGAGAATGCTAATAGTTTCACCACATTGTAAATTCCGTGGTGTCACTGAATTGTACACTTAAAATCGGCTTAAATGGGAAGTTTCACGTTTCATCTCTATATTATCACACTAGAACTTCATCTTTAAACAACACATGAATTTTCTTAGGCTAGTGGAACATTTTTCCACATTTTAGACCTTGTGGCCACAAAACTGAGTCTGGCTGAGTTCTAAAGCACTTAAGACTCCTCTCATCCTGTCCATTCCAGAATCTCATCCTATGCAATGAATTTACAGCTTAGAGAATCTTACCTTCTTAGGAATAATTTCCATAAACTTCAGTTAAAATTGAAAGCTGCTGGGGCTGGAGAGGTGGCTCAGCAGTTAAGAGCACTGGCTGCTCCTCCAGAAGTCCTGCGTTCAAATCCCAACAACCACATGGTGGCTCATGACCATCTGTAATTGTATCTGATGCTCTCTTCTGGTGTGTCTAAAAACAGCTACAGTGAACTCATATAAATAAATAAATAAATAAATAAATAAATAAATAAATAAATAAATCTTTTTCTAAAGTATATTTGTAATTTAATCAGTAAAAAAAAAATGAGAGTTGTCAAATCAGGACCCTTGGTCTAAATTCAGATTGTTTCCTTGTTTGTTCGGGTCCCTTTTTCATTTTGATTTTTTTTGGTTTGATTATTTTGTTTTGTTGTTGTTTTTTAATATTTCTCTGTGTGTGGTTTTTTTCTAAGACGTATTTATTATGTACACAGGGTTCTGCCTGCATGTATGCCGGCCGGCCACAAGAGGGCACCAGATCGCATTATAGATGGTTATGAGCCACTACCATGTAGTTGCTGGGAATTGAACTCAGGATGTCTGGAAGAGCAGACATCTTAACCATCTCTCCAGCCCCAACCTCTGAGTCATCTCTCCAGACTATTTGTTTGGCTTTCAAAGCTAAGAATAGTCTTTACATTTTGAAATTGCTGAAGAATAGAAACAATATTTCCTAATACTTGGATAGTATAGATAATTCAAATTTCAGTGTGGTAAGCAAAGTTTCACACAGGCACAGCCACACGTTGCCCAGTGTGTCATCGTCACCCACTCTTAAGAAATGAAGACTGAAGAGGAAGACAACCCTGTAGAAGGACCAGCAGTCTCAATTAACCTGGACCCCTGAGACCCCTCAGACACTGGACCACCAACCAGGCATCATTCACCAGCTGATATGAGGCCCCCAACACATATACAGCAGAGGACTGCTGGGTCTGGGTTCAGTCAGAGGAGATGCACCTAACCCTCAAGAGACTGGAGGCCCCAAGGAGTAGGGAGGTCTAGTGGGGTGGGGAGTGGGAGGACATCTTCGTGGAAATGGAGAAGGAAGTACGGGTTTGTGAAATAGTCAGAGGGTGGACTGGGAGGAGAATAAAATCTGGAGTAGAAAAAAAGATTAAATAAAAAGAAAAAAAAATAAAGGCAAAACTTACAGAAGGTCAATGTGCTTATCAGTCTTTCAATCACTATAATAAATATCTGAAACAATCAACTTAGCAAAAGAAAAGCTTCCTTTTGGCTCACTGTTTTGGAGACTCCAGCCCATGCTTGGATGAGCTTTTAGTCCTGTGGCCAGAAAGTACCTCACAGGCAAAGCACAAGGCAAAGCTAAACCGCTCAGATCCATCGCGGCTGGGATATGAGAGAAAAGGACCAGATCCCACAACTCCTTCCCAGGACCCCTCCTGGGCTGCATCTCTCAACATTTCTTTTGTCCCTCTCAAGAGCTCTGAGCCAAGGATACTAGGCCTTTATTTAACACTTTGACCTTTAGGGAACATTCCAGATCCAAACTACAGCAGTTTGCAAATTGTAAAATATTTACATATGATCCTTTAAAGAAAGTTGACAAACCCTTTGCTTGAGTGTGTGTGAGTATATATGTGTGTGTGTGTGTGTGTGTGTGTGTGTGTGTGTGTGTGTGTGTGTGTATTTTGAGGCAGGGTTTATTTGTAGACCATAGTGGCCTTGAATTCACGGCACACCTCACACCTACTGCTTTTCAATAGGACACTTGGGAGACCCCTCCCAACACCAGGATCACAGGCATGAGCCACCAGCTCTAAGCCCTGATGTAAATGATCATCAACTGAAATACAGATTAAACTGTAATCTTAATCAATGAAGCTGAACTTGCCTTTGGACTCATACAACATTCATTTTGCTCTTGTAAAGATCTGGGCTACATGGCTCTTCCCAGGTAAAGTGGCCTTGGCATTCACAGCTTAAAAACAGAATTTGTAAGGGACCAAGAAGTGTTTTGAAGCCCATGATGATTTGGAAGTTTAGGAAAAGAGGTTTGCTTTATTTGAAAAGCTGAGTGGTTATAGCAAAACATATTAGACACTGACCCAGTATCTATGCACTCTGCTCTCTTGGTTAATGGATCACTGTAGATAGATAGATAGATAGATAGATAGATAGATAGATAGATAGATAGATAGATAGAGATAGAATTTAGATTTTTAGATTTATTTATTTTTATGTATATGAGTATTCTATCTGCATGTACACCTGCAATCCAGAAGAGGGCATCGTATCCCATTTCAGATGGTTGGAAGCTACCATGTAGTTGCTGGAGATTGAACTCAGGACTCTGGAAGAGCAGAAAATGCTCTTAACAACTGAGCCATCTCTCTAGCCCCTGGACCACTAATTTTTTAGCTGTGCCAATTAGAAGGTCTACATGCTACACTTGTGAGGTCTCCTCCTAGGATATACAGGATAAAGGATTAGAAGAGACTATTCCTTTCTTCCTGTGGTAGAATGAACACACACAGAGACAGACACACACACACACACAACTTAATCAGCCATCCTGGAAATTGAAACAAAATACTAAAAGACAACTAAAGTCAGGAGCCTGGGTTCCTGCCATTGTAACTTGTTCTGCCTACTGTCCCTGAACTTCCTGTACTTCTCTCAAATGACAGAAAAATGTCTATCTTGTTAAGCCACTATTATTTTAGGTCTTCTGAAATATAAAACTAAACTTTATCCTAAATAATAATAAGAGCCTTTGTTAAAGGCAGACCTATGGCCTACGATAGGGAACTAAGCAGAAGAGTATGTATCACATCTTGCATTATTTAAAAAGTAGGCCACACACACACATGAGATATAGATATCAATATAGATATAGTTATTTCTGTAGTTTATCACAAAAGATGCATAGAATGCTACAGAAGGGCTATCTAGAACTATTTCAGTAATGGATGCATAGAATGCTACAGAAGGGCTATCTAGAACTATTTCAGTAATAGATGCATAGAATGCTACAGAAGGGCTATCTAGGACTATTTCAGTAATGGATGCATAGAATGCTACAGAAGGGCTATCTAGAACTATTTCAGTAATAGATGCATAGAATGCTACAGAAGGGCTATCTAGGACTATTTCAGTAATGGATGCATAGAATGCTACAGAAGGGCTATCTAGGACTATCTCAGTAATGGATGCATAGAATGCTACAGAAGGGCTATCTAGGACTATCTCAGTAATGGATGCATAGAATGCTACAGAAGGGCTATCTAGGACTATCATCTCAGTGATGGAGCATTTGCTCAGCACGACCAAGGCCCTATTCAATCCTCAACACTGACCAAAAACAAAGTTGGGAAACTATTTGACCTTTATCCTGGAACTTTCACTTACTTTTAAGAAGTGTGTGTGTGTGTGTGTGTGTGTGTGTGTGTGTGTGTGCACATTTGTGCCACTACACCTGGGTGCAGATCAAAGGACAAGTTTCAGGCTCAAGTTCATTCTTTCTACCTTGAGGGTCTCAGGTATCAAACCCAGGCCTTCAGGCTTGACCACAAATGCTTTTACAGCCAAATCATCTCATTACTTCCCTACTTTTTCTTGTTCTTGTTTTGAAACAATAAGCCAATGATACAAATGTCATAAATCTAAGTGCAATTCCCTCAAAGGTTTGAAGTGATCTTGATGAAGATTTGGGGCAGTTGGGTCATGGGTTTGTTTTGTTTTGTTTTCATTTTTCATTTTCTTATGGCTGTGGTATACATGTATGTAGATACACATGTATGTGCACACATCTGGAGGCCTGATGTCGTATCAACCGTCTCTCCATCCTTCTTCTACCTTATTTACTGAGGCAAGGTATCTCAGTCAAACCCAAAGCTCCCCCCTCCTAACTCCCTGTATAAGGTTAGTCACTTCTGAGACTAGTCTTGCTCTAAGACTCTCCTGCTTTTGCCTTCTGGCGCTAGAACTGTAGAAGGCAGGCCACCTCACTGACAGCGATTAATTGGCTCTGGTCCTCATACTTGTCTACTACAACCACTGAGCAGTCTTCCCTGCCTAGTCGTTTGTATTTTAGTGGGGCTTACTTTAGTCAGATTGATTTCCATCAATAGACTAAAATATTTTTCACACATTCATTCAAATACTAAATGAAACCCTACTATTTACCACTGTTCTAAGAGCCGGAGATATGGAATTTAAAAAAAAAAAAAAAAGATAAATTAAAATGTGTGCAAATAACAAGGAGTTTTGAAATCAAGAAAGGAAGCAATAGTTTGAACTGGGGAACATGAAGGGATGTCAGAACTCCATCGATCTCTTAGACAAGCCATGAGCCTCTAAACTCCTGAGGGAAGACAAGTAAGGAGCCAGGCCACAGAAAAGAGGAAAGACCATAGTGAAGCGGGAAGACATAGTCCCAGGTCTCACGACTTCCGCCTCCTGTAAGGGTTTTACAACACCATCCCTCAACCCAACTACATGGGACAAGGATGAAGAACAACCAATCAGGAGGGGAGAGGAAAGACCTGGCTGTGGGAAGGGACCTTTTCAAGGACAGAGTCGGGAGCAGCTGTGTCTGGCAAGCAGGCCAGCTCTGTGTCAGCTCTTCTCAGCGGGCCTGCGGCTTAGCGACTCACTGCACAGCACTTAGACTCCATTCTCAAATCGAAGGCAACTGGTCAACTGGACTGATAGATCAGCTGAGTCAAAATATGCAAACTGACCCATGCCGCAAATGTATGCCACAGGGAAGGCCCCCCCCCATCTGCATGACCCAGTGTCTTCACTAGACAGAACTGAATCATCCTCGCTGCCTGTAATCCTTCATCTATGATAGAGGATAAAAGAAACACGCAAGCCAGTTTACACTAAAGCATCTGCAGAAACAAACATCACGACTTATTTTGTTACTTTTGTTCCTGTTGATCCACATTCAGAAAAATACAAGAACAGCAGCAAAATTGCAAAAGACAAAAGGGGGGTTTTGAAACTGACTCAAATGCCCCACACCAGAACAAGCAAAAGAAAAAAATATTCCCAGAATGACCTTGGACTTTAAGCAAAGGGAGTCCCCACACTTCTGAGATTACAGCTCCAGCTGAAACTGAAAACTCCACTAGCCGTACCCAGAGACATCACGGTGATGACATAAACAGCCCAAAGAGAAGCCCTGAGTTTTCAGATGTGGCAGACGAGGAAAGCGTAGATGCCTTTTGGCTTCGTGCAAACCCCAGAGCCCCCAGGTGGAAACTGTGAAGTAACCGACACGCTCTGGCATCTGCAACTGCGAGGAGTACACAGGATGAAATGGAACAAACAAACACGAGGGAAAACTGAGATTTCTTGTGGTGCGATTCCCCAAGTGGGTGCCCTCTGCCTACTAAAACAGCTGTGAGGATCCTGGCATTCTCACACCCTTTCCTGACCAAAGCCAGAGAGTCCCCTCCAATCGTATGACTCCCACCACTTCAGAGTATGTTCACCTTCCAAAGAGTCGAAGACTGTTTAAGAGGGTTTTTTTTTTTTTTTAGTTTTTATACTCATTATTTCAACAGCCAGTACCACGTGCTGTGGGTGGGTACCCCCGCTATATCATTGGGGTTACAAGCCACATTCTTCATACTTCGGAATATGCCTCCTGTAAAGCTCACTTCTGGAATCAAGTAAAGACGATCCAGGGGCCACAGACCGTGTCTGTGTATCTCTGGTTCTTAACAAATTCCCCCTTTAGACAAGACCACACCCCCAGAAGGCCCAGTCTTTAATATAGCAACAAGGTCGGAAGAAAAAAGAGTCCGAACACCCAAATCACTCAAGCCACCCCTAAGGCCTCACTCCTGCGTCCTGTTTAAACTCTTTTATACTTTTTACTCTTCATGAAGAAATACACTCCAGTTAGCTGGCTTTCCAGAAGCCCTCTACAAAGACTTTTACAGAAGCACTTTACAAAGACAGGGTTGCAAGCTGATCACAGCGGCACAAACCTGCGGCCCCCGTGGAAGTGGGGCCAGAAGGACCAGGAAATCAAGGTCAGCCTCTGCTAACACTGTGAGTTCCAGAGAAGCCTAAACTGAACCCAGGAAACATAGGGGATTTTGGTAAAAAAAAAAAAAAAAAAAAAAAAAGCAATCACAAACCAAGTGCCTGGACTCTTAGTACGGGGGAGCGAGAGGGATCACAAATGTGGGAGCCAGCCTGAGCTACACAGTGAAACCATCTTAGAAAAAGAATGCCAGGATCCTTAGATTAACAGGATCCGCAGGTCTATAAAGTCCTCCTTCTTGTGAGACTACAGAAAGGAAACCTTTCATTAGACCCAATTACTGTGGCTGTTGCCAAATGAGGGACATTCCAGCGCACACCAAGCTCGGGGCTTACATTTTACATACATTACCTTACATAATCTCTTTCAAATATTAAGGACGTCTTGAAAAGATTACAAAAGACAGCTCAAGACTGCTTAGGCTTATGCACAGCGGTGGCCCACACTGCTCTAGTTGTTTTGCATGGCCGGCCAGTTGCATAGATTTTAAAATAGAACTAAGTCTCCTACCTCCCCTAACAGCACCATGAGCCAAAGCCAGGTCTGAAGCACGAAATAGGCATTTAAATACACGCTTCACTGCACTTTAGTACCAAATAACTCATTTCTAACTGCCCTATTTCTCCAAATCCTATCAAGCTACTTAATGAGGCATCCGAGCCCACTCTCACTTCCCACTGGGGAGGCACGGATGGAAGCGTCACACTGTCAACCAAACACTTCCACTGCTGCATTAGAAATGCAGGGCAGAGATGGTTTTAACATAACCAACAGAAGGAGATGCGCTGGGACACAT
>LR749861.1:867479-950028 GCA_902729485.2 Mus minutoides
ATATATATATATATATATATATATATATATATATATATATATATTGCATGAATATACACATATATATATTACATATACATACACAAGAGAGTGTATGTGCATGTATGGGGAAATACATACACACATATATACTATATATAATATACATATATATTATATATAATTACATATATATTATATATAATATCCAGTACACCCAATTTAATATTAGCTTTATCTAGAATACCTAGGTTTAAACCTAATGAGTTCAGGGACGAGGGTGGTAAATGCAAGATTTTTTTTTAACTAAAGCCAATATTTTTTTTGATTTTCACAATTTATCTTATTGGGAATTATTTTTAGGTTCCAACCTCCATAAAATGCACAGACTAAAGCCAATTTTTAAATAACTTAAGATTCAATACCCTTCTTTTCCCTTTTACTTTTGTTGTTGTTGTTGGAGACAAGGTTTCTTTGTGTGGCCCTGGCTGTCCTGGAACTCGCTTTGCAGACCAGGCTGGCCTCAAACTCAGAGCTCCACTTCTGTCAGCCTCCCGAGAGCTGGGATGAAAGGTGTATGCCACCATCATCTAGCTAAACTAGTTTTCTCAACCCTTTGAAATCTCTTCAAGTGTCTTCAGAGTTGCAAGAGAGGTGGGGGTGTCTTGGATCCTGAGCCTGTCAGAATCCTGAGGCCAAATTATTAAAATAAATTGCAGTAGGTAAAATGGGATCTAAAGCAGGAAGTGCTACAAGTAAATGCAGTCTAACATGGGGTGAGCTCATGATAGGTACATCTGTACAGATGTGGAGAGAGGTGGGGCCAGAGAACAGAGAGGCAAGGAGCTACAACAAGTTACCTGTAGCACTGTAGCGCCGCTAGAGTATGGGAGCTGCCACAAACTCTGAGTCCCTTGGTGCAGGGCTTGGATACATCACAGGAACCTTCAATGTCAGATTATATCACCACCCTTGTGTGGGCCTCTAATTTGTATTTTAACTTCTGGTTGTCTTTGTTTTGCTCTTTGCTTTGGGTTGATTTTTTTCCCCCTGAAATTAAAATATGCTAGTTAGCAAAAAAATGAGTTGTCTGGGTCTCCTCAGCAGATGTGTCTCATTCTGAATTAACAAGCATCTGGGTTTACATAGCATCTCCTCAGGGCCTAGTTAGCATTAGGGCATGCCTGTGGCTATGTGCTCTGCCTCAGGATTCTCCACCAGTAAGAATTACCACCAAGAGCCGAGACAAAGCTCAGTTGGTAGAGGGCTTGCCTAGCACACCCATGACCACCGGCTCCATCTCGAGCACTGAGATAACCTGATGTAGTAGCAAATGCCTGCTTCTGGTACCCAGGAGGTGGGAGGCAAGAGGAGAGGGCTCAGCTACATACTCATAGATCAAGACCAGGGAAGAAGACTCTAGCTAAAAAGGAAACACAAAACAGTACCACAGAGAGATGTTAGGCTGTGAGACTATTTCTGTGGCTTGGGATGTTTCCCTAAAAAGAATCCTGCCCCACAAGGCCCCTGTTAAACTTCTATAGCTGCCCTCTCAGCTGAACTTGTGGCTCTGATGCTACAGAATCAAAAAGACCCCCTTTAGATTTTCTCACAGAAGCTTGTTAAGATTTGGGAACTGCAGGTGGGGCAGAGAGAACCAAGCCCGAGGACAGGAGTCAGTGAAAATATGGACGTAAAGGGCAAAGCCCAGGCTGTATTCTGATTTGTGCGCAAACGTCGGTGGGTGCCTGAACAAACTATTTCACCAAAGTCAATCTGCAGCTTTACAAAGCCCGATGCAGCTACTGTTTTAGAGATTAGACTGCCCTCTTGTGGGGGAATAAGAGGAAAAACTTCCCAGGTATTCCCTCTTACCTTTCTCCAAGAACAATTTGGAAAAGGCCTGCCTCTTGAATACCAGGGAGGGGGGATGGGATGAGGAACCGTCAGATGGCAAAACGGGAGGGGGGAATGACTGAACTGTAAATAATAATAATAATAATAATAATAATAATAATAAATAATTTTTTTTAAATAATAACGATATAAAGCTCTAGAAAGATGAAAAATCATACTATATAAAGATAGCGTTAAAAAAAAAACAATCAAAAGAAAAAAGAAAGGAGAAGCAGTTGAGAAGGGCACCCAATATCCCCCCTAGCCTTCTCCTCGTGCATACACAACACACACACACACACACACACACACACACACATGTTAACCCTCACAAACGCACAAGCACACACACTCAGGTGAGCACCCGTGGATGCCTCTGCACTGCTGTGGTGGTGGGTGGAGACATAAGCACTTAAGGGACATAGCTTTGTCAAAGGAATTTCAGAAGCTAAGGCTCCACGCACTGTAAGGCTATCAGACTGCCCACCCTTGAGGCTCCACGGGAAGAATGCAGCCTGGGGTGCTGAGAGGGTGCTCTTTGCTTCCACAGTGGGTGAGGAAGTCTGTCGTGGAGATCACAGAATGGGCCTGTGAGGTCCAAGAAGCACTAAAACCACCCTGAGGGGATTGAGCAATGCAACTGGTAGTCTGAGAGGCCAAACTTCCTCCCCAAGGAGTGAGCAAGTCAGAGCTCAAAACAGAGAATACACTTCTTCCCGGTGGGGCTGGAGAGTAATGAATGCTAGCTAGCTCTAAGCACTCTGCCAGACCACAACCAGCGTCTTCACCTTGCTTCTTTTTATCAAGATCCTGGAAGACTGGAAATCTGAAAATCTCACCAATTCTGTCAACAAACCATGTCTTTTGTTTTTGAGGTTATTTTGCAAATCCTCTTGTTGAATTAGCACCGTGTTTCTGAAGGGGCGATCCACTGCCCAGAGCAAGTTGTCCTCTGACAAGTACACACACACACACACACACACACACACACACACACACACTAAGCCCTGTTGCCTCATACTTGAGATACTCTTCCAAGAAGGCCAATAACATCAGTCAGTGCTATTTGGGTCCACGTGTTCAGTAAACTGAGAGTCTGATTATTCTCTATCCAACCAGTCTTTCACTATCTAGAGAGTTATCTTAGCAAAGCCAAGTAAGTGATTCTTCTTCTGATTGTTTTCCAACCCATGGCCTTGTACAGAGCATCCCTGATGCTGACTGGAATTATAGAACACTAGGCCTTTGAGAGCTCCGCTAACTGGGCCTTGGGAAGGACCCTGGATATCACCAGGGCTATGTCAGAGGCTGTCCAAAGCAGGCCTCTTCCCTTTGGAATAGAGAAACAGGATAGTGATGTAATTTATGTCTTCGGTGATCTAAAATAGAGGTTCTGTGAAGCTGGAGCACCCACAGATGCTGACGTGCGGAGGAAATTTAAGTGCATTATGAAAACAAGCCAGATATGCCCAAAAGTCCTCAGGACCCACGGAAGACACATGTGCTAGTTAACCACTCAGGAGTTTTCTGAAAAATCAGAAAAATCTCTTCCCAGCTCTGTGACACAGTTCGCTTTTTCTTCTCTTCCCTCTAAGGTTACCATCAGAGGCTCCAGAAGTCTTCAGGCACCTTCAGAGACGGGAGACAGAGATTTGGAGCCTAGACAGTCACTATCATAGAGCATGAGGGCAAGTTCATTATCTGAAGATCACTTTGGGTTTTTGAACCAGAGTCTCTCTATGATGCTCAGGCTGACCTTAAACTCATTACCCTCCAGCTTCTGCCCCACTCAAACGCCATCAGCAGGCTCAGCAAGATGGACAATTCTTTTTTTTTTTTTTTTCCACTACCATAGATAAAAAAAGACCCTAGGGTCTTTTAATTTTTTTAATCATTTATTTTATTTAATGTGCATTGATGTTCTGCCTGCTTGTATGACTTTATGAGGGTGTCAGATACCATGGAACTGGCAGTCCAGGCAGGTGTGAGCTGCCATGTGGGTGCTAGAAATTGAACCCAGGGTCTCTGGAAGAGCAGCCAATGCTCTTAACCACTAAGCCATCTCTCCAACCCCAAAAGTGGGGCCAGCAAAATGTTTCAGTGGGTAAAAGCACCAGCTGCCAAATCTGAGGACCTGAGTTTAATCTTCAGAGCCCACGTGGTGGGAGGAGAGAGAACCAACGCTTTCAAGTTATCCCCTGCATGCATACACAGTAATAAAGTGTGATCTGATTTCATATAATTTCAGGGCATAGGAAAGAAAAAAACAGAGTCCAAGGATGCTGAGGGCTCTGAACAGACTGGTAAGGTTCACAATCACCAAGCCCAGGACCTGAACACCAGGGCGGTCTGCTCACCATCGCCTGGTTCTTTCTCTCCGGCCCAGCTGCTCTCTGACTTAAATCAGCATTAAAGGCTGGAGTGCTCAGCTGATTCTTTGCTTTGCAGGCTGAACTTTTGTCCACGGGTGTAGGTAAATTTTATGTGGGGAACTGAGCGGAACTACATCGTACTTAAAAGACAAAAGTGGTAGTTGCAGGGAAGATGGTGACTTTTAAAAATAATCATCTAGTAAAGGGTAACATTTCTGAGATTAAGTAATTGACCAGCACACACAGAAACTGAATTCATTTCTGACATTACAAATTCAATTTGTTAATATAGAATGAGGGGCTTTCAGACACCTGGATATTCAAAATGTATGGATCTATTTGGCTAAGTGGTTAACTTGACAGCCACCTAGAAATACTATCCCTTCCCTTCTGAGCAGTCCTCACAGAAACCTTAATGTAATTTTGAAAGTTTAAAAAAAAAAAAGGAGAAAGAAAAGGTGATCAAAGAGAAAGGTAAACTGCGCTATGCAGAGAGGGAGGCTTTAACCCCACAGTCATTGATTTTAAGACTATAGACATTTCTCTGACGCTTGTTCAGGTCAATCTGAACATGGGATGTATAGTGACTGCTGGGTTCATGTGCAGGCAGCCCCCGAGGGTGCAGAGGGCCTGGCAGTGTGTAAACAGTGAACTCACCCTTGTAAGCCAGGCTGACAAGATGGCTCAACAGGCAAAGGTGCTTGCCAAACAAGCCTGAGTTCCTAAGTTCAATACCCGAAGCCTCATAAGGATGGAAGGAGAGAACCAACTCTACAAAACTGTCCCCTCACCTAGATGTACACACAACAGTTTTTAATTCTGTTAAACCTTTGAACACCACTCTCCAGTCTGCCAAGTATCACCCAGCCCCCAACCACTTAACTACACTCCCTCTGATTTAACTTCTTCATTTCAGGCCAGTTAACAAGGTTTACTCTCTCCTGGAGAATACGTAATCTTTTAAGACCAAAGGTGGTTTTTTTTCTCAAGAGGCTTCATCACCCAGAATACAGACTGGCACCTTTAGCTACATTCATTTGATAACGCTTGTTAGTTTCACCTTCCCTAAGGACTCTCTTCTTACTTTATAATGGCTCCACCCTCATGACAGCCCTATGATAAAGACCCTACTCCTGTGTCCATTTTACAGATGAGAACAGTGAGGCACATAGAAGTTCAGTGGTCAGTGTGGCACAACTAGGCTGTGTTAAGGATGGAATTTGAACTCGTGGCCTGGTCCAGCCCCTGTGTTTCTGTGCTTCTGTATACCCTGCTGATCACATAGGAAGTCATCACTCCAGAAGTCCATCTTAGCCGACATGATAGAGTAGACTGTTTTAACTGACGCTATCTGAAGTAATACAAAGCTGTGTTCTATGCCCTCCGTGTCTGTAATTTGACTGATTATACACAGATTTATATCTAATATGAAAAGTATATGTGAACAATTGACAGTTAATCCTGGTGTCTAAAAATCCACATTTTAAAGTGCCTATAAAGTAGCCTCCCGTGGAAAGTTCAGAAAACCTACAAAACAAGTGCATTCATGTGAAAGATGCCCTCCTGGCCTTCTCCAAAGCCATCAGCAAGTATTTGTAAGATGGTTTTCCCAGCTCTTTCTTCCCTTTTCCCCCTAATCAGAATTTATGAAGTCAATTTTATTTAAATTTAAAACAAGAATCCTTCTCGAAACGTGTAACATCCAACCAAGTCCCTTTCCTCCCCTTTCTCTTAATTTGTAACAGAGACTCTAAGAAAATAAAATCTAAGGTTAAGGAAATTTCCATCAATGTGAAGAAAATATTTTCCAAAATTAAAATAACAAGTTCCTCCCTGGTTCACATAACTGATTTAAGTTGCAGATACACAACTGCCCCGCAGGTCACCTTCCTCTGTCCGCACACTCCCAGAAACAGCCAAAGCCACATCCTCCAAAGGAGTGGCTGGTCCTCTCTGGGGCTAGCTTCTTTATGAGATGCTGTGCATATGACCAACGCTACATAAATACTCCATGATATATCCCCATCCTCATCCTGGAATTTCCTGAAAGTTGTACGAAGTCCTTTAAATGGTACACAGTAAGCCATGAAACAATCAGATATAAAAGTAAGCTGTGTCAATCCTTTCTTTAACATCTACATTTCTTGTCAATATTTTATAAAAAGTAGAGGGACTAACATTCTAATCTCGGGAGGAAGGATTGCTGTTTCTATTGCTTTACTAAAAAGCTTTTAGGATTTGCTATATTTTTCTACATCAGATAATACTTCTCAGTCAGTCAGGAGCCTTCTTGTAATCAATAGACGAAGATGGCTCAGTGTGGATTCAGTTCAGCAGTAGCACTGTAGCCGTAGGACGTTCGAGGCCCCTGTGTGTGGTCCACAGCACTAACAAAAATTATGATAATGTATGTTGGGCACTGAAGAGATGACTTGGTGGCTATGAGCATAAACTGCTCTTGTAGAGGATCGGAGTTCAGTTCTAACATCCAACCTATAACACCAGCTCTGGGGGAATCTCATGCCTCTGGCTTCCAAGAGCACCTGAACTCACTTGTGTGTGTGCACGAGACTGTGCAAACACACACACACAAACACACATGCACACATGCACACACATGCACACATACATGTGCACAAGCATGAAGAAGACTATCTTTTTTATAAATTTGTTTCTATAAATGTTTTAGTGTCCATGCACCATGTGTGTTCTTGGTGCTGGCAAAAGTCAAAGTAAGGCTGCCTCTATCTCCTAGAACCGGAGTCACAGGTGCCTGTGAGCTGCCATGTGGGTGCTGGGAACTGAACTTAGGATCTTGCAAGGACAGCAAATCCTCGTAATCACTGATCCATCTCTTCCCAACCCTTAAGTCTTCTTTTTGATTTATGTTTTCATTTTTATGTGTGCATGCATTGGTGCAAATATAGTGCCACGGCCCCACGGCACATGTGTGGAGATCAAAGGACAACTGTGAGAGTCTGTTCTCTCCTTCCAGCATGTGGGATCCATGCTGGAAGCACCTTTACCTGCTGAGCCATCTTGACCACCCTAGAGGTTAAGCCTGGCATAATGGTGCTTGCCTGTAATCCTATCAATAAGAAAGATAAGCCGCACTAACAAAAATTTACACTCAAGTTTATGGCCAGCCTGGGCTATATAGGGAGACCCAGTAGTTGGAAAGAAGAGGAAAAAGAAGAAAAAGTGAGTCTGTATTATATGAAATTACACCAGACTGAATCACAGCATCTAGCAACGTCTGAGATGCTGTTAAAGATGGAGACAGTTTGACTGACCTACTTTTTTGCCCAAGCTTAACAAAATGGATCCTTCTAGACTTAATCTCAGTGCTACCTCTGAGATAACAGAGCTGAAGAGCACTTGTGTCTGCAGCTCTGAAGGCAGAAGAACACCTGACTGTCCACACTATCAGAGCCCTGCTAATTAGCTTCAATTCCCTGCACCAAATTGGAAAGGGACCACATAAGAAGTTGAAAAGCTCCCCCAGGGAGAACAGGCTCAGACGGACCCATCATCACTCCTTACTAAAGCCATGTATGTTTCCCATGCTGACAATCACCCCGATGATGGGGAAAGAAATTGCTCTGAATTTTCTGAAAAATCATAGAAATACAGTGCGGTAGAATACTGTAGAACTTCCAAAGTGGGGATTTCTTCAGGCAACACTGGAGGATTTTAAACACAATTGGAAACACTATCCGTACCTCTTGTGGGGTTGCTTCCACTAAAATCACACACACACACACACACACAGAGAGAGAGAGAGAGAGAGAGAGAGAGAGAGAGAGAGAGAGAAGCTGCGGCTTGTATAGAAATAATTAACATTTGGGTTTTTAAAATGTTGACTTTTCCATATTTCTGCAACTTATAAATGCTTGCTTTTCCTTATTTGGCATTGATCATATTTTTTAAATTATAATATTCTATTGTAGAATTCCAGTTGCCAGATTTTGGTAAAGGGAAGGTGTGGAACGTGTTTTGATAAAGGGAACTGTGTCTGGTTTCCTTAAACCAGTGAAGCTTGCTAACAAGGTTAGAATCTTTGGTGGTAAAGTTTTTTAAACACTTTCATTCTGTGTTCAGCTCCTTAAGGAATAACACCTTCCTGGGCTATGCTGGGCCCTAAACACTAACTAATTGCTCATTTTAGAAAACTTAAAGTAAACCTATTTAAAAAAACAAAAATAAAATTCAAGAAAACTTCTGAACCCCAAAGGATGTTAGACCAGCTGAACCATCGACGAGGATTAGCTGAGAAAACACTGCCATCTGGTGGTCAAACTTAAGAACTTGCTCTTTAGCGGCTAGTTTCCAGCAGAGAGACTGTTTTGTTTTTGTTTTTCAATTTTCTTTTCCTTTTATTGGATATTTTCTTTATTTACATTTCAAATGTTATCCCCTTTGCAGGTCTCTCCTTTGGAAACCCCGATTCCATCCCTCCTCCCCTGCCTCTATGAGGGTGCTCCCCCACCCACCCACTCCTGCCTTCCTGTCCTGGCATCCCCCTACACTGGGGCATCAACCTCCACAGGACCAAGGGCTGCTCTGCCCGCTGATGTGCAACAATAGAGGCCTTCCCTCACTGAGGAGTATCATGTACTACAAGTGAGATCATATTTAAGGAGCTAGCCATGGTGACACATGCCTACAATCCCGGCAGCAGCAGGGCTGAGGCAGGAGAATCATGAGTTGAAGGCTAGCCTGGGCTACATAAAAAAAACTCAAAAACCAAAGAAAAGCTGGGAATATTAATACAGGCCTCTAATACCAGGACTTGGGAAATGGAAACAGGAAGAAACAGAAGTTCAAAGTTATACACAGTATGTCCCAGTCCAGGGTCTTTTGGAAGAGCAGCCAGTGCTCTTAGCTACTAAAACCGCTCTCCAGCCCTCAAGTGGCTGGAGGAAGTGGGAGAAGCTCTCAACTGTAACTCACTGAAGTAAAATGGCATCATGTGGCAAGCACTGGAGACAGCACCACTCCAGATTGTATGTCCCTAATGGAATCCACAGATCCCTCCACCATCTCACAAAGGTATGTTCTGACTACTCAACAAGTCAGTATCACAAAGCATACAAAAACAGAGCTTGGCTGTTCCAGAGAGCACCATCGCTAGATATGAAGCTGGCATACACATACCTAAAAGACCAGAGCATAGGAAGTGAGGTCCCACCTCTATACAGGGTGGGGTCTATAGGACTGAGCAAAATGGGAGTCTTATAACATGAGCGAGACCTTAAAAGGTTAGAAGGCAGATTTGTTCCGGTCAGTGCCAGCCCTACGCCATCTTCAGCGGGAACCCAGCGGAGGGTCCCAAGGTCTCCAGAAGACTCTCCACGCCACAGGCCCCCTAGCACACCCTGGATCTTGGGATCCCTGGTGAGTTGAATGCAACATCAGTTTCAAAGAATCCCAGTGGGTCTTGTGCAGCAGGAACAGAGACAAAGGAACCCCGCCCAACCAGAGGCTGGGATTCCTTCTGGTGGCTCCAGCCCCACGACATCTTGGGTGAGAACTGGACACGCCCTAGCACACCCAGGATCTTGGGATCATTGAGACCAGTCTACACAGGAGAGCATGTGGGCAGCAGAAGCAACAGAGCTTCTTGGACAGGGTCCATTCAGGCCTTCATCCTCAGCCAGGAGTCAGAGCTGAGACCCAGACCCCTGGGCACCTTCCTTGCCAGAGGAGAGCTGGTCTCCAGAGAGGGCTCTGACCCCAGGACTCAGGAGGTGGATCTGAGCTCCAGACTTCTGGGCACCTTCCCTCCAAGAGGAGATCTTGCCTGCAGAGAGTGCTCTGACCACTAGGACTCAGGAGAGAGTTGGACTCCCAGTAGTGCTGGCAGAGGCTAACAGAATCACAGGAAGAACAAGCTCCAGCCAGAGACAGCTAGAACATCTAACACCATATATTACCAGATGGCAAAAGACAAACGTAAGAATCTTACTAACAGAAATCAAGACTACTGGGCATCATCAGAACCCAGTATGCCCACCACAGCGAGTCCTGGATACCTCAACACACCCCAAAAGCAAGACTCGGATTTAAAATCAGATCTCATGATGGTGGTAGAGGATTTTAAGAAGGGCATTAATAACTCACTTGAAGAAATACAGGAGAACACTGCTAAACAGATAGAAGTCCTTAAAGAGGAAACACGAAAATCCCATAAAGGATTACAGGAAAACACTGCTAAACAAGTAGAAGTCCTTAAAGAGGAACCACGAAAATCCCATAAAGGATTACAGGAAAACACAACCAAACAGGTGATGGAATTGAACAAAACCATCCAAGAACTAAAAATGGAAGTAGAAACAATGAAGAAAACCCAAAGGGAGACAACTCTGTAGATAGAAACCCTAGGAAAGAAATCAGGAACCATAGATGCAAGCATCAACAACAGAATACAAGAGATAGAAGAGAGGATCTCAGGTGCAGAAGATTCCATAGAGAACATGGGCACAACAATCAAAGAAAATGCAAAATGCAAAAAGATTCTAAATCAAAACATCCAGGAAATCCAGGACACAATGAGAAGAGCAAACGTATGGATAATAGGAGTAGATGAGAATGAAGATTTTCAACTTAAAGGGCCAGCAAATATCTTCAACAAAATTATAGAAGAAAACTTTCCATACCTAAAGAAAGAGAAGTCCAAGAACATACAAGAAGCCTACAGAACTCCAAATAAACTGGAACAGAAAAGAAATTCCTCCCATCACATAATCAGAACAACAAATGCACTAAATAAAGATAGAATATTAAAAGCAGTAAGGGAAAAAGGTCAAGTAACATATAAAGGCAGACCTATTAGAATTACACCAGACTTCTCACCAGAGACTATGAAAGCCAGAAGATCCTGGACATATGTTATAGAGCCTAAGAGAACACAAATGCCAGCCCAGGATACTATACCCAGCAAAACTCTCAATTACCATAGATGGAGAAACCAAATTCACACAATATCTTATCACAAATCCAGCCCTTCAAAGGGTAATAAAGGGAAAACTCCAACACAAGGATGGAAATCACACCTTAGAAAAAGCAAGAAAGTAGCCGGGCTTGGTGGCGCACGCCTTTAATCCCAGCACTCGGGAGGCACAGGCAGGCGGATTTCTGAGTTCGAGGCCAGCCTGATCTACAAAGTGAGTTCCAGGACAGCCAGGGCTATACAGAGAAACCCTGTCTAGAAAAAAACCAAAAAAAAAAAAAAAGAGCAAGAAAGTAATCCTTCAAGAAACCTAAAAGAAGACAGCCACAAGAACAGAATCCAAACTCTAACAACAAAAATAACAGGAAGTAATAATTACTTTTCATTAATATTTTGTAATATCAGTGGACTCAATTCCCCAATAAAAAGACATAGACTAACAGATTGGTTACTTAAACAGGACCTAACATTTTGCTGCATACAGGAAACCCACCTCCGGGACAAAGACAGACACTACCTCAGAGTAAAAGGCTGGAAAACAATTTTCCAAGCAAATGGCCTGAAGAAACAAGCTGGAGTAGCCATTCTGATATGGAATAAAATCGACTTCCAACCCAAAGTTATCAAAAAAGACAAGGAGTGGCACTTCATACTCATCAAAGGTAAAATCTTCCAAGATGAACTCTCAATTCTGAATATCTATGCTCCAAATGCAAAGGCATCCACATTCATTAAGAAAACTTTAATAAAGCTCAAAACACACATTGCATCTCACACAATAATAGTGGGAGACTTCAACACCCCACTCTCACCAATGGACAGATCCTAGAAACAGAAACTAAACAGAGACACATTGAAACTAACAGAAGTTATGAAACAAATGGATTTAACAGATATCTACAGAACATTTTATCCTAAAACAAAAGGATATACCTTCTTCTCAGCACCTCATGGTACCTTCCCCAAAATTGACCATATAATTGGTCACAAAACAGTCCTCAACAGATACAAAAATATTGAAATTAACCCATGCATCCTATCAGATCACCAAGGACTAAGGCTGATCTTCAATAACAACATAAATAATAGAAAGCCAACATTCAATAGAAACTGAACAACACTCTACTCAATGATACCTTGATCAAGGAAGAAATAAAGAAATTGAAGACTTTTTAGAGTTTAATGAAAATGAAGCCACAATATACCCAAACTTGTGGGACACAATGAAAGCAGTCCTAAGAGGAAAACTCATAGATCTGAGTGCTGAAGAGAAAAAAAAAAAAAACTAGACAGAGCACACACTAGCAGCCTGACAGCACACCTAAAAGCTCTAGAACAAAAGAAAGTAAATTCACCCAAGAGGAATAGATGGCAGGAAATAATCAAACTCAGGGCTGAAATCAACCAAGTGGAAACAAACAAAAAGAACTATTCAAAGGATCAGCCAAACCAGGAGCTGGTTCTTTGAGAAAAATCAACAAAACCCTTAGCCAGACTAACTAGAGGGCACAGGGACAGTATCCTAATTAACAAAATCAGACATGAAAAGGAAGACATAATAACAGAACCTGAGGAAATCCAAAACAAAACCCTACTACAAAAGCGATATTCAACAAAACTGGAAAACCTGGATGAAATGGACAACTTCCTAGACAGATACAGGTACCAAAGTTAAATCAGGATCAGATTAACAATCCTAACAGTCCCATTTCCCCTAAAGAAATAGAAGCAGTCATTAATAGTCTCCCAACCAAAAAAAGCCCAGGACCAGATGGGTTTAGTGCAGAGTTCTATCAGACCTTCAAAGCAATCACCCTTATGAATATCAATGCAAAAATACTCAATAAAATCCTTGCAAACCGAATCCAAGAACATATCAAAACGATCATCTATCATGATCAAGTAGGCTCCATCCGAGGAATGCAGGGATGGTTTAATATATGGACGTCCATCAACATAATCCACTATATAAACAAACTCAAAGACAAAAACCACAAGATCATCTCTTTATATGCTGAGAAAGCATTTGACAAAATCCAACACCCCTTCATGATAAAAGTCTTGAAAAGATCAGGAATTCAAGGCCCATACCTAAACATAATAAAAGCAATATATAGCAAACCAGTAGCCAATATCAAACTAAACAGAGAGAAACTTGAAGCAATCCCACTAAAATCAGGGACTAGACAAGGATGCCCACTTTCTCCCAACCTATTCAATATAGTACTCAAAGTCTTAGCCAAAACAATTAGACAACAAAAAGAGCTCAAGGGGATACAAATTGGAAAGGAAGAAGTCAAAATATCACTGTTTGCAGATGATATGATAGTATATATAAGTGACCCTAAAAATTCCTTCAGGGAACTCCTAAACCTGATAAACAGCTTCAGTGAAGTAGCTGGATATAAAATTAACTCAAACAAATCAGTGGCCTTCCTTTACACAAAGGATAAACAGGCTGAGAAAGAAATTAGGAAAACAACACACTTCACAATAATCACAAATAATATAAAATATCTTGGTGTGACTCTAAAGAAGTGAAAGCTTTGTATGATAAGAATTTCAAGTCTCTGAAGAAATAAATCAGAGAAGATCTCAGAAGATGGAAATATCTTCCATGCTCATAGATTGGCAGGATTAATAGGGTCAAAGTGGCTATCTAGCCGAAAGCAATCTACAGATTCAATGTAATCCCCATCAAAATTCCAACTCAATTCTTCACAGAGTAAGAAAAGACAATTTGCAAATCCATATGGAATAACAAAAAACCTAGGATATCAAAAACTATTCTCAACAACAAAAGAACCTCTGGTGGAGTCACCATGCCTGACCTCAAGCTGTACTTCAGAGCAATTGTGAAAAAAAAAAAAAAAAAACACACCTTCATGGTGCTGGTACAGCGACAGACAGGTAGATTAATGGAATAGAACTGAAGACCTAGAAATGAACCCACACACCTATGGTCACTTGATATTTGACAAGGGAGCTAAAATCCATCCAGTGGAAAAAAGATAGCATTTTCAACAAATGGTGCTGGCACAACTGGCAGTCATCATGTAGAAGAATGGGAATTGATCCATTCTTATCTCCTTGTACAAAGCTCAAGTCTAAGTGGATCAAGGAACTCCACATAAAACCAGAGACACTAAAACTTATAGAGGAGAAAGTGGGGAAAAGCCTCGAAGATATGGGCACAGGGGGAAAATTCCTGAACAGAACACCAATGGCTTGTGCTATAAGATCAGGAATCAACAAATGTGAGCTCATAAAACTGCAAAGCTTCTGTAAGGCAAAAGACACTGTCAATAAGACAAAAGGGCCACCAATAGATTGGGAAAGGATTTTTACCAATCCTAAATCCAATAGGGGACTAATATCCAAGATATAGAGCTCAAGAAGCTGGACTCCAGAAAATCAAATAACCTCATTAAAAATGGGTTACAGAGCTAAACAAAGAATTCTCAACTGAGGAATACTGAATGGCTGAGAAGCACCTGAAAAATGTTCATCATCCTTAATCACAGGGAAATGCAAATCAATACAACCCTGAGATTCCACCTCACACCAGTCAGAATGGCTAAAATCAAAAATTGAGGTGACAGCAGATACTGGCAAGGATGTAGAAAAAGAGGAACACTCCTCCATTGCTGGTGGGATTGCAAGCTGGTACAACCACTCTGGAAATCAGTCTGGCGGTTCCTCAGAAAACTGGACATAGTACTAATGGAGGATCCAGCAATACCTCTGGTGAACATATATCCAGAAGATGTTCCAACTGGTATTAAGAACACATGCTCCAGCTGGGCGTGGTGGCGCACACCTTTAATCCCAGCACTCGGGAGGCACAGGCAGGCGGATTTCTGAGTTCGAGGCCAACCTGGTCTGCAAAGTGAGTTTCAGGACAGCCAGGGCTACACAGAGAAACCCTGTCTCAGGGAAAAAAAAAAAAAAAAAGAACACATGCTCCACTATGTTCATAGCAGCCTTATTCATAATAGCCAGAAGCTGGAAAGAACCCAGATATCCCTCAACAGAAGATTGGATATAGAAAATGTGGTACATTTACACAATGGAGAACTACTCAGCTGTTAAAAACAATGAATTTATGAAATTCTTGGGCAAATGGATGGATCTGGATGATATCATCCTGACTGAGGTAACCGAATCACAAAAGAACTCACATGATATGCACTCACTGATAAGTGGGTATTAGCCCAGAAACTTAGAATACCCAAGATACAATTTTCAAAACACATGAAACTCAAGAAGAAGGAAGACCAAAGTGTAGATACTTCGTCTCTCTTTAGAATGGGGAACAAAATACCCGTAGGAGGAGTTACAGAGACAAAGTTTAGAGCTGAGATGGAAGGAAGGACCATCCAGAGACTACCCCACCCAGGGATCCATCCCATAATCAGCCACCAAATACAGACACTATTGCATATGCCAGCAAGATTTTGCTGACAGGACCCTGATATAGCTGTCTCTTGTAAGGCTATGCCAGTGCCTGGCAAATACAGAAGTGGATGCTCACAGTCATCTATTAGATGGAACACAAGGCCCCCAATGGAGGAGCTAGAGAAAGTACCTAAGGAGCTGAAGGGGTCTGCAACCCTATAGGAGGAACAACAATATGAACTAACCAGTACCCCCAGAGCTCGTGTCTCTAGCTGCATATGTAGCAGAAAATGGCCTAGTCAGCCAACATTAGGAGAAGAGGCCCTTGGTCTTGCAAAGATTTTATGCCCCAGTACAGGGGAATGCCAGGGCCAGGAAGCGGGAGTGGGTGGGTAGGAGAGCAGGGCAGGGGGTGGTATAGGGGACTTTGGGGATAGCATTTGAATTGTAAATGAAGAAAATATCTAATAAAAATTTGTTTTAAATTTTTTTTAATTTTTTTTAAAAGACTAGGAGTCAGGAGGAGGAGGCAGAAACATTTTCAAAATTGGAAGAAAAGCAAGACAAAGGAACCGTGAGTGGAGACCAGAAAGTCTGCCTCGAACTCTGAGATGCCCCATCAAAATCACAGAAAAAAGACCTAAAAAAGACTAGAAGTCAGGAGGGAAGACTGACCAACATGAGAGTCAGACCTGAGGCACTTGACAGGACCATAAAGTAAAGTAGACACAGGAGGGGGAGTAAGGAAGGCCCGCCAGACAGACTTTATATCCAGTGGAAGGAGCAACTTTGCAGGATGGGGGAAAAAGAGAATCTCAGACACCAGATAGGAATGGAGGTAGCATCTGACTCCACGTTCCTCACCCTGATGAGTGCCTGTCTTCCTGCCTAGACTACACACTGTGCAAAGATGGGTGTCAAAGACTTCAACCCCACCTCTTCTGAGGGCAGAGACGGAGCCAGGAGTGATACAAAAGGCCCCACGAGGGAGCAAAGTCCTAGAAAGGAAAAAAAAAAAACTGAATTTTCGGTAGTATGGAAAATTCGCCCTGGACACTGGCTGGTCCCACCTGACAAACCTGGACAGCAAGAGCCACACTTGTAGGTAGCAGAACTCAGAATTCTGGCAATGGCAGTAACCATCTGGAGTCTGCTGATGGGACTGTCCTTAGAGATTGCTCATGAACAGGGGAGCAATGACACCTGTTTTAAAGTCCCCAGTCTTGACTCTAATGAACACTGATTCCTGGGAATTCAAAGTCTTCAAAATCATCTTAACCTATTCTCCCAAATACAATAATTTTGTTATTTCATGTAACATACTGTAGCTGTAAAATCCTTTTGAGAACTCAGGGTACTAACAGAATAGGTAGAATTCATGTTCATAGACATACACCTTATCCCTTCATTTGTAATAGTCCTGTGAGGGAAGTACTCCTAGGGAAATTTGAATGGGGAGAAGTTCGGTTCCTAGCCAAGATCCCACGTTTAGTGACAACCCCAGAGAGCTAGCCCCTGAGGCCAGTCCTTTCACTTGGTCTTATCCAGAAGCCTGAGAAGCAAGTCTACTTACTGCCCCTCTGCTATCCCCTGGCTGGCACAGCCCTGCGGCTCCCTAGCTGTCCTGGCAAAGCAGCCAGGAGGACCATCTCAGAGACCGCAGCCCAACGTTTCTCTCCAAAACCCTACTTCACTGTGCTTCGCACCATCATGGCCCTGAAGGCAAGAGGCGGGAAGGCATCCTGCCAGAAAACTACAGCAGACTTGCCCCTGGAATATAGCTATTTATTTCAACAATGCAACAGTTGGTGCCTGTGCACTATGGTTCCCAAAGCACCAATTTTTGTAAGTGAGAAAATCTCTACCCTGCAGAAAACACACACACACACACACACACACACACACACACACACACAGCCTGTTCGGCGCTGATTTGACCTGTGTGCTTCAAATATTAGTCGACAGTGTTGCAGTCTAAAGCCCGAATCCAGTGCGATGCTGCCTAGCGAAGCAGCCGGATGAAGACACATCCTGTCTTTGTTCCAGGAAAGGGGCTTGGCACCCTAGGGAGTGTGAAAATCGGGCTCCCCTCTCCAGATTGCCCTTGGGAGAACTACCTTACCCGCAGGAGCACAGATTGCAGATGCAAGTCCTCTTCCCCATCCTTCACCTCGGACCTTCCACTGCAGCAATCTCCAGGAGGACCCCAGCTGCCTGGGACAACGATCACACTTCTCGAGTGCCTTGAGTGCCTTCCTCGATGCTGTTTTGCTCAGAAGAAAACTTAGGTGGCCCTTTTGCAAAATTCTGTAGTCTATTCCTTTCCTGAGGCTGGCCTTGGTCAAACAAGCGGCACTGAGCACAGACAGCAAGCCAGGCCAGCTCACATCTGCAAGCTGCCGCCACTGCGGCCGCTGGAAAGCACCTGCCAGCACAGCCTGACCCCTGCAAGCCGCAGGGCCCAGGACTGAGTTCTCTATGACCTTCAGAGTCACAGAGGAGGGCATCCTGAGGTGGCAATGACATCACAAGGGCCTCCTGTGAGGTCACACTTCACCTAGTATCTCACCTGGCAGACCCAAGACAGGGACTCTCCCGCTGGAACTTGGAAGGAAGATGGAAGATACCTTGGAGGGCTTTAGGAAGCCTCTGGGTCCCCGAGTTAACCAATAGCACAGTCACATGATGCAAAGACAATGAAAAGTATTTTGTCAGGTGGCACTTTTCATCTCTAGGACACATTGTCCTTCTGAAGAAAATGCATGCCTTGACCTCCAGAATGTTGACCCTGAATTCCATCTCCAGATCTTCCTGAAAAATCTATACCTTGGCTGCCTGCATCTTTTTTTTTTTTTTTGGTTTTTCGAGACAGGGTTTCTCTGCTTAGTCCTGGCTGTCCTGGAACTCACTTTGTAGACCAGGCTGGCCTCGAACTCAGAAATCCGCCTGCCTCTGCCTCCCCAGTGCTGGAATTAAAGGCGTGTGCCACCACGCCCGGCCAGCTGCCTGCATCTTAAAATTGCTCTCATCCACAGGCCTCTGTTTTTGTTTTTTTTTGTTTGTTTGTTTGTTTTTGGTTTTTTGTTGTTGTTTTTTTTTTTTTTTTTTGAGAACAAAGCAGTATGAGAGGGTCCAGCCCTTTATTGCTCAGGTAATGATGCCTGGAAGCAGGGGCTTCTCAAATGTTAGCAGCATCAGAACCACACGGCTTGATGAAAACCAGATTGCCAGACCCCACCCTGAGTTTCTGTTGTTTCTGAGATATGGGTTCCAGAAAACACGTGTGTCTTACAAGTTTTTAATGATGCTGCTGATGCTGGCCCAGAGCCCACACTACAAGAACCACAGCTTTGGAGATTCTATTTTGCCCTCTGACCTCTCTTCCCTAATAGCTAAGCCGGTCCTGAAAAACCACTGCAGACCTCTGCCCTGGAATCTCCCATATCAAATAACCACTAGTCAGAGCACATGAGGGCTTCAGCCTGGGATCCCGGCACACCAACTGAGGCAGGAGGGTTGCTGCAAGCTCAAGGCCAGCCTGGGCTACAAAGTGAGACTTCACTCTATTTCAAAGCAGTGAAAACAAAACTATTCTGGGAATTGTGTTTTCACAAGATAGCAGCTTACTCTGACAATAAAACAAGGTCAAGGGCCTCTGCTCTGGAGCTGGGTGTGGCAGCACAAGGCTAGAATCCCAGCAGCTGGGGCGAGGAGGCAAATTCTGGGCTACATGGCTCTCCCTTTTTCCAAAGCAAGCAAAAGAAGCCCAGTAGTATACCATACAGTCTACTACTATAGGAGAACGTTTGGATTTAAACATTACTGTATCCTTTTTGTTGCTTTTATTTTTATTTTTTTTACATTTATTTATTGCAGGTTCTGGAGAGCCATGTAGAGGTCAGAAGACAACCTGCAGAAGTTGGTTTACTCTTTCATGTGGGCCAGAGAGCTGGAATTGAGGTTATCAGTATGAGCTTCTTCGAGTGTCTGAGGAGTCGTGGATTGCAGCAGTGTTGAGCTGCTGTGTGCTCTGAGTTCTTTCTTCCATGGCAGACTAAAAACAGAAGTCAGCAAACCGCTGCTAGCTGTGGGAATTCCACTGGGGCCAGTTGATAGGGCCACTGAACTAAAAGTGGTTGTCATGTTTAAATGGCAGAAAAATTAAAATAACACTACCCTGATCTGTGAAACATAAATTTCTAATTTCACTGTCTATAAAGATTTGAAGTTTGTCACATTCTACAGAAATCTTCCTGATTTTGCCTCTTTACCCACAAAAGCTAAAATATTTACTATCTAACTAGTTTCAATTTCCCAACCTGGGCTCCAGAAAGTCACAGATGTAACCCCAGACAGAAATACCACTTAAGAACAGCAAAGCTATTTCTTGCCTTCCTGGTTAAAGGGAATATAGAAATGTGAGCTGGGGCATGAGATGGGAGGGAGGAAACCTCAGAGAGAGAAATGGGAGATTTGGAAACCAAACCAAGACCTACACACCCTGTTCATTTCAAGGATAGGTCCATCACATGCACACACTGTTCATCACAGGGATGGGGTCCACTATTGGAGGATGTTTTTGTGCAGTGTGTAAAGACTGCCCTTGTGTTATTCAGATGCTGATTTCTGAACCAGCAGAGGTCTGATTTCGGGCCATGTGTGGTGTTGTTAATCATCTCCTGTCTTGGGATTCTGTAAACACTGTTCTCCATCGCCTTATAAAAGCTGAATGGCCTATGGCAAAAGCGAAATAGTTAAGATGGGACTTCCAGAGAGAGAGAGAGAGAGAGAGAGAGAGAGAGAGAGAGAGAGAGAGAGAGAGAGAGCAACTCTGGGAAGCTGGACACAGAGGAAGAAGCAGGCTGGGAAGGAAGGAGACGTAATTAACCAGCCATGTGGCAGAACTGAGATTAGTATAATCTGGATAATTGAGTTATGAACTATAGAGAAAAAACACCTAGCTATAAGGACAAAAGCTTATAAGTAAATATAGTCTTTGTGTCATTATTCAGGAACTGGGACAGGCATAGAAAGCCCACAGCTACAGGCTGCCATGTGCACACATTGTTCATTGCCAAGGACAGGGTTTACCATGTGTTTATTGCTAAAGACAAAGTCTACTATGTGTACACACTGTTTACTGCAAGGGCAGGGTCTACCATGTACACACACTGTTCATTGCCAAGAATAGGGTCTACTGACAGAAGCCATCTAGAAAGGCTATGGCAAGCAAGTAAATTTCCTGGAGATGGCCCACAGTTTTGCATGGCTGCAATGGGTGCACTCTGAGAGGCACAGCCCTAAGGACTTTGTCCCAGGATTGCTTCTTGATGCTGATGTCTTCCCTGCCACTATTATATAGCCTACTGATTCCTGGGCATCAGCCCACCCTATGGGACAAATTTCCTGCAGATCAACATGAAAAGGGACTTTCATGAATTAATGCTATTTAGATGAATTAATGATGATAGAATTCCTGACTTGATTCAAAAAAAAAATTTAGGAAGAAAGTTTAAGGAGATGGTTTTAGTTGTTTTGCCAGAAAGATGTAATAAAGTCGGAATCAAGAATAGAATATGCCCCCTCTTCGTGGAATAGAAAGTAAAAGCTGCATGATAAGCAAAACAGTGAGCTTTCATAAATTTTACTAAGAGAAATAAGCTTGGAACAGATTTGTGATCAAGGAAAAGTATTCATTCTAAGCCAGGTCCATGGATGAAGTCACAGGTGTGCACTGTGATAAAGCAAGGCCATGTGAAACTGTTGCTTTGAACTTATAATGAGCTTATAGAATGAAGCACTGCTTTGAACTTATGGTGACATCCTTCTGTAACTCCCCTTTTGTGTAACATTATATTCATGAGTAATTTTATAAAGAATGTTTGTCTAAGAAGGTACAAAAAGGGCTAAGAGAAGAAATAAAATGTGCCTGCCACCAAATGTATATGTCTGTCTACATACATATGTTAGGTTTATGTGTATATACATAAGCGTGCATGTACATTTATGAAACTGATCAAACAGGTGGTCTGGCCCAGCCACATACAGAGAGAGAGAGAGAGANTCCCCTGGCTTGCTCAGCCTGCTCTCTTATAAAACCCAAGACTGCCAGCCCAGAGATGGTCCCACCCACAAGGAGCCCTTGATCACTAATTGAGAAAATGCCTCACAGCTAGAGCTCATGGAGGCATTTCCTCAACTGAAGCTCCTTTCTCTGTGATAACTCCAGCTGTGTCAAGTTGACACAAACCTAGCCAGTACACCAATCAATGCTAAAGATAGCCAAAGGACATGTTCCTTGTTCTTGAAGATTCGCAAAACTATAAAGCATCTCATGACTAGGCAGTGAAGCTCAGAGGTGAGGAGAGCAGGCTGATGGCTCAGCAGGTTAGTGTGCTCAGCATGTAAGCCTGGCGACCTGAGTTCAATCCCTGGAACACTGGAAGGGAAGACCTGACTTCACAGAGCTGTCTGCACACACCACCACCACCACACCACACCCACCATAATTAATAAACATTTAGGATCAGAAGTGAGCCACTGAGCCACAGAGCTCCACTTAGGAGAAGGTACCCATCAGTGGGTGATCACCTATCCTCTATATAAACTTCTAAATCAGCCTCTCAGTGAAGTGGCTCTTTAGACAGGAGAACCACAGCCACCCTTCCATCAGCAAGTTAGTTCAAAACCAAGTTCTCTGACACCACAATGGCTTCCACTGTTCCCAAGCAGAGCCAGCTATCTGCATTGTAGCAAGTTATGCTCGCTCGTGTCCCTTGCAAACTCAAATAAGAAGGGTAGTGTGTAAGAAGGTGGAAAGGAGAAAAGGGTGGAGTTGGTAAGGGAGGAGAAGAGAGGGGAGGGGGAGGGAGGGGAGTGAAGTTTAAAAAACTGACCCTGCTGAGATCTACCAGACATTTGTTGGGGATTAAGCCGATTTTCTACAAGGCCTCTTGGAAGCTATCACCTGGCTCCCTTAAACCTTTAGCCTCTCTGGTTTGCAGTTTAGGGGTGGAACAACCCTTTCACAGGGTTCACATATCCGATATCCTACATATCAGATATTTCCATTATGATTCATAACAGTAGCGAAATTACAATTATGAAGTAGCAAAAATAATTTGACAGCTGGGGGTCACCACAACATGAGGGACTGCACTAAAGGCTCACAGCATCAGGAAGGCTGAGAACCACTGCTTTAGCCTGGGTAGCTTTCCTTTGTGCTGGTTTCTCAGAGTCCTCTCTCTGTAATAAATAACAGCTGCATGGTTACATGCTGAGAGCTGAGTCCTCCCAGCAAGTCACCAGACCAGAGCGTGGGCCTCAAGACCTACCCAACAAAATGCATAGCAATAACCATTAGGGGTGCACAGATTGTGAACTCAATGAGATTCCACTATGCATCCATCTGAATGACTGTAATCCAATAATGCTGCCAAGGACGAGAAAGAATTGACTTCCCAGATTGCTAGCTGGAGTATCACATGGCTCAGCCACCTTGGAAAATACTCTGGCCATTCCCTTAAAAGTTTCACTATTGATCATATAACCCAGCAATTCTATTTATTTACCTAAGAGGAATAAAAATTATGTTCAAAGTTAATCCCAGCACTCAAAAGACAGAAGCAGGTGGATTTCTAGGAGTTCAGTCTAGTCTACACATGGAGATCTAGGCCAGCCAGGGCTATATAATGTGTCCTTGTCATAAATAAATAAATAAATAAATAAATAAATAAATAAATAGGAAAATGCTGTGAGATGGTTCAGTGTGGTAAATGTACTTGCCACCAGGCCTAACAAACTAAAATTCAGTCCCCAGTCCACACGTGGTAAAAGGAGAGAATTGACTTCCACAACTTGTCTCTGACCTCCATGATACTATGTCTAAATTAAATGCAAAACACAAAAGGAAACTGTTGTTTTCAGTATTTGGGCTCAAACGTTCTCCTTTGCCCAAGCAACGTGGGAGTGTTCACACGTGTAATCATTTTCTTTTTCCTAAATTCCACTAAAATGAGCGTTGTATGATGAGAGGGTAAGTTCTGAGAAGATATATGTAGAATATTTCATAGTGGCATTTTTCATAGTAGCCTGAGAACTTGAAGCAAATCTGATTTCTATCATCTGGTGAAAGGATAGAATGTGGGACTCCATACTTTTTCTACAGACTTTTATTTAGCAATGAAAGGAATAAGTTAACACATACTACAGAATGGGCCTCAAAACTATATCCTGAGAAAAAGAACGCAGGCACAATTTACATACATTTATAGCCCCATTTATATTAAATTTCTTAAAAAAAAAAAAAAGAAAAATCGATAAACAGAGCAGTCTAATAGTTGTCTGAGTCTCAGAGTCAGAACAGAGACTGATCACAAGTTGGAAAAGGGAAAGATTTGGAGTGGTAGATATTTAAACTAAACCATGAAAATGAAACTGGAAGTCACATACATAGAAGACTTTTATAATGTGTAAATTATATATTATTTTAGTTACTCAGCTCAGAAGATAGATCAGCAGTAGAGCAATTGCTTAACATGTATGGGACTCCAGATCTGTTCTCCACCATGGCAAAAAAAAAGGGGGGGGGGGAACCCCACATAACCAGGCATAGTGGTGCACACATTAGGCTCAGCGCTTTGAAGACAGGCTATGAGTTTGAGGCCAGTCTGGTCTACACAGCAAGTTCCAAAACAGCCAGAACTACATAGAGAGACACTCTCAGAAACAACACAAAACAGACAAATTCTTGCATAAAATCCCTTTCAGAATCATCAATAAATTATACTTGTTTGTACTAGGAGGCTGTCTCAAAATTGTTTTGAATATTTTGACTAAGATTCCTCTCTAGTCAAAATAAAATGGCAGATTCAACACATATAATTACTTTCTTTGGCCTATGTTTCACTAAAATGGGGGTAGTGTGATGAAAAGGTAAATTCTTTGTTTGAGTTTGTTTTTTGTTTTCTTTTGTTTTTGTTTTTGTTTTTTTCAAGACAGGGTTTCTCTGTGTAGCCCTGGATGTCCTAAAACTCACTCCTGTCTGAGACCAGGCTAGCTTTGAAATCAGAGATCTGCCTGCCTGCCTCTGCCTCTGCCTCTGCCTCTGCCTCTGCCTCTGCCTCTGCCTCTGCCTCTGCCTCTGCCTCTGCCTCTGCCTCTGCCTCTGCCTCTGCCTCTGCCTCTGCCTCTGCCTCTGCCTCTGCCTCTGCCTCTGCCTCTGCCTCTGCCTCTGCCTCTGCCTCTGCCTCTGCTTCTACCTCCTGAGTGCTGGGATTAAAGGTGATTGCACCACCACTCATCTGAGAAGGTAAATTCTAAATTGGAGTAAAAATAAGATACATAGAAACAGAAAACAAAATAGCAACTGACTTAGCTGACTCAAGAAAGTGGAATCTTTAACCAATAGTGGGAAAAACCAAGAAAATTAATTTTTACCACAGAACATCCTAACCATTCAAGAAATTGAAGGCTTCACTTGAGGATTGTGAATAAGCACCTGGAAAAAAAAAAGGGCTGACTGGCTTATTAACCTTCAGTGATGTGAAGGAGTTGCATGCAGGGCCTAACTACAACTTACCTTGGGCAATGGTTAGCCTTCTAAATAACCATTCTCTGCCCCATCTCTCTTAGCCCTAACATTCTGACAAGCAGAGAAAGACCTTTCTGAGTGTTAACAAAAGCCTAGTTCTCCATGACTAAAGGCCTAAGGGTGTTATTAGACAGCACCCAGGCCCTATAACAAAGCACCCCCATCTTCCTGTAACTCTCCTCTCTGACATTTCCACCGATGTGGGGGTTTTTTTGTTTTTTGTTTTTTTTTTAATTTCTCTTTTTTTTTTTAAGATTTATTTTATTTATTATATGTAAGTACACTGTAGCTGTCTTCAGACACTCCAGAAGAGGGCACCAGATCTCGTTACGGATGGTTGTGAGCCACCATGTGGATGCTGGGATTTGAACTTATCACCTTTGGAAGAGCAGTCGGGTGCTCTTACCCGTTGAGCCATCTCACCAGCCCCGTGTTTTGTTTTTTTTTAAATCCCTTGATTTATAACTTTCTTTGTTCTGTTACTATAAAAAATTCCATGAAACTGTTTCCACCTTGGAACACTGATTTGGGGAGATCTAATTCTATGTTCTATGGCCACTCACATATGCTCCAGAATAAACCATGTCTCTTATTCCTCTGAGGTGCGAGCTGTTTCTTTCGATAAGAGGATAAGAATTAAAGTAGAAACAAGTGGACCCATTGAAGATCTCTTTAAGAAGCACTTACACCCATAGATCCCTTTTTCCAGTTTCATATAAATGGGCAAGTACCCCATCAAAGATTATCAATCTCATTCCCCAGAAACAATAAATCAGAGAATGTCTAGACAAGGGGAATATCTGCCACTGAGGACTGAGGCTCCAAATTATAAATGGAAAGAGTCAGTAAAGCCTGCTACAAACTCAATAGTGGGAGTCTGTTTTCTATTCCATAATTAGATTTGTTCTTTAAGTGTCATTTATGTCCCCAAAGCATCCACTGTGAATGAAGACTTGACCCACAGGACACTCCATTCCTGCAGTATGGTAATTCCACTGATATGGCAGACTCTGTAGGAGTAAAGCCCACCCACAGAAAGCAGCTCTCGGGAGACTCTGGTGGTCCTCATGAACAGATGCTTTGGAAGCTGATCTGTTCCCACCGACAGTCTTTAATGACATCTAGCTGGGTGTGCTGTCATATGCTTTGTCATATGCCGTGATTGATTAAAGCGTATTGATTTAAAATAACTTCTTTGCTCCCCAGACAGATTTTCACAATTGCTGTTCTCACGCATGGTGGATCTCTGTGAGTTCAAGGCCAGCCTAGTCTACAGACTGAGTTCCAGGATGGCCAGGATTGTTACACAGGGAAATCCTGTCTTAAAACACACCCCTCCCCCACCAGAAGAAAGAAATATAATAAACTGGATATCAGGCTTATTCTTAGTAGAAAACTCTTGGGAGAATCTGACCACCCACATCTAAAGATGAATTCAATGTTAAGGCCTAGGTAAAAAATGTTAAGGCCTAGGTAACTGTTACCTAGCCTGCCATTTTATGCTAATATTTTACTAATAATAACTTGGCACAGATGTTTATGGATTTTAGACTTAAAAGCCCTGTAGGCGCCGGGTGTGGTGGCGCACGCCTTTAATCTCAGCACTCGGGAGGCAGAGGCAGGCGGATTTCTGAGTTCGAGGCCAGCCTGGTCTACAAAGTGAGTTCCAGGACAGCCAGGGCTACACAGAGAAACCCTGTCTCAGAAAAAAAAAAAACTAACTAAATAAATATATATATATAAAATTAGCCGGGTGTGGTGGCGCACACCTTTAATCCCAGCACTTGGGAGGCAGAGGCAGGTGGATTTCTGAGTTCGAGGCCAGCCTGGTCTACAAAGTGAGTTCCAGGACAGCCAGAGCTACACAGAGAAACCCTGTCTCGAAAAACCAAAAAAAAAAAAAATTAATATTATAATTATCTATAGAAAGATAAAAGAAGACAGTTAGTGCAAGAAAATGATTCTGTTAAAGAAAAATAAGAGTAAGATAGCCCAGCAGGAAAGGTGCTTGCTACCAAGACAGACCATTTGAGTTTATGCCCCAGCATGCACTGATAGGAGAAAAATCAACTCCCAAAAGTTAATCTCTGACCCTCACACATATATATATTTATATATCCAGACACATTCAATTTTAAAATGTAATAAAACTTTTTTTTTTTTTTTTGGTTTTTCGAGACAGGGTTTCTCTGTATTGCCCTGGCTGTCCTGGAACTCACTTTGTAGACCGACCAGGCTGGCCTCAAACTCAGAAATCTGCCTGCTTCTGCCTCCGGAGTGCGGGGATTAAAGGCGTGCGCCACCACGCCCGGCAATAAAACATTTTAAATAAAAATAAGTAAATGAAATCAGCCTGACTGTGGTAAAACCCTCCATCCAGGACAAGGAAAAGCCCCAGCAATGAACAGGAGTCTGTAGGGTCGTATTTCTGAGTTCGAGGCTGTGCTTACTTTAAGCTTTTCACTTTAAAGCATAAGACTTGGGCACTTGACTGATCTTCCAAAGGTCCTCAGTTCAAATCCCAGCAACCACATGGTGGCTCACAACCATCTGTAATGGGATCCGATGTCCTCTTCTGGTGTGTCTGAGAACATCGACAGTGTACACTCATACATTAAATAATTAATTAATTAATTTTAAAAAAAAACCGAATAAAGTATAAGACTTCTGCTGCTACCCCAAACCATTTTTCCCTAATGGAGACGCAGCCAAAAGTGTTTGTTTGTTAAGTGGGAATATCTAGAAACTAATCAATGGAAAGACCTGATGTTCTTCTAACATCAGGGTGAGGTTATGCTTCCAGAAAATGAGTGAAGCCCTGGTGTTCCTGCTCTGATGCATTGGACATGGGCAGCATCCCAGAGAGCGCTGGGCAAATGAAGCATCTGAAAGTAGACAACAAACCAAGAGGAGATGCCCTAAGAGGAAGAGGAAGCTGGCGACTTAGGGAGACATCAAGACTAACTCATCAAGCTGAGGCCTTGTCGAGGCAAGAACACTATATTACTGACCCAAAAGTGATGCTGGTTATACTACATTAATTCTCAGCTTGTCAGTGCAGAATCCAAATACCTCGTGTCAGGGGGCTGGGGAGGGGTAATAAAGGGGTAAGAAAAATGCCTGTAATAGGAAACAGTATGATGTTTTCCCATACTAAGGATTATTTTTAGGATGTATTTTATGGCCAGTCCCAGGAATGATTACTGGAACACAGAGAGGTCTCAAAGATGGACTGTACGATTAGTAAAACTATTATTATTGTAGCAAAAATATGAATAGAAATTAATCAAGAGATTAATTTGTGATGGTTTGTATATGCTCAGTCCAAGAAGTGGCACTATTAGAAAGTGTGGCCTTGTTGGAGTAGGTGTGTCACTGTGGGTGTGGGCTTTAAGACCCTTATCCTAGCTAGCCATTCTTCCACTAGCACCTTCAGATGAAGATGTAGAACTCTCAGTTCCTCCTGTACCATGCCTGCCTGGATACTGCTATGCTCCCACCTTGATGATAATGGACCCTCTGAACCTGTAAGCCAGCCCCAATTAAATGTTGTCCATTATAAGACTTGCCTTGGTCATGGTGTCTGTTCACAGCAGTAAACCCCTAACTAAGACACTGTTATTCAAGCACAATCTTGGTTGTTAGCTGTTTCATGTGTGTGCTGCTTAAATGTGTATGCAGATTTCTCTCATACTATGGATGATCAAATTAATGATCTTCACAGGAAGATAAAAATCTCTTCAAGTGACTTTGAATTGTTACCATGGTTAAGATGGCTTTCCCCTTTCCTTAGTCCTCAGTTAGCTAGGCTTACAATTCTGTTATACTGGTCTATATTAGTTAGATTGGCCATGAAGCAATACATTCAACTTTGATCTCTATTACAGTCACATTTTTTTCTTAAAAAATAAAGGAGGAGGGTAGTATATGGGAGGCATGGAGCCTATTGAGCTCACAGATTAGCAATAGGGGAACCAGGAGTGTTAAACACACAGGGTTGGTTGTTCATTCGAAGGGAGGGATGTAAAAACCTGTTATCAGCCCAGAAGGCTGGGAGCAGATGTGGTTAACAGCCAGGTGAGCTTTGGGCTAGCTACGCAGTCAAGGCCACATCGGATCCTCCTGGAACTTATCAGGAGCTTGACAATCTATACAACCTATCTTTATGGAAAGTGTCACTTAGAGTCAATCTGTAGAACTCATCTTTATTGAAGATGTCACATGTAGGTTCAAGAGTTCCAATGTAGTCATGTTGAACACTTTATTGTTCACACGGGATTAGGTTGTTACCAGGAAAGTTTACAAGAAACTGTGCAGTCCTTCAACATTCCTACAATAAGCTACTCAGGGTCTGATTCCCAAAGTCTGAACCGACACCAGCTACACAGCAATGTTGAAGGAAACTACCTCCTGCACCCCACCAGTTATTACTCTGCTGGCCATGGTGGTTACAGAGACATCCCAAAAGACGGAACTCAAAATAGTGATTGTTCCCATGTTCCAAGACACAAACAGCTGTGTGAAATAAGAAAGATAATGGGTGGCATGAAAGGAATTCAACAGAAGGAGAAAAGTTGAAGAAAAACTGGTCTCAAATCTGGAAGTGAAAAAACATAATAGATCAAATATACTCTGTGGAAAGAACCAGCAAGAATGGACGGGGATGTGGGGACAGATTATCTTGAAGACAAAATGGAGAGAGTGGAACAATCCAACAAAGACAAAGAAAAGAATAAGAAGACTCCAGTGGGAATTCCAAGATACAGATGACATTTGCAAAAGCCCAAATTTGTTAGATTATCAGCATTGAAGGAAAAAAAAAAGAATCTCATTCTAGAGACATGAAAAGTGTTTTCAAAGGAACCAAGCAGGAAAAAAAAAATCCCAGATTTAGGAAAGGAGATGCCAGTCCAGACACACAAGGCATTTACAACACCACACAGAGAGATCAGAACAGAGACTCCTTTCACCATATGACTACTAAACTACTTGGGACTGGGAGTTCAGGAGTTATCAGTTGTAGCTGGCCTTCTGGCTATTTTAGTGGGATCTTTTTCTTACCATCTTTCTTTACCCCAATCCCTTCCAACCCCCCAACTAGAAAACAAAAATTCTCACTACAATCAGTATTCCTTATTCCTCTAGATGAGTCAAGTTTGGTTTCCAGCACCTAGCTAAGGTGTCTCTCCACTGCCTGTAACCTTGGTTCAGAATTCAGTGCCTTCTCTGATGCACAAGTGGTGTACCCTCACACAGATGGACAGGCACACACACACACACACACACACAAACAAACAAAACAAATATGACAAAATTAAACACTAAATATGCAGAACAAAGTCTATTGAACTTTTAGATTTGTGTGCTTACTTGGGAGTACTTGTCAAACACAGAAAACTAAAAAGGTCCCATGTAGAATACATACAATAGGAAAATAGAAAGGGGAGAATACTGGTGGTTAAAACTTTAAGCAGTGAACTGGGCGTGGTGGTGCACACCTTTAATCCCAGCACTTGGGAGGCAGAGGCAGGCGAATTTCTGAGTTCAAGGCCAGCCTGGTTTACAGAGTGAGTTCCAGGACAGCCAGGGCTACAGAGAAACCCTGTCTCGAAAAACAAAAACAAATAAACAAACAAAAAAGGTGTGTGCTATGACTGAGCCACATCACAACTAGAAATCATTTTGGGGTTTTTTTTTTTGTTTTTTTTTTTAGTAAACAATACTCTCAGGATTCACAGTGTGATCAAATATCCTGCAACAACGACTACTTTTGAATTTTCTTTTCTTTTGTAAGACCCCAACTCAATGTGTTTCTTAGACCCCTAGAAACAAAGCCCAGCATGGAGTTCTTTGCTCTTCTGCCTTCAGCCTGAGAAACCGATGACCACTGGGTGACCCACCTAATTCCAGGAACTGGCTCACCACAATCTTAACCCACCCAAACACCTGACTCATTGTGTAAGGGACTAAGAATGTTTGCCAAAGATAGCCTGTAACCCTTCCGTAAGATATGAGCTATAATTCATCATCCCCATTCTTATGATATTTACTCAGCTTTCCCATTCTTTGTGGTCTTATCCTCTCCTTTCTTTGTGGTTTTTTTCCTTTAAATACCCCCTCTCCCAGCTACCCAGGGTGCCACAGTCCTCTACCCTGTGTGGTGTACGACTGTGGGCCCAAGAGTGCTCTTGAAATAAAAGTCCTCTTGCAGTTTGCATCAAGACTGTTTCTCGTGAATGATTTGGGGTGTAGCCTCTCCTGAGTCAGAACGTGGGGGAGTGCTCACATTGTGGGTCTTTCACTTTTTTATGTATATGAGTACACTGTAGCTGTACAGATGGTTGTGAGCTTCATGTGGTTGTTAGAAATTGAATTCTGGACCTCTGCTCGCTCCAGTCAGCCTCACTCGCTCCGGCCCAGAGATTTATTATAATAGATAAGTACACTGTTGTTGTCTTCAGACACACCAGAAGAGGACATTGAATCTCCTTACGAGTGGTTGTTGGTTGTAAGCCACTATGTGGTTGCTGGGATTTGAACTCAGGACCTTCAGAAGAGCAGTCAGAGCTCTTACCCTTTTAGCCAACTCTCCAGCCCACTTTTGAATTTTCTTGCATATGGTAAACATTATTTATGTAAATGCATATTTTGCCTGTGTGTCTATGCATCATATGCATGCAGTGCCCACAGAGGTTGAAAGAGGGCATCATCCCCTGGACTGGAGTTACAGTTTCAACGAGTCACAGTGGTGCTGGGAAACAAACCCAGATTATCTGAAAGAGCAGTGTGTATGTGCGTGTGCGTGTGTTTATGTGCACCATATCTGTGCCGGAGACCATGGAGGCCAAAGGAGGGCTCCATACCCAACCCCTGATCCTCTACAAAAGCATGGCTTAAATGATAAGCCATGTCTCTAGCCCCAACATCCAATTTTTGAATGAATGAGTGAGGAAATGTCTTCATTGGTACAGTGTAGTATACAACCTGGAAAGGGCTTTACAATAAGGATGCAGTGTCCTAATTTAGGAATATGACGTGCCCTGGCAATTCTACTGACTCATCCTGAATGTACTGGATGGAACCGCTTATCCCTCCTTAAAGGCCCTGTACTTGAGGCCATGTGGCCTATGGCTAAGTGAGCAAACACCTTCTAAGTCACTCAGACTCGTTAACCCCCTAGGGTTTGAAACCAGTTGTTCACACGGTTACCGTGAGGACGAAGCTATTGCATGATGTTCCATATTCCCCTCTCCTCGAATTTTGGATTCTAATTACAAATTCTCAAGCTGAGGTTATGGGAAAGAGTTAATGAAAAGGGAACTTGTCTGGAAGTAGAAAAAGAACAAGGAGTCAGGATGTCTCCTGGTAAGGAACTGCCTAGCCCTGGGCAATTAGCTTCTTGAAATCTCTTTATGCTGGTTTTCGTTTGTCATCCCCGCTCCTCTGTCTGCCTGACTGTCAAGCCTACAGCACATCTATCTCTGAGGTGATAATGGCAGTGGGCGTGTGGGGACTTTTGGCCAGGAGAGGGCAGCATTCTCCCTCCCAGGTTCCCTCGACCCCTTCTGCAAAGCCCAGTGCAACCCACGCAAAACAAAACCCCAGTGCGGGCTTGCCCTTTCGTTTTAACTCGCTGTGCGCTAGAATGCAAGAGAAGAAGCAGTTTCTCAGTATTCCACGGGTCGCAAAGGAGCCGCCGACGTTCTCGCGATGTCGCCACCGGAAGTGGGTGGCGGCAGGCCCTCGGAGTTCTCGCGAGATGCCGGCGGGAAGTGGGTGGCGGCCGGGCCGGAGCTGATCGCATCACTGGTCTGCTCTCGCTAGCTCCGAGCTGCTGTGGCCATTGCCTCCGGCGCTGTTTTCTGAGGCCTCGCCTCTCCGCGGTCTTTCCTGCCCCGAGCTCGCGTGCACGGCCTCCGCTGCCGGTCGGTGCCCAGTGTCCCGCCGTCCCCGTCCTCGGTCGGTCCGCTGTTAGGCCGTGCCTCAGGCCCAGTCCGTGGCGACGCCGGCAGGTAATGCCCAATACAGCCATGAAGAAAAAGGTGCTGCTGATGGGAAAGAGCGGGTCGGGGAAGACCAGCATGAGGTCGATCATCTTTGCGAATTATATTGCGCGCGACACCAGGCGCCTGGGAGCCACCATCGACGTGGAGCACTCCCACGTCCGATTCTTGGGGAACCTGGTGCTGAACCTGTGGGACTGTGGCGGCCAGGACACCTTTATGGAAAATTACTTCACCAGCCAGCGGGACAACATCTTCCGTAATGTGGAGGTTCTGATATACGTGTTTGACGTAGAGAGCCGCGAACTGGAAAAAGATATGCATTATTACCAATCGTGTCTGGAAGCCATCCTCCAGAATTCACCTGACGCCAAAATCTTCTGCCTGGTGCACAAAATGGATCTGGTTCAGGAAGATCAACGTGACCTGATTTTTAAAGAGCGAGAGGAAGACCTGAGGCGTTTGTCTCGCCCCCTGGAGTGCGCTTGTTTTCGAACGTCCATCTGGGATGAGACGCTCTACAAAGCCTGGTCCAGCATCGTCTATCAGCTGATCCCCAACGTTCAGCAGCTGGAGATGAACCTAAGGAATTTTGCCCAGATTATTGAGGCTGATGAAGTTCTGCTGTTCGAGAGAGCTACGTTCTTGGTGATTTCCCACTACCAGTGCAAAGAGCAGCGAGATGTGCACCGCTTTGAGAAGATCAGCAATATCATCAAGCAGTTTAAGCTGAGCTGCAGTAAATTGGCCGCTTCTTTCCAGAGCATGGAAGTGAGGAATTCTAACTTCGCTGCCTTCATCGACATCTTTACATCAAACACGTACGTGATGGTGGTCATGTCAGATCCATCCATCCCTTCTGCAGCTACTCTGATCAACATTCGTAATGCCAGGAAACACTTTGAGAAGCTAGAGAGAGTAGATGGCCCCAAGCACAGCCTCCTCATGCGTTGAAATAATGCCAAATGCTCTTTAGTAAAATGCTGAATTACGGTGGTTTGGTTTTTTGCATCATTTGTCTTTAATATTCATAATATCATGTGCTTAAAAGTGAGCTTGAAACGTGTGCTTACTATCTCATCTCTTCCCTAGTCTTAGTATTGGATGTTATTTACTCAGCTATCCAGTAGAGATCTTCAAGACGGCCTTTATGAATAGTGTGGTGTTAACACTAAAGTAGGTGGGGTGTGTGTGTGTGTGTGTGTGTGTCCTGGTTACCTGGTTATAATAGAGTATTAAAGCAGTTATCGTCTGTATTATCAGATCACAAAGGTGGAATGTTACTATTTTATCAGCAAGATATTAAAATGTATTTCTAAATCCTCCTTGGTTTCAATCATGAATAAACTTATTAGCAATTTAAAACGTTGTTTGAAATAATTTGAAGGTACTTAATAGTATAGATTCTGATTATCCTAAAGTATCATTTAGCTGGCAAAATTGGCAATGCTTGGTAGCAGATGTAGTAGTGGTAGACTCAAGGAGCTGGAATAGTGAATCTGGTTAAGCACTGTCTGCTTTTCCAGATACCTGGGCTTAATTCCCAGCATCCACATGACAGTTCACAACCATGTGTAACTCCAGTCCTAGGGAATCCAACACCCTCTTCTGGCCTCTATAAACACCAGACACACAGCTGGTGCAAGCAGAACATCCACCCACATTTAAAAAGTTTGAAAGGAATTCAAGGACTAGGTATTTATATAATGTAGCTCAACTGGTATATGGCTTGCCAGGAATTCACAAAATCATGGGATCCAAAACCAGAGGCAAATAAAAACCTGGGCTAGTGGTGCATGCCTGTAATCCCAGGTGAAGGCAGTATTGGGTGTTTTAAGATTGTTGGGATGTTTAGCCAGAGGTACATGAGACCCCAGTCCCAACAAGTTCTTATGCTAGGGACATAGCTCAGTGGTAGAATGCTTGTCTAGAACTTCGGGGGCGAAATCCCAGTCCTGATCTTTTACTTTGAAGTCGGGCAAGACGTGATTTCACTATGCCTGCTCTCCTTTTGTGGATACAATAAGACCACTACATTAAGATCAAAATAGTCAACAAAGCAATCATCCAGATTATGCCATTCCTCTAAATGCTGTATGTGACGGGCAAAGTTTGAGCCCGTTAAATGCCAGGTATTAAGTACTTGGCATGCAAGTATTTTAATTTAGCCTCATAACCTGATGGTGACTTCTATTATTAAAACATGAAGAAGCTGGCATGACTGGTGAGACACTTTAGGGCACTCTGACCAGACCCTTTGTGCCTCCAACCATCACACCCCTCTACCTCCATCGACATAAGTTATTTTAAAGAACAAAAAAATAAAAACCTAGCTTTTGCTAGACAGCTGCTCATTCCCTGTAATCCCAGTAGTCAGGTGACTATGTAAAATGATTACCATAAATTTAAGGACAACCTAGGCTATACTAAGGTCTTGCTTCAAAAAAATAAATAAAAACTACCATTTTAGGTATAGACTATTGCTACATGTAATTCCAAATTTACAAACTTTAGAAACAAAGGCTACAAAATTGGTGTTTTGACATTTATATTTATCTGGAAATTGCATGATACCAAATTTGTATATTACTTATTTTGTGGGGAAAGATTCTGAGGTTCCTAGTTTGAATTGGGCACATATGGTAAAAACAATACAAGTATAAACTGCTCCATTCCAGTTCTAGTGTCATATGGGCTGTGTTAAAGCAGAGACTTCTCTGACTAGGAGCCATTTGTTTTACAAAGGCACAAAGACCACTCACTCATGCCAGTCAGGGCTAAATAGCAAGACCATGCCTCAAACATAAAAGCTGTTGTTAATCTAGATTCTAGTGATTAGGAAAAAAAAAAAAAACTCTTACCTGTATCACTGAGTCTTTTAAATTATTTTACCAAGTTGTACTTTCGTATGTGATAATTCAGTGGTGTGTTTGAGGCATAATTCTTTTTGAAATACAGGGAATTCAAGACAAGTGGTGACCAACATTGAATATTTATTCTAGACAGCAGTATGTAGAACAGTCCTTAGAACATAGACATTTTCCACGTAACAGCATGAACTTGCCAGCTCTCGGTGCATAAAAAGGTGGGTGCTCTTTAGAGCAACCAGGCATCTGATCTATATATACTGTCTTCACACATTACATGAAATGTTTTGAAACACATTTTTTTAGTATACTAGGGGGAAAAAATAGTTTGCTTTTATACTTGTCTCAAAAATTCCTGTTTACACTCTAGAAAAAAAATTGGTATGATACCTTATAACTAAGAAGAATATTTATTGTAAAGGTTTCAAAATGTCTGTTTAGTATTTTTGTTAAGCTTAATCCCTGCCCCCCCCATGTTCTTTAACTTGAACAATTCTTTATCTTACTTGGTAACACTTTTCATGCTCAGCACCAAGGTGTGTATACAGCTGGATCAGAAATCACATAAAATTGGGGGAGATGTCTAACAAAGACATTAAGTAAAAGCTAGGCAAACATCTGTAGTTCCTACACTTGGGAGACTGAGGCAGAAGACAACTGTGAGCTGAAGCTAACCTGAACAAAACCAGCAAAATTCCTCCCTCCACACAAAACAGTTATACTATATACTTTAGAAAAGATGTAAGACCATGGATCTAGGGAGGGCAAATTAAGACATCAAGGTAGAAAATGTGATTTGTCTGAACCTTCAGTCTTTATTTTGCAGACAGGGTCTCACCATGTTGCCCCTGCTGTCCTGGAACTGACTTTGTAGACTAGACTCAGATCTGCCTGCCTCCCCAAGGCTGGGATCAAAGGTGTTTAATTAAAGGATTAAACTGCTGTTGTGAATTTTATTTTATTTTATTTTATTTTTTTTTGGAGACAGGGTTTCTCTGTATAGCCCTGGCTGTCCTGGAACCCACTTTGTAGACCAGGCTGGCCTCGAACTCAGAAATTCGCCTGCCTCTGCCTCCCGAGTGCTGGGATTAAAGGCGTGCGCCACCACGCCCGAGGAACTATAGCAGGCTGGAGAGATACCCCAGTGGCTGCTCCGCCTGTGACCCAGGATGCTAACACCAGTCTGAAACTACAGTCCCAGAGGATCTGACTCCCTCCTCAGGGAGCACCAGGCATCAAAGAGGTACACAGACATGTTAGCAAACATCCACACACATGAAAATAAATTAAAAATTAGAAAAAAAAATCCTACATGTGAAAATAAATAATTTTTTAAAAATCCTAACTGGTATAATTAAAGGTTATTAGAGTCTTCAAACTAACAAAGAGCTGAGGTGAACTAGAAGGCCAAGGTAAGCAAGCACAGTCAAAGATCCCAGTGGGAGGTGGGAGGAGTCTAAGGAGGGGAGCTGTCTTTATACCAAAACCCTGTTCTCTAATGACAATGAACCATCAATGGGCTTTTATGCAAGGGCCTGACGTGATCAAAGTAGTTCCTAAATGTCAAAGGGAACTGCAGGAGAAGGCACTACTGTGCGGGAAGGCACTGAAAGCATTAAGTTACAATCAGTTTCGGAGACATGACAGAGTTGAGATTTGTTCATGGTACTAAAACAGGAAATGATCATTTCAGAAATGCTCAGCCAACTATAGGTAAATTTTAGTGACTCTTAGAAACCCAAAATATCCAGATACTTGATCTTTTGACTTTCATAATGAAGGGCTCCTAGAGCAATATACATACAATAGTGTGCCACTTCTTAAAGGTACCTAGGGACTAAATATGAATCCCAGCCTCTTGGCAGCAAACTGCTGAACTTGTGAGTTGCCATGGAAGCATATTTGAAATGAGATTTCTAGATCCTCTCTAAATGAGCATTTTTAAACGGGCATCTCAGATGATCCTAATACAGCTGGTCCCTGCATCCTACTCCAGCCATTTCATCTCTAGCTTCTGTATCTGCAGGCTAGGTATGCCTCCTATCTCAATTACAAAGGTTAAATGCAATCATGCATATTAAACACTTAGTCCTGGCTCTGGATCTGGCTCCCATGATAGTCCTTCCTCTTCCTTAACATGCTATTTAGAATTTAGATACTAGGCTGTCTGCAAAGGAAAAAAGGGTTTCCCAGTACACCTGAGCAGTCAGTCCCTGCTGTACTCATGAAGGAACCCAGAGCCCTCAGGACCATGTCCTCTTTCCATCCCTCTGTCAAGCAGCTTTTAGACAGTGCTTCTGACACTCAGCCCATCTACCTTTCTCTTCTCTCATTTTCTTAAGGCTTGGGGACAAGATTTTGATAGTTACAAACTGAGGCTCTACACAGACTAGGAGGAGATAATAAATCAACCATTTAGCGCCTCTTCTAGTCAGGCTTATTCAGGCACATGTATTTACTCCTTGGATAATACAAACAAAACCCCTGACAGTAAGGCAAAGACGTATGAATGTTACTAGTTACTTAAATCCATGTTCAATTTTCTCAAATTATTTTGGGATATTCTGTAGGCACTAGGGAACTTTAATGTTTTCAATCACTAAGTAACAAAAAACTTGTTGCTTTTCCCAAAACAACACCCACCATACCATCCACAGACCACAATTGTAAAACAAATTTGTAAATTTTACATTTATAGTCTTGCTAAATATAATAGAATTAAATTCTCAGTCTGAAGTACACAGAAGAGTTCGACAGTGTTCTTTAAACGTCTGCCCATCTCTGTATTTCCCCATTTTTGTCAATTCACTCCAGTCTTCTTCACCAACCACACGCATTTTATCCCATCAACATCACTCTGCAGGACCAATCTACTTAGAATTCATTAAGCCTGCTTACAATCTAAGGTGTGCTGCTTTGCCTATATACCCATCCAAAGGTAAAGGTACTACACTTTGTGTTATTCCATTAGTCCATAATATTCCATTAAGATCCAATAAAATGGTTTATTTCTCTAAAATGAAAGATGCAGTTATTCAGTGGCCATTAGATCAGGCACTAACTCATGTTAATGGCTGATATTTTTAACATAACTATATTTGTCATTTACTTATAAGATTATTCTAGGAATCAAAATTGTTTTCTAAAATTTGACATTTTCTGCTCTTAAATACTTCATATTTCAAACTCATAATATTTACAAAAAAAAAAAAAAGACCTAAACACATTATAAGAAGCCAAGTACATTCTGAACTCCTTTGATGCTGAAAAGAGAATTCGCTTCCAATGTATGAATATCAGCTGCAGTTCAGTGACAAGACTTCAGAGTAAGTGCATCACAGCTAAATCAACTTGAAAATGCTTCATCTTCTCAAATCAGAGAGTCTCTTGCTTCAAGGCTCTTACTTGAGATTTCTTCTTCTGAAAAAATTGATTTTTAAAAGAGGAAAATAAGTATTATAAGTAGGAACAATTCCACAAAGTAGTAAAGTTCTTGATTTAGCAAAGGCTCACTTTGTGCAAGACTAATAAATAATGAATGAAATTATCATTTCTACTCAAATGCCTTTTCTCAAAATAATAAAAATCAATGTACTTCTCAAATACTTTCCATAAAAGTGTTCATCATGAAAAAACCAAAGTGATATGTGAAAAATCTATATAACAAGACCTAAATCAGTCCTAAATACCTAAGAATAATTTTAATACTTTATTATATAATTTTCAAACATAAGAGAACTATGCTTAATAAAATGCGCTGAATGCTTGGCTTCAATAACTTATACTGTTATAGGCTGAACTGCCCACCAACAAACACACTGTTGGAATTCTAAGACCAGTATCTCAAAATGTGACCGTATTTGGAAAAATAGTCTGCCTCCATGTGGTGTGTGTGTGAGAGAGACTTTGAAAGTACCCATTAAGTAAGGGTTTACTACTCCTCTTAACCTTGGTGAAGGTATAAGGGTTATATTTGTCACATTACCCACCACCATCACACAACATTCACTTTGTACTATATTTACGAAAAGTTAAGTAAACAGATTAGAAACAGCCTGGGCTACATGGTAAATTTGAAGCCAGCCTAAAGTATAGTGAGTTTTGTGGCTAGCCAGGGGTAGGCACTACAATGCTACTCTACCACAATGCTACTCTATCTTAGGAGGGGAAAAGAAGTTAAGAGAATGGATCACCAAGGGTGCATGCATAGGTTTGGTTAACTCTTACCTTTTAAATTAGGCAGAAATTCCCCAAGGCTCCATGGTAATGTGGTCTTCAATTTTTGCTCCCCCAGAAAAGCTTTAGTTAGAGGTGATACCGTCTGTGTTTTTTCATCAAGTGACATGTGGGAAGATGGCTTTGCGTAGTCAATAAACAAATCTTGAGTGTCCCAAACAGTGTGTGCATCATCTGCTTGCACAGTTTTGGCTACAGGGCTCAGTTCTACTTTGTGTTGTTCAAGTGTCTTGGGATTAGACAGGTGAGATTCTTCCCTGATTTTGTTAAGAGATTTCTTCAGAGCCTCAAAACTAGCGAGAAGAGACTTGGAATCTAATTTTGGAATAGCTTGTCCTTTTCCCATATCATCTGGAGAAGCATCACTGTGCACATAACTCTTTGGTTCCAGTTTAAAACTGGTCTCTGAACTAGCAGAACTATTAAGACTTAGGCGACCAACTTCTTCTGGAAGAGTTTCATGTAATATACCAATGCCACTCAACCTCTGAAAAGAATCCCATAACAGAGTTTTATGTGTGGAAGGCTCACTGCAAGAAGCTTGTGAGTGGTCCGTTACTTGAACACAGTCCTCTTTACTTCTACCCATCACATCTATTCCACTGCCCACAACAGGGGAGAATAACTCCATGTGACTAGTTTCTGAAGGCCTGGTGGTTGCACATTCTAAATCTTGCTTACAAATCATTTTCTTATTTACCAAGTCTGACATATCTTCTGTTGGGGGTTCACTGATCTGACTTGTTACCAGATGTTTCTGAGGTACACCTTTAAGCTGAACTGGAACAGCTTTCTCTTCAGGAAAATAAGACCGATCAAAATCTGGGGAAAAAATAGCCAGGCTAAATTCCCTCTGATTATGCAGTGTAGATGAAGGCTCTGACGACACTTCTCCAGCTTTGGCATCCACTAGAATCCCATATAAACTTCTGTTATCTTCAGTTTCAACAGCTTTTCTCCATGAGCTTCTAATATCAGTTACTAATTAAGGTGGGGGAAAAAAAACCCACATATTTTATCATTTACATATGCCCAAACACAGACATTTAATTAATATACTTTATTCTAGTGCTGAAAATAAAGCTACTGCCTCAGTTCAAGTTCCATACATATACCAACAGGATGACAAGCCAGAGCATCAGAAAACTTCATCTCCAAATGACCAAACTCAAGTCAGTACAAACAACAGCAGCTGGTCCTGAGATACACATAAAGTTGTATACAATATATTTGATTATATACATGAAAGACATTTCTACTTGTCTAGCCATACCAGAAATGGGCAGAATTTTTGTTGTTGTTGTTAAGAGATTAGATACTAGGGCTGGAGAGATGGCTCAGTGGTTAAGACCACTGACTGTTCTTCAAGAAGTCCTAAGTTCAATTCCTAGCAACCACATGGTGTCTCACAACCATCTGATACCCTCTTCTGAAGACAGATACAGTGTACTCATATTATATTAAATAAGATTTAAATTAAAAAAATTAGATGCTAATATTAGGCTGTCAGCCATTGATCTCCCACAACTCCTTAAATATGCCATTGTAGCATGGAAACGGCTATAAGCAATGTGTCTACAAATGAGTAAGGCTGTGTTAAATATAATTTTTTAAAAAGATAAACATACTGCAGGACCCTATTTAATTCAGTTTGTCATTTGAAGAACACCAACCTATGCTATCTCAGCTCAGTGAATTAAATCAGCACCAAAGAAGAAACCCAAATGATCTGCACTGGGTAGATAAGGAAGGAAGTATCAGGTTTGCCTACACCAATTGCAGGAACTAGAGGGAAGCATTTGACACTGATTATTTTCACTATGGGGTAAATATCTATGCATGCAGTAGTACCTACTTATGACTGCTAACTGGAAATCACCATACTCCCTAAAGATAGACATCTGACCTGAAGGTGAGAACTTTTCTTAGCACATTTACTGAATTTATTCATTTGTCTATTTAGTGTATGCCTGTACATGTGCATGTGTGTACGACTATACACATGCTATGGTGCATGTATGAAGGTCAGGGGACAACTTCCAGGAGTCCATTCTCTGCCATGTGGAAGATGGCTCAACTGGCCCCAGAATTTTTTTTAAGTGACCAAATAAAATATTTTGCAGAAAAATAGTCAAGTAAAACAACTAAAGATTATAATATCAGGACTGATTATACTTCTGTGGAGGTACTCAGAAGTCACAAAAGATTACTGAGGAAAGATGGCTGTAAAACGTGAGAGGTCCTGCTGAGTGCTTCAACAAAATCCCATCATATCAGAACAAAGAGCCACAGTCGGTGAAACAACAAGTTTCCAAAGAACTGTCAGATCAGGAGTCTAATGGTGGGAAATGTCTTAGAAAGGGAAAAAGGAACAGAGAGCATTAACTTACTCAAGTTTTCTGGAGTCCGGGGAATTTGTTTCCTGGTTAAGAAAGGATTAGAAATTAAAGTGTCAATTAGCTCCTCCAATTCCACTTCTTTTCCCTCAGAGAGCTGTGGTGAATCCGACAGAACTACTCTGGCAACCTACAAGAGGAGAGAACAAAAGACAACTGAGCCAGGCCAGACAGAGACCTGACAGAGACCCGACAGAGAACTGACAGAGACCCGACAGAGACCCGACAGCGCAGCAGGCAGCACGAGCACAGTGTGTGCTTCTCTTTACCACCAAACAATCTCTCTACCCCTAGCCTTCATTTTTATTATCTGTGAACTTCAAATTTCTCAACAATTAACTCTACTCCATTTTTTATCCCAACACAACCTAGAAAAAAAAAATCACAACTTTACAAGCATATTTATTAATAATCCTTTTCTAACCTCATCTACCAGACGATCTTGCTCTTTCTGGAAAGGATCACTCTTCTTTACTGGCAGAGACCCTCTGGAAACACTACTTTGTGAATTCTTTGCAGTATCTGATAGAGGAGAGTCTTCCACTTCAGAGTCTGCTATTTTCTTATAAGTCAAGGTTTTCTCTATGAGAGTCTTCATATTTGAATCCTGAAAAGAGACACACATAACTTAATGATCATGGCTGGTATTGAAGCTCTTTAAATGGCAGATCTAAATAATTCCATTCTCATTTAGCAAGAGAATTAGAAATGGCACTAGAATGGGAAGGGAAAAAAACCTTGACTGTAATTAAGTCACCAAGAATACCCTACTTATAAACCACTACTGTCACAATTAGCTGAAGCTGTTTGTAAATGCCATCTGAGCATCTGTATCACCCCAGTACTTGCCCAGGCTGGGGCAAGAGAACTGCCATGAGTTCAAGATGGGTTTGGGCTACACAGCAAGTCCAAGACAAGTCTGGGTCAATTAGCAAGGCCATGTCTCACAATAATAAAAATCGCTTTAGACCATACCTTCTCAAGGAGTGTGAAACTGTTTGTATCTGAGGACGCAGCACCCTGTAAGGGACCAGGCACAGAGCTGAAAGAAAAGAGACAGCAAGTCTCAGGTATGCAGAGGGAGGCATCCACTAACTTCATGGGTCTGAGTAAGAAATTGTCTGCCCCGTATCTGTCCATGGCGATTTCACTCAATTCGCCCTGGTCATCGAAAGGCAGTTTACTCTGGGGAGGTCCAGTGACAACTGGAGCAACACTTCTGCCCAAGTTGCGTATCACTCTCCCAAAGAACTCCAACTTTCTTACTATATATTTTTATGCCTAAAATATTTTTATAAGATGAAATAATGACATACAGCAATCTGTATACAACTTAAAAATTAATTCTTCTAACTAGAATTGCATTATTACAATGTCCTCAGCACGCTAATAATACAATTTCATAGTAGCAGAGACTTTCATGTTCTTGCAGCCAGGTATGACAGCACACACCTGTAATGTCAGCATTTCAGAAGTGGAGTCAAAGGGTGTGGTGGCGCATGCCTTTAATCCCAGCACTCGGGAGGCAGAGGCAGAGACAGGCGGATTTCTGAGTTAGAGGCCAGCCTGGTCTACAGAGTGAGTTCCAGGACAGCCAGGGCTATACAGGGAAACCCTGTCTCGAAAAACCAAAAAAAAAAAAAAAAAAAAAGAAATGAATTTTTAAAAATAAGAATATAAATTATTTTTAAATATGAAAAAAGCAAATAGCAGTTCACCCATCTTAAACCCCAATGTTAGTATGGTTGTATTAAGTACTTTTTATATTGCTCCCTTTCCAGGCCATACAAAGAATACATTATAATAATGAAAATATGTTCAGAAATCTGCCTGCCTCTGCCTCCCGAGTGCTGGAATCAAAGGCGTGCACCACCACAGTTCAGCCCAATTTTTTTTTTTTTTTTAAACAAAACAAAACCAAACCAGAGACCTTTGGGAAGAGCACTTGAACAACTGTGCGAAATAATCTGGTGGGTTTTCATCTTTAGAGAGGCTATATTGAGTTCTAGGCCAGTCAGAGCTACGTAACAGAAACATAACAGGACTGGGTTTTTGTTTGGTTTTTTTGTTTGTTTGTTTAGTTCTTTTGGAGACAGTACAGTGGTTAAGAGCACTTATTATTCTTCTAGAAGATTCGAGTTCAGTTCCAACATGTACTTAAAAGCAGCCCACAACCACCTCTCACTACAGCTCCAAGGTATCCAACACTCTCTCCTGAGTTCCATGGGCTCCAGGGTGCATGCACACCTAACATAAATGAAAAATCAAATAAAACTTTTAAGCAGGTGGGAGGTGAAGGGTCAGTAGATAAAAAGACTAGAAGTCTGAGTTCAATTCCCAGCAACCACCTGGTGGCTCACAACCATCTGTAATGAGATCTAATGCCCTCTTCTGGTGTGTGCTCAGTGGACAGGATGCTCATATACATCAAATAAGTAAGTAAATCTTTATAAAAAAAATTTCTCTGGGGGCTGGTGAGATGGCTCAGCGGGTAAGAGCACCCGACTGCTCTTCCGAAGGTGATAAGTACAAATCCCAGCATCCACATGGTGGCTCACAACCATCCGTAACGAGATCTGGCGCTCTCTTCTGGAATGCCTGAAGACAGCTACAGTGTACTTACATATAATAAATAAAATAAAATAAAATAAAAAAGAAAACACTATCTGGTTGAGAGGAAGAAATCATGCACTATTCCACTGTACAGAAAATTCTAAACTGGCTCAAAATGAGACTAAAATCAGTAGTCAGCATGAAAGTCAAATGTTTTACCTGTTCTCTCCATCACACACACTTCCTGGGGTATCCACTTCTCTTCTGCTACCACTTTCTTGTTTAGGTTCTTTATGTGAATCTAAGGAAGTCCAAAATTTTTCTTTTAATTAGGTTTGTATATTCTAACATTCAAGGACCTCTAGAATGGTAAAAGACCTATTCTTTCCCTCCAGAAACCAAGGTCTAACCCTTTGCTAGTGGTAAACAAATGATCTGTTACTGAGCTTCATGCCTAATTGTTTAGAATAGCTTCTAAACAGAAACATAAAACTATAAACCTGATTAAGGAGCCAAAGGGATGGCTCAGTGAATAAAAACAACTTGCCATGCAAATCTGATGACTTGAGGTCAGCTCCCCAAGATGTAGTGCATGCACCAATAATCCCAGAACCCTTACAGCAAATGGGAAGCAGAGGAAAAAAACAAAACAAAACAAAAACGGCAAGACTGCAGGTCAACTGGCCTTGCAAACTTGCAAAAAGTCAACAGAAAGAACAGACCCTGCCAGACACTCACGCACCCACAGCCACCACACAGGAAACCTAGAGCCAGGGAGAGAGTTGGCTCATCAGGTAAGGGTGCATGCCATCAATCCTGACAACCTGAATTAGCTCCCTAAACTCACATGCACTTTGTAGTGAGCAGGCATACATAAAACAGTATTTGGGGGAAAACTAACCACCAAACTGTTAAGATAAAGTAATAAAGAAGAACAGATTATGTGGCAGCAGGGTTTTATAAAAAGCAGATGTAGCCATTCACAGTGCTGTACCTTAACAAGCCTAACACTTGGAAGGTAAAGGCAGGAATTCAAGGCCAGTTTCTGTTATACAGAGTATGAGACCAGCTTGGGCTACAAAGACCCTATCTCAAAACAAATAAGCAAAGCAGGAGGGGGTAGGTAGATGCGTGCATGGACCTGAGTTTGATCATCAGCACCAAATTCAGTGTTATATAACCACGTTATACTTTTAAGTAAATCAACCATGTCTAACAACATAAACATTCAAGAGCAAAAGGTACTTAGCATATTTGAATACATTTATGTCAGTCAGCTTGCACATTTTTTACACCAACCTTTGAACCACTATATGTTACTACCATACTAACACAGCAAAGATATAAACATAAAACATAAAATAGAGACCTTGACACCAAGCAGTCAGTCTAAAATAGTGCTGACTGAAGTGCTCTGTTCTGCTACAGTAGTATGCCAAAAGTATGCAAGGAGGCAGAAGATGTATACCAGTCCCAGTAAGGGAATGAAAAGACAAAGGTATCAAGAGGGTAAATACAAATTTCATTTGCCAGAGCATAGAGGCCATGGCTTATGGTATTTATTAGAAGAAGATAAACACCACTGAGACGTGGTAAGAAAAGAGACTGGCAAAAGAAGCCATGGCTACATTACAGATGCAGTGCCCCCTTTTAAACATGTTAATACCCAAGAGTCTTCCAAAACTTGACCATTTAGCTAATGTGTCACTGCATAAGAAGCCAATGCAAATGCTATGTAAAGATACTCGTCCATTATAGTGGTCTAAGTAGTATGTCAACTCAAGTTTTTGTTTGTTTAGTTTTTTGAGACAGGGTTTCTCTGTGTAGCCCCAAATGTCCTGGATCTTACTCTGAGGACCAGGCTGGCCTTGAATCCACCTGCCTCTGCCTTCTGAGTGCTGGAATTAAAAGCATATGAAACCATTGCCTGGCTACAACTCAACCTTTTCAAAATCCCCCATACTATGGAATCACAGAACATTCCCCAAATGAGAACAAACACAAATATCACAAAACTAGTAGCACACCATAAAAACAAATATCACCTGTTGCTGGTAGGCAGAAGCTGAAACTTGTCTGTCTTGCATATAAAAAAATGTTCCTAAGCAAGACTGAGTAGCTTATACCCCAGCACTTAGAAAAGCCAAGTTCAGAGGCTAGAGAGATAGATGGCTCAGTGGTTAAGACCACGGGCTGTTCTTTGAGAGGTTCAATTACCGATACCGATACCGATACCGATACCGGTTCTAGGAGATCTGACACTCTCACACCTGCATAAATACCAATGCTCATAAAATAAAAATAAATCATTTATTTAATCCCAGCACTTGGGAGGCGGAGGCGGAGGCGGAGGCGGAGGCGGAGGCGGAGGCGGAGGCGGAGGCGGAGGCGGAGGCGGAGGCGGAGGCGGAGGCGGAGGCGGAGGCGGAGGCGGAGAGGAGAGGAGAGGAGAGGAGAGGAGAGGAGAGGAGAGGAGAGGAGAGGAACAAAGCAAAGCAAGCTGATTGGCATATGCTACATGACGAGTTCCAGGCCAGCATGGGCTCCTCCATGTGGAGAGACTCACTAAAGGTGAAAATACAAGCAAGTATTTCAGTAAGACACAAGCATGAGAATCAGCAAGAACACACACCAACAATACCTAAGATACAAAAAAAATAAAAGGCAAGACAATGAAAAAGGTATAATTAAAAGGTATGAGCAAGAAGAAAGAAACTAAAATACAAGATTAGACTATAAAAAGAAGCAGTATTGAAAATAAGTAAGACTTCTCAGTTTGGGGACATAACTCAGTTAATAGTGACTGCCTACAATATACCCATGCCTGTAATCTAATTACTTAGGAGATGGAAGTAGGAAAATCAGAAGTTCAAGGCCAACTCAGCCAGTTTACAAAGACCAGGCTAATAAGAAAACTCAGCAGGAAATGTATTTGCTGATTAAAAACCTAATTTCCGGCTGGCCGGAGCGAGTGGGGCTGGCCGGAGCGAGAGGAGCCGGCCAGAGCGAGCGGGGTTGACCGGATCAAGGGAAAAAAAAACTAATTTTCATCTCCAACTCCAGGCCAAACTTGACAGAAGGATAGAACCAACTCCTAGTAAGTTTTCCTCCATAAATGAACTGTAGTGTGCATGCATGTGCATACACACTAATCAAAAACAAAGAAAAAGAAGGAAAGAAAAGGACGACAAATTTGGCTTCTCAAAGTAAACAATGAATACTAAGTGTTAAAAGAGGTTAAAAAGACAGATTAAACTAACCAAAATAGTAAACTATAAAAGAGATGCAAGGAAAATAGCCATTAACTATTGAGGACAGGTCTGTTGCTATGTATTGTAATGTCAAATTCTGTATCCCAAGTGCAAACTTTGCCACTTAATTTAAAACTACAGGTTGAATAAAAATGGCTTACAGCCAATTAATTACTAGAGAGATTAGAGGTAGGCAGGTTTCCAATTACATGGTTGGGGGTCACAGGTAGAGAGGGGAGAAGAAGAGCACAGAAGAGAAGAGGAAGCCATCGTGAGAGGATATAGGCCATGAACACATGGCTGGGAAAAACAAGTATTTGGGGCACACTGCTGGTACAGTAGCCAGTCCAGCAGGTAAGAAAGTAGATTAGGGATCACCCCCCATACCTGTCAAAGTAAATAATAGAACCACAGTCTGAGTCTCACTCATTTGTAAGCTAGACAGAGATAAGCTTAAATTGGTTCAACTACAATTAACAAGGCCCAAGAATATAAGAATCTATATATAAATGAGAACTTAACAGAGATGGAAGACAGAACTCGAAGTTCTAGGCATTCATATTGGCACACAACTGTAATTTCTGCACTTCTGAGGCTAAGACAAGAGAATCTCAAGTTTGAGGCTGCCCTGGGGTACAAGTTAGACAACCCCTAAAACAAAATGGGTAACAATCACTAAACAGAATCCTAATAGAAGTTGAGAAGGAAAGGATTTTAGAATGAAAGATGAAACTGGAGATAGGTCAGCAGTTAAAAGTACTTATTGCTTTTACCAGAGTTTGGCTCCCAGCACCTACATCAGGCAGCTCACAAATGTCGTAACTCTAGCTCTGTATTTGACACCTCTACAGGCCTCCACGGGCATCCTCACACACAAGTTCATGTACATGCCTGTGTGCACACATGAATTCTTTTTAAAATTAAAGACAAGCAATATTAGAGGAGACACAGGAAAACAAATCTTGAACTCTGAAAATAATGAGCTTCTAGAATACACATATACATAATCCAAACAGTTAAAAACAAATCTAACAGGATGGAACACAGGGTCCCCAATGTAGGAGCTAGAGAAAGTACCTAAGAGCCAAAGGGGTCTGCAACCCTACAGGTGGAACAACAATATGAACTAGTCAGTACCCCCAGAGCTCATGTCTCTAGCTGCATATGTAGCAGAAGATGGCCTAGTTGGCCATCATTGGGAAGAGAGGCCCCTTGGTCTAGCAAACTTTATATGCCCCAGTATAGGGGAATGCCAGGGCCAAGAAGTGGGAGTGAGTGGGTAGGGGAGCAGGGCGGAGGGAGGGTATAGGGGACTTTTGGGATAGCATTTGAAATGTAAATGAAGAAAATATCTACTAAAAAAATTAAAAAACAAAAACAAAAAACAAATCTACGTTTAGGAGTGCCCCAATAAACCTGCATAATATAAAAAAGAAATCTTATACGCAACCATAAATTATAACCTAATTATGTACAAATGAATGACAATGAAATGTGTCTCTGATAATAGAAGGCAAGAACCCGGACTTAACCATCAAAGTCCTAAAGATTTGTCAACCCAAGCAAACTACTGTTCAATACTAAGTGAATGCCAGGTTTGGCAGCTCACATCTTTAATCCCAGCCCTCAGATAGGCTGAAGCATTCATTTTGTACAAGTGATCGATTCTACCTTTTTTTCATAACATTTTGTGACCAAAACCAGTAATTTTATGGTACATATATTTCACAATAAAAATAACTAGAAAGCAGGTAAAGGCACTTGCCACCTTGCCTAATTATTTGTGTTTGATTCTAGGGTACCACTTGGTAAAAGGTGAGAACCAGGTTGTCCTGTGACCTCTACATGTAGACCAGAGTGTGTACACATAAATTTGCATAGGCATAAATGTAAAAAAATAATTGAAAAATATAAATAACCTATAAGTTGAGAAATAAGCCATGGGCAGTAGTGCAGGCCTGTACATGCAGCACTCAGGAGGCAGAGGCAGGAGAACAGCTTGGAGTTCCAGGCCAGCCTGGTCTACACAGCAAGTTCCAGCTCAGTCAATGCTTCACAATGAGATACTGTCTTTAAAAGGAAGTGGAGAGAGCTTACCAACCTGGAAGTGAAGCAGGATATTTAAAAAGTATACTCTTTGCATATTCTTCCTCTGACACAGGATCAAACAAAAGAGGAGACATGGGAGGCAAAAGATCCACAGCCTTAAAACACAGAATTCACAATATTAAATAAATACATGCACAAACAGCCATAATGACAAAGCTAAGTTCATCTACAAGTGAATTTTCTCCCTAACAATAAATTAGCAAACATTTATCCTGTGACTATTTCTATGTATTAGGTTTTGCCTACATATGTATCTGTATACTATATGTGTGCCTGGTGCCCACAGAAGCCAGAAGATGGCATCAGATACCTTAAGATTGCATTTTAGCTGGTTATGAGCCCCCATGTGGGCCAGGAATTAAATCCTAGTCTTCTTGGAAGAGCAGCCAATGGGCTTACCTGATAAACCACCTCTTCAGCACCTGCAAACATTTTTTAAAAATAAAATACAATATTTGCATGTTTCAAATTTTACTTAATAGTATTCTTTTTAGCCTCATTTTAGAATTTAAAATGAATAACTATAGATAACAGCAACTTGATGAAAAACTATTATGAAATTATTACATTTTTAAACATTTTAACTGCACAGTAAGTAGCACACACCTATAATACTAGTGCTTTAGATACATACATTCCAGTTCAGCCTAGCATACATATGTATCTACACAACAGGTACCTGTCTCTAAAAAGCCACTAGGCCCAAGCATGGTGGCAAAGTTTTACAATCCTAACATCTGGGAGCAGATGCAGAAGAATCAGCAGTTCATATTCATCATAGACAAGTTTAAGGCCAATCTGGGATACAAGAAACTGTCTCAAAACAAAAAAATAACTTGGGCAATGAGCTGGCTCAACAGGTAGTAACACTTGCCAAGAACACAGGTTGAAGGAAAGAATAGACGCCATAAAAATCATTCACATGCACCATGGCACATGGTTGCTGCCCCACCCCATCATAAACAAAATATAAACAATGAAGTATATATAATATACACACATATGTATACACACATATATACACACACATTTCTAAGTTACTGTAGTATTATAAATTAAAAGATTGTTAAAACTTAAAGACAGAGAGAATTGCCGAAAATTAATGTCTTCTCTAAAACACAAATCTGTTACTTACTGCAGGTCTGTCTTTAATTAGTCTGAAAGGAGACACACCAAGAAAGCCTTTCCACTTCATATGCCACTTTTCCTCCTTGTCAACAATAGACTGTCTTACTGCAGTGACGGTCTCTTTTACTTTATGCCTGTAATATCATAAGAAATACTATATTTGAAAGACAAGTAAAAATATAGCATAATTTTAGAAAACAGTACTAGGACAGAGAATGATATAACAAAGATTAACCATTAAATTATATATAAATTTAACAAGTGACTCTTCAGAACTTAAAATACACTTTTTCTCCTTTTAAAACAAAAAAGCAATCATATACCTACTACTCCACTTAAATGCCAGTATGTCTTAACTTATTCACCAAAGCTGAAGAATTATACACTTCTGCTGAGAAAACCACACTACCAATCACATAGTATAATAACAAAAGAGCTTTCTATGTACCTCATTTGCTTCATATATGATAATCTTTCCCTCTGAAATTTGGTTTCATTTTCAAGGTAGTGGAGGTTTATTGTCAATCTTGCTTGGCCAGCCTTACAATGTTCATATTTCATTATTTTCAAGACTTCATTTAACAACTGAATAATTGTTAAGAGGTTCAATTTTCCAGCCTCATAAACACTTCCTACCTAAAGATTCAGAAGGGGGAGGGGGGAGAAAGCAAAGATCAGTATGTTCTTATGCGAATAAACTTACATATTGATGTTTTTTATTATTATAGCATTACCTTAAGAAAGAGTGGGGGGAAAGAAAATCAATAGTCACCCAAACATAAAACTATGTAAATAATTTCAATCCTATAAAAACTGTCAAAGAACTCACACATCACTCTTATATCATACAAAAGGGTAAAAATCTAGCAAAAAAGAAAATACAAATAGATGCAATGAAAGATAAAGAGGGGCTGGAGAGATGCTCAGCAGTTAGTTAAGATCATTTGGTGCTCCTGCAGGACTCATGTTCAGTTACGAAAGCTTACAATTGTCTCCTACCAGATACAGCCCTCTTCTGGCATCTATGAATGCCAGTACACATGTGGCACACATACATACATACACACACACACACATACACAAACACACACAGAGGGAAATATTCATATAAAAGTAAATCAATCTTTCATTAATAGCCTAAATATAGAGCAGATTTGAAAACAAAGCAAAAAAAAAAAAAAAATCACAATTTTTTTCTTTGAGACAGGTTTTTATTTAACAAGTTTCACATACCATCTATCCTAATACAAACAAACAAACCAAAAAAAAAAAAAAAAAAAGAACAAAGCCCCATGGGCTGATGAGAATATTCAGTCCTCATAAGGTGTTTGCACTAGTAAAGCAAAGCAGGAGGTCTCCATTACCTGTGGGACCTACCGTGAAAAAGTAAGGGGAGTTGTGGGACCCTGAAAGGCAGCCTGGTCTTTTGTTTTGTTTCGTTTTGCTTTTTTGGTTGAACAAAGCTTGCTCTGGAAACCCAGTAGGAAACTTTACAAGGGACGGAACAGTGAGCCACGTTCCCAGAGACTGGTGTCCAGGTGCCTGACACCATAGACTCCAACTCAATAATTCTGTGACTGTAAGTCACGCAGACAAAGCCCCACCCCACCCACAAGCTCCTGGCATTCTGGCTAGACTCCACCCCCACGGTCACCTGACAATAGCCAGGTATGCTCCTCCCCATAGCTACCCTGCAACAAGATAGCCCAGCCCACTATAAAAGGGGCTGCTTGGCCCCTCCTCTCTCTTAAGCTCTCACCTTCTTACTCTAGCCCTCCTTTTCTCCCTCCCTTTCCCCCTTCTCTCCACATGGCCATGGCCGGCCTCTCTCTTTCTTCTTACCTTCTCTCTTTCTCTGTCTTTCTACAATAAAGCTCTAAAACCATAGACCATCTCTGCTCATCAAGGCCTGCAGTGCTTGAATGATGGGATAGGCTTTCCCCTAAAGAGTTGTGTCTAACCTCCCTCTGTAAGGCCTTTCTGCGCTCTAGCCACCAAAGACTGTCACCTGTGTGGGAATCACCCAGTGGCTCCTCTCTCCCTGCCCTCTCTCTGTTCAGCCCCGAGGTTGGCCAAGCTGCCCACAGGCCCCCACTTTGTTCTCAGCTCATCTGTAGTATCCATGGTGTCCATGGTGCCCAGCGGTGTCTGGGATGCCCGAGACTGAGCACCTGTTATCTCTGGTCTCTGTGAGGCCCAAGGACCTTGGACTGCCCCTTGTCCACCCACCACGGGCTGGAATCCCTGACTTCCCACAGCCAGACACCCACCCAGGGCCACGTGGAAAGCGTGCAACAGAGCACGGGAACTCTGGCAGGACAGGGGTTTTCTCTCACTCCCTTTATTCCCCCATGCCCGCTGCCCTACAATTACCCATATAAAAAGTGAGTATGGTGGCATGTACTTATAATCCCAGCACTGGCAAAGTAGAGACAGGAAGATCCCTAGATTTTTTCCAACCCTATTAATGAGCCCCAGGTCCCAGTAAGAGACCCTGTCTCAAAAACACACCTTTGATCCCAGCACTCAGGAGACAAAGACAGGCGCATCACTATGAGTTCGAGGCCAGCCTAGTTTACATAGTGACTTCTAAGCTTGCCAGAGCTACAGAGCTACACAGGGAGGCAGTATCTCAAACAAACAAAACAAAATTAATAGTGATTTTCTCTAAAGACATCACTTCGTGCCTTATCTGTATTCTTATACATAATTAATGTCTTTTTTTTTTTTTTTTTTTTGGTTTTTCGAGACAGGGTTTCTCTGTGTAGCCCTGTCTGTCCTGGAACTCACTTTGTAGACCAGGCTGGCCCCAAACTCAGAAATTCGCCTGCCTCTGCCTCCCAAATGCTGGGATTAAAGGCGTGCGCTACCACGCCTGGCTTAATGTCTTTTCTGATACCTGCCTACACCCTATAGGAATCTGAATTCATACCTGTTTCATTGTTATATACTATGAATTTGATGCACATATAATGTACCTTAAAGTGAAATCTCTTCACAAAATATTTTATCTATGTACCTTCTATATACTATAGTCAATATCTGATATGTAGTGTACCAAATAAACTGTACATACTAAGGAAAAAGTAAGTAAGTCACACAATGTTAACCTTTCTTTACTTTACGAAACTGTACAAGGTAGAAGAGATGACAAAAGCAAATGGATACAAACGCACACACCTCTGACAGTTCCTCTAGGAAGAGTCCACTAGAGATTAATGAAATCCTTGAAGTATTTGTGGGAAATCGCTAAGATAGACAATGTAAAAAGCTGTGACAAAGTGTTTTAACATGTTCCCTTTACAGCAAAACTTACCTGACATATCTGCTCCTCAAGTCTGTCAAGTAAGAGCCTCGGAATATTAACAGCAACATTAGCTCCATCCAAAGCATACTGGTTGACAAAGCCAAAGAGTGAACTAATAATGTCTCTCTCCTTTTCCACAACCATGAGTGTCTCATTCACTGAAGCCCACAAGGACCGAACCTTCAAACACAAAATATAAAATCCACACATGACATATGCCTATACTAAGAAAAATCTGGCATAAATATGTATCCCCTAATAATGAATGAAATACAGCTGATGAGAAAATCAAGTAACTGCGTCACCAAGTAACCTCAGCTGGCAAAGAACTGGCCTAGACAACACTAACCTCCAACTCCTCAGATCAGCCTGCCTCTCTGCCTGCCTCTCTGCCTGCCTCTCTGCCTGCCTCTCTGCCTGCCTCTCTGCCTGCCTCTCTGCCTGCCTCTCTGCCTGCCTCTCTGCCTCTGCCTCTGCCTCTGCCTCTGCCTCTGCCTCTGCCTCTCAAGTGCTAAGATTAAAGGCTAGTACCATCACAGCTGAGCTAAAGACCTTCTTAGGGAGAACACACCTTATAGAGTTTCCAATCAAACTTTGAAACTTTTATTCTATCATCCAAAAACAGTGTTACCCATGGAAAGCTCAAAAATGAAAAAAAATAAATGCCAAGGAGAAAGGAGGGGAGGGAAGGGAGGTGGAAGGGAAGAGGAAAGGAGAGAAGACAAAACAAAACAAAACAAAGATGAAAGAAGTAAGTAGGATTCAGTCAGAAAAAAACTGACAAGAGCAAGCGAGAAACAGTCACACTTCCTTTTTAAAGCAAAGGAAAAGTGAGTGTATACACTATGGACTTGGTGTCCCTTCAAAGCAATGGAGTCTTTTTTTAAATAATATTTTTTCTATTTCATTTTTTAATATTTTATTATTGTTTTATGTGTATGCCATCTTTTGTCTTCATGTATGGCCTATATACCAGATTCACCCACTGCTAGTTAAGACCAAAACAGGACATCAGGTTTCCTGGAAGTTACACATGATTGTGAGACCAAACCTAGGTCTTCCAGAAAAGCAGCCAATGCTCTTAACCACTGAGCCATCTCTTCTGCTCTTTCCTATATGTTTTTTAGATAACATTTTGTCCTCATAGGCTACAGATTCATTACAGAGAACTTAGAAAAACACAGAACAAACCTTTCCATCAATGCCCTATGGTTAACATTTTGTTATCTCCCATATGTGACTATGTATTTATTTACGTAATCTATATTTTTAAGCAGAACTAAAGTTATTACATATGTTCTTTGTTGCTGTGTCTCACTTAGAATTACATTATCAGGATTCTGAAATATACTGATCTAGAAAAATGCTAACATTGATACCCTACAGAGCTGTTCACAATAAACATATCCCATTATTTTAAAAAAAAAAAAGTCTCACCTTTTGAATCTTCTCTTGTATATTACTCTTGTCATCATATGGCTCCATTCTAATAAAAAAATTAAATGATTGGTTTATTCATAAAAAATTCACATGGTAATTTTATATCCAAGAAACCAATCAGTCTACAAACTACAAAAAGGCATTTCAGTTAAAAAATAGTAAATCTCCATCTGTCAACTGAGTGTGGTGGTACAAGCCTTTAATCTGAAGCTCAGTAGGCAGACGCAGCCAGATCTCTTATCAGTTCAATGTAGCATGATCTATATCAAGTGCCAAACCAGCCAGGGCTACAAACATAGTCAGATCTCTTTCAAAAACAAAGAACTCAAACAGTGTAATAATAATTTTTAGAACTTTATTAAAAGTAAGGGAAAAAATGTTCTAGTCCTAGCATCAACAAGTAATGACATATCATTCTACTTCTATTTTTAGTAGTCTCATCACTGGTAAAATTCAAAATTTAAACTTTATGTAAGGTCTATTCCAGCTCTAAAAGTCACTTGCCTTTTAATTTGGTTCTGTAGATTCATGCATTCTGATCTTGCATTTCGTACTTGCTTAACAGACAGACTGTAAGAAACGACAGAAAAGAACATTCCTATTACAACTATGCCCCACTTGTTTCTTTTATTTTCTTATCTTTACTGTGTTTTAACAGTAAAAATTCAAGGGACTTGAAGCAAGATGCTTCAGAGGGGTAAAGCACTAGCCTCCAAGCCTGACCACCTGAGTTCAATACCCAGACCATACAGCAGATGAGAAAAAGCTTTCAAAAGCTGTCCTGACTTCCACTGACACAGTATGAAGCACACCCACAATACGTGCTTATTTTTACATGTAAAAGTAAAGATACAACCAAATTCTTGACAGTTTTGTCTGTCCCATTTCATGTTGTGACAACAATATACAGAGAAAAAAAATCAATAATGATACGTTGAGTAGATAAACAGACATAAAGTACTATGAACTGGATCATGCCACACGCTTGTAATAGTTAGGAAGTAGAAGCAAGAGGAACACATGTCCAAGGCTCATATACATGGCAAGGCCCAGGTCAGCCAGGACTTCACAATGAGACCCTCTCAATTAACCAAAAACAGATAGGTAGGTAGGTAGGTAGGTAGGTAAATAGATGGATAAACGGATAGGTAGATAGATGATAGATACACATGTACATATATATACACATACATTCATACATACATACATACACACAGTTGAAGCTGGCTTTGCTACTTTGTGGGTTCCTCGTTTTCCCACGGTTTATCCCTCCAGTTTCACCCCCTATCACTAGAGAGGAGATAAAGAATGAGAGAGTGGAAGGAGAGAATGACAATGACCAACAATCACCAACCCCATCATCTCAGGGGCCCTATTGTCTATATACCCATAATTCCAAACAGCACCCAATCACAGAAACTATCTGTAGCTGGCAAAACCACACTTCTGCTAGAGCACCAGGCAAATCATAGTCAGCTACTGCTGACAGTCCAAAGTAACCTCATATTCTCACACCTGGGATTAAAATGAAAACAAATTCTTATATTCTATTTTTTTTAAGAAACCAAAATTCCAGAATTCTCACTACATGCAGTAGTCTACTATAAAATGACTAAAATATGGAATATTTGTTGGAAGGTATAAAATATCTACTAAAACTATGAACTAAATATTAAATACAAAAGTTACAAAATGAATATCCAAACCAAAAAAAAGTCAAACTACAATCAGGACAATTACAATCCAAAACTACAATTCTAGGGCTAGAGAGATGGCTAAGCACTGAAGAGCACTTGCTGCCCCTCAAGGACTCTGGTTCAATTCCCAGCTCCCATGTGGCTCACAACTGTCTGTAACTCCACTTCCAAGAGAATCAACACTCTCTTCTGGCCTCTGTGGGCATCAGGTTCCTCTGGTGTACAGACATATGTTCAAGCAAAGCACCCATAAAGATAAAATAAAAATAATTTTAAAAATTATATAGTTAAAATGCAGCATTAATAGCCAAGATTTGAAGTAGGCATAGATTATTTCTGGACATATTTATATTGGTGATATTTACTCAAAAAGGAAATAGTTTTCTAACTTTAAAATATTACTTACTGTGCATATTCCTGGTATTTTTGCATAACATAATGTTCTCTTTGCAAAATCTGTAAAAATCTGTTACGTGCTACATGGCTTCTGGCAAGGCACTTGTGCATATCTTGTGGCTTTACATTAAATGTTTCTGCAAAATGTAGAGAATCTACAGAAGATCACAGAAAATGTTACCATGAGCTTGTCTTTCCAGTAAAACATGCAGGAGAAATGAAAATCAAATAAAATATATGCCATTTTTTTCAAGCAACTCTTCACTTTGTTAGTGATGATGAATGACAATGAATTCACACAATCATATCTGAGATCAGGTCTTTATCTACATCTTATTATAAACACAGATCAACAACAATAATAGGATATTCTCTCAGCCTCAGTCCCTATACCACACCTAGAACAACTTATCCACATCCCAGCATGCTACACAGAAACCTCCACAATGTCTAACTAGTTGAAGAAATTTCACTGAATTCAGAAGTCTTCTAAACACTGGAAATCTCAGCTGTATGCTGGGTAAATAAATTAGGGTATTTGTTAGGTATAATAAAAAGCAGTTCTAAAAAGGAAGTTCTGTGAGCTGATACCCAATGATCCAAAACCAGGGCTAAAGTCTCATTTATGAGTTTTCTTCATTTTCTGTTTGGTTTGAGTAGTATTTGAGACAGTTTCACTATGAGTCCAAGCTAGCCTGAAATTTACACTGTAGCCCAGGATGACTTCAAACTAGCAATCTTCCTGACTCAGCCTCCCAAATGTTAGAATTAAAAGTATGCATCACAACAACAGACATGGTCTCCTATGAAGGAGGCCTAAACTCACCGTGCAATAAAGCTGGCTCTCAACTTGAGCAGGCTGCCTCAGCCTTTGGGGCTTAAATTACAGGTGTGTATAACCATTTCTGAATCTACATATCAACTCCAGGCCAGCTAGAGCTACACTCTGGAGGCTGGGGAGACGGCTCAGTAGATAAAGTCCTTATTCATCCACCTCAGCCTCCAGGTGCCAGGATTACAGACAGGCACGGGCCACCATGCTTGCAGCTTCTCTATTTGTGAAGTGTAAAAATGAAACAGAGTGAAGGAATAAAGGCTAAAATACTCAGTTGACCTTCCTATGGAAAATGTATTCCAAACTCTGCACCAGAACATAATAAAGTAACACAAATATTAACAGGCTCATTGTGAGGTTTCCAGTCGTAGATGAGTATAATATTCAGGCAAATGAATGGCTTACCTCATTTTGATCTTGATTTTAAAATTATGAACAATAACAATTTAAGAATAAAAATAAAGTATAAGTAAACTTACTGTTAGATTTTGTTTTAATATATTTGATTGCAACATATCTTGCGAAATGATACATCAGATGAATAAACTTAGGGCCACCGGGAGACATAAGCAATGAGCCAAAAACTTGAGGAAAACTACTCCCACATTCCGCCTAGGAAAGACACGAGATGATTCGATCAACAGTACCTGTCACAGTTTTAATCACTTATTCTTAATTTCATTACTTATTTGTGCAGGTGCTTTGCATGTATGCCTGTGTACAGACAGATGCACACACTCACAGCTATGGCCAGCAGAAGGCATCAGATCCCCTAGAACTAGAGTTTACTGGAACTGGAGTTGTGAGCTGCTGCTATGGTTATCTGGGTACTAGGTATCAAACCTTGGTCCTCTGAAAGAGTAGCCAGAGCTCTAAACCACTGAGCCATCTTTCCAGCCCATCATATGATAATCCTGCAGTAAGTAGAAGCCACATGTCAGATCCTCACTGTAGGACAGTGAACCATCAACCCTTCATAGCCGTGGCTTGGAAAAATCAGATTTCCATAGAGGCATGGATTTCAGCTAGTTACTACCTCCAGTCCACTCCTACCATTTTTCTTTCTTTTTTTTTTTTTTTGGGGGGGGGGGGTTCGAGACAGGGTTTCTCTGTGTAGCTCCGGCTGTCCTGGAACTCACTCTGTAGACCACCAGGCTGGCCTTGAACTCAGAAATTCGCCTGCCTCTGCCTCTGCCTCAGCCTCCCAAGTGCTGGGATTAAAGGTGTGCACCACCACACCCGGCCCATTTTTCAAACCTAAGAAAGTTGGTTAGAGTGTTAGTTATAATCCTAGCACAAGGGAGAGAAATAAAGTCATTAAGGGCTGTGAATGGTGGCACAAGGTTTTAAACTGAGGCAGAGACAGGTAGAAAGATCTCTAGGAGCTGAAGACCAGCCTGATCTACATATCAATCCCAGTCGAGCTAGAGCAATACTTTGGAGGCTGGGGAGACAGCTCAGTAGATAAAGTACTTATCACATAAGCAAGAGGATGAGTTCAAATTCCCAGAATCCAAAGAGAAGCCAGACAGGCATAGCATCTACTAAACCCAGCACTCTGGGAAACAGAAACAATTTTTTTCTGGTGGCAACCTGGCTAGCTAGACAGGCAATAAGCAGGCAGGCTCTAAGTTCAGAAAGAAAACCAGCTTTGGACAGGCATGGTGAACCACACCTTTAATTCAAGCACTTGGGAGCCAAAGGCAGGCAAATCTTGACTCCCAAGGCCAGCCTGGGCTACAGAGCCTGTTGCAGTGCAGCCAGGGCTACACAGAGAAACCTGTCTCAAAAAAACAAAAGAAAAGTATAATCAAGTTAGACATTCAAAATCAACCATAGGCCTAGCTAGACACACTCACACATTTCATTTTTTGAAAAAGAACTAACATAGTTTAGTAGTTAGCTGTTCTTGTTTTGGTTAGTTGATTTTACCAAGGTGGTGGAACACAAGGTTCACACAGTCTAGGTAACTGTCTTACCACTGAATTACATCCTTAGCCTTAAGGAATAGTTTCCTGTGTTGTGTTTATTTTTATCACCCTGGCTGGCCTAGAACGCACTACAAAGACCAGGTTAGCCTTAATCTGAATGGAGCCTCCTACCTCTCTCTCCCTCTCAAGCCCTGGGATTACAGGCATGACTTTAAGTTCTTCAAATCTGCATCTTCTATTTTACAAAGGAAATACTTACAGAAATCTCTTTTAACCATTCACAGCAATGTTTCCGGAATTCCACGTCAAGTTTTTGGTCGAATGGAGGCCAGCAATCTCTTGAAAAGATAAGAACAGCAGACTAATGAACACTTCTGTCTTAGTTTGGATTTTATTGCTATAAAGAGACACCATGACCAAGGCAACTCATATAAAGGAATACTTTATTTTCTTTTATACTAATATTAATAATATACTAATATTTTTATTTTAGTTGGAGCTGGCTTACAGTTTCTAAGGTTTAGTTCATTATCAGGAGGGAAGCATGGCAGTGTGCAGGCAGACATGGGAGCTAGAGGAGCCAAAAGTTCTACATCTTCATCTACAGGCAGAAGACTGTGTATGTGTATGGGTTCACTTGTAGCTTGAGCATTTAACACCTCGAGCTCCACCTTCACAGTGACACACTCCTCTAACAAGGCCACACTTCCTCCAATAAGGCCATACCTACTATAATAGTGACATTCCCTATGGCCAAGCATTGTCACATGAATTCATGGGGGCCATTCCTATTCAAACCACCACACCTCCCAAAATACAAACTTAACACAATTTAAAAAAAAACATCAAATTTGTTCCCCACAGTAGAAATATTAAAGCAAAACAAATTAAACTAGTATTCCTAGACTCAGCTAAAGACATCAGCCTATGAGAAAACAGTTCTTTTTCTTAGGTCAGCATTTATAAGCAGGAGTTCAGTTTATTACAAATAATTATATATTATAGAGATTTGCCAAAAAATAAGGCAATCTTGGTGCAAGCTTTGAATCCTAGCACTGGGGGGAGGCGGAGGCATGTGGAACTCTATGATTTCAAAATCTACATAGACAACCATGCCAGCAAGGGGCAATAGTGAGACCCTAGCTATGGAAAAACCAAAAAAAAAAAAAAAAGGGTGGGGGCACTTTACAATTTCCCTATTACTCCCTCAATAATTTTTTTTCGTACACTATTTACTAAGGTATACTTATTTAAAGAATCAAGCTTTGAGAACAATATGATAGTGCATACTTTTAATCCCTGAAGTAAGGAGGAAGAGTCAGGAGTATCTCTGAGAGCTGCAGGTCAACCAGGGCTACATAGAGTCCCTATCTGTCAAAAAAAGAATCACCTTGTTTGTGCTTTTTAGAATACATAGGGTAGGGCTGGAGAGATGGCTCAGCAGTTAAGAGCACTGACTGCTCTTCCAAAGGTCCTGAATTCAAATCACGGCAACCACATGGTGGCTCACAACCATCCATAACGAAATCTGACTCCCTCTTCTGGAGTGTCTGAAGACAGCTACAGTGTACTTACATATAATAAATAAATAAATCAAAAAATCCATAAAAAAAAAAAAAAAGAAAGAAAGAATACATAGGGTAAATTCAATCCCTAGTAGACAAGGGAAAAAAAATACATTTACAGAAAACAGCACTGGAGGCTAGAATGTAAAGTTATGTTCTGGGTTTAGTGGGTTTAGGAACTATGCTCGCTTCTGTCCTCACATTGTCTAACACAGAACGCCAGGATGTTTTTAATCAGGAAGAAACATCAGAAAAATCTGAACCCCCTTGTGGTGTTCTGAATAACAATGCCCCCACAGGCCCATATTTGAATGTTTAGTCACCCGAGAGTGCAACTCTTTTTAATAGGATTAGAGTTACATACAGATGGTTGTAAAGCCCAAGTCCTCTGCAACAACAGCCAGTGATCTTAATCATAGCCATCTATCTCTCTAGTGCTCCCAAAATAAAAAGCTTTATAGAGGGAAAAAAATAAGTATATATCAATCCATTAATTTTTAGACCTAATTAAGATCATGAAGCTGATGTGGTGGCACATACCTTTAATCCCAGCACTACAGGCAGAGGCAGATGTTAGAGACCAGTCTAATGTATGTACTATACATACTGAGCTCCACACTAGCCAGACATAGTAAAACCCTGTCGTCTCAATCCTCACATCAGAAGAGGACCATAAAGAATAGCAGATCAATTTTAAAGAACAAAATCTACAATATTTATGAAATATACAATTTTTTAAAATTAGCACAGAAGCACACACCCAAACCCTCACTCAGCTATATAAAGCTTAAGCACCTCAATTTCTAAGGGTACACCCACTCTAAACAAGTTAACGGCCAGCTGGCTGTGATATGCACCTTTGATCCCAGCACTCAGAGGCAGGGGCATGTGGATCTCTAAGTTCAAAGCCAGCCTAGTCTACAGAGTGACTTCCAGGACAAACAGCCTGTGCTACACAGAGAAACCCTGTCTTGAGGGGAGGAGGGACAGGGGGGGAGAGAGTCTATTTCAAATCTGAGAATGACTGAAAGAAGAAAATGAAATAAGTTTTTCTTACCTGAAAACTTCTTTGGCAAGAGCCTCATCCAATGTTTTAAACAAAAAATAAGAAACTATGTGAAAGGCATCACGGTTCAGTTTGTCAAACATATTCCTAGTGGTTTAAAATGAAAAAGCAAAGAAAAATGATTAATAAAGCTATTCAGGGGGCTGGTGAGATGGCTCAGCGGGTAAGAGCACCCGACTGCTCTTCCGAAGGTGATAAGTTCAAATCCCAGCAACCACATGGTGGCTCACAACCATCCGTAACGAGATCTGGCGCCCTCTTCTGGAGGGTCTGAAGACAGCTACAGTGTACTTATATATAATAAATAAAATAAATCTTTAAAAAAAAAAAAAGCTATTCAGCCTCAAAAACTGCCTAGATATTGCACTAAAGTGCTACAATATCATAACTACCTACGAGTTCACTCACACTGGTACTTTTCATTCTCAAGAAGTCAAGGCAAATTATTTTTTCTCATTTAGGTACATTTTATACACAACTGAAAAGAATACAAGGAGGGGGGACTTGTTAGTGGGGGAGGGAATGGCAAGAGAGGTAAAGTAAGTAAATAATGAAGGAAAAAAAAGAGACACGCATACAAGCTTTTATTTTTTGGTTGTGAACAGAGATCCAAATAAAAAACTAGCCTTTGCTTTATTGCTATGAACATTAAACAGAAAGGGACAAAAACCTAATTAACTAGCAGAGAATATACCCTCTGATGGCATTTACATAGTAGTAGTGACAAAAGCTAAAATTTTTGGAGAACTTGATATCATGTTGGGTAACTATTTAGACCTTTTACAGACAGCATATTCTTCTTTAAGTACTATACTATTTTCTTAAGATGTATTTTAATAATTTGATTGTCCTCAGCTATACATACAAAGCTTCAATCTAGAAGCTAGAAAAATTGCCTTCTTCCCAAAATATCTCAGGTCAGGTGTATATTCAACAAGTATTGGATGAACACATATACCACCTCCAACTCTCTTTTCCTTCCCACTGCTAATTTGTGGTATGGATAACTATGCAGGTCTCCTTACCCTCTAGTCCACTCCCTAACAAAACTATTGAGACTTTCAAAATGCAGACTTTGAGACAAATACCTTGGACTGAAACAATTTATTAGAACAGAAGTTAACATATGCCCATATAAACTATAAACTCATAGAATTACAAACAAAAAGTTTGCCACAGATCTGAACAGAATATGTTGTTTTTAAGTAAACATATGATATTCACCCTCAAAGTTATAATTAAGTATGATTTGGTAATTGTTTAGTAGTTACTACTATTAGCATATGTAGTGCTTTGGTTAGAAGTCTGTTCTAGGTGGCTCAGCAGGTAAAGTGCTTGCCACTAAGCCTTACTACCTGAGTTCCATCCCTGGGACACCCACATGGTGGCAGAAAAAATTGACTCTCACACACACACACACACACACACACACACACACACAAATATATAGATATAGATATATAGATAGATAAGACGCCTAAGTAAAGGAACTTGCCTCCCAGAAATGCAAGCCTGAAGATCTGAATTCTATTCCCAAACTCGGGTAAATCATCTAACTAAACATTGTCCTTTGACCTCCACACACTTGCTGTGGCTCCCACTTGCACACAGACAATAAATGAAACAAAAACTAAGAAACAGATGAATAACTGGGAGTGGTGGTACATACTTCTACCACACCTGAACTTGGAGGTGGAGGCAGGAGGATGTAGGAGTTTAAGGTCATCCCTAGAGTTTGAGACTGGCCTGGGATATTAAGACCTTTCTCAAAAAAAAAAAAAAAAGGAAGAAAAAGAAGGAGGAGGAAGAGAAAGGAAGAAGAGGAAGAAGGAGGAGGAGAAAGATGAGAAGGAAGATAAGGAGGAAGGAGAGAGGGAGGGAGGAGGGAGGGGGGAGGGGAAGGGAGGGGAGGGGAGGTTAAAAATAAAATGCCTAGGTGCATGACCACAGCCACTAGAACTGAAATTATATTGACAAATATAATTTCCAGGCATAATGGCACACTCCTGCAATCAATCCCAGCACTCCAGAAGCCAAGGCAAGAGGATTATCACAAGCACAAGGCCAGCTGGGTGGAGTAAGATATTTTCTCAAGAAACAAAACAGCTGAGCGTAATGTCGCATGCCTTTAGTCCCAATACATAGGAAAGAGGCAAATCGATCTCTTGTGAGTCTGAGGCCAGCCCAGTCTACATAATGTGTTCCAGGACAGCCAGAGAGCTAAATAGTGAGACCCTGTCTTGAATAAAAGACAAAAACAAAAACAAAAATTGAAGAAAAACAAAAAGAAAACAAATAGATGAGGGCAACAAATGACTCATCTATCCCCAAATTATTCTTGTCCTTGGTGAGGAACAGAACAGAAACTGTCTCCAGCCCTGTTTCTGGAAATGTCAACTCCCTATTCTGGTAGCATAGTTATGTGAGGGTTGAAATGTAACAGCAGCAAAAGTCTCTGAAAATGCATCAACCAAAAGTTAACAGGAAATCAACACTTAAGCAAGAAAGGCAAGCAGGTCTGGAGGCCATGGTATATGATCATCCATCTCAAAGAAAAAAAAGGGGGAGCATCCTTTAGTATGCAAATTTACTTTCATCCCTAATAGTAAAATTACATGTATACCATGGAATTGCTTTAAAATAACATGTATAATCTATTACAAGTGAATGATTGCATACTATCATATACCTATTTAACTGAGGTTGCATAAAAATGTCTAAAGCATCAAAAAACAAAACAAAATTCATTTAACTAGGGATGGTTGGTGGGACATTTTAATCCCCAGCACATAAGAGGCAGGGGCAGGCTGGTACCTGAGTTCAAGGCTATCCTGTCCTACAAAAAGAGCTCCAGTAGGCTTGTCTTGAAAATTAAACAAAACAAAACAAAAAAAATCAAACAAAAGACAAAATTCATTCTGAGACTGGAGAGATGTCTCAGGTTAAGAGCAGTGTCTGCTCCTCCCAGTATCCACAAGGCAGTTCTAAACTGTAACTCCAGTCCCAGATCTGACAACCTCACACAAGACCTACAAGCAAGCAAAACACCAATCCGGAGGAGCAAGGCGATGGAATTAAAATTCCAGCACTCCGGGTGCAGGGGCAGGCAGAGGCCAGCCTAGTCTACTGAGCGAACTCCAGAACACCCATGACTACGCAGAAAGAGAGGTTTGTCTCAAAATAAAAAAAATAGTAATAATAGTGATGATGGTGATATAATAATAATGGAATCATTCTTTTCATTAAATTATGAGGAAAGAGAGCCTGAAACCGGAAGCTCGTGTCTAATGTATACAAATATAAACAAAGTATTTCGTTTTGTGACTACAACCATAACTGAGGTGGCAAACGAAAGGGTATCGGCTTTTGATTTTCATTTCCATACATGACTATGTTTTTGCTAGCTGTAACATGTTTTAGTTCCGATTCAAAGTTTAAACCCCCAATTAACTACTTGTGTTTGCATATATATAGTTCCCCGACGCCTCCCACCAACTACAGACCACAAAGGCAGGGTTAAGCTGGCCCGACGTTGGGCCTCAACGGCAGAGCACGCCTCTAAAGCGTCCCGCACCTGCATCCCTTACACTGGTGACGAACAGTCCCCCGCCACAGGCTAGCAGCCGCTGGGGTTTTGCCGCCAGTGACTGGACCCCAGGGACCGCGCCACCGCCCCGGGTCTCCTTACTCTCCAAGGTGCGCGTGCGGCACCATCTTCCCGCCGAACGAGATGCTGGAGCTCGGATCCAAGCCCAGCGCCTGCAGGTACATCCAGAGATGCTGCTTCTCGAAAGCGGAGTCCCGGGCCGAGCTCATGCTTTCCACAGGCAGGGCGACTGTGACGGAGGAAAGCGAAGGCGCCGAAACCCTGAGGACCCTTGGACCCCTCCTACCGGCATCCCGGGGTGACGACAAGCCCTCTGCGGCGGCCGCCCCCTGCCTCCTCTCCAAGAGCCATCCCACCACAAAAGGCCGAACGCGCCCAGAAAAACAAGACAGCGACGGCAGCACTCCACGCAAACCAAGACTCCCGCGCTCGCGGAAGAATACACTGCGCAGGCGCAGGCGCCACCGGACTTCCGGGACTGGTCTTCCTAAGAGGACTCAATCTCCCACCATGCAATGCGTCCCTGTCTCCCGGCACATGAAGTCCCTGAGAGAAACTATAAGACCCACAAAGCATTGCGTGACCAGCCAATTGTCCCAAGGTCTGGAAACCGGGTGTTTTCTAGAGCCCTCCGGGCCTAAGTTCCGGATTCTTTGCTCAGGTTGTGATTGCTGTTCAGTAAAAGCCTCACTGTGGCCCCTGAACAAATCATCTTTTCCTTTGTTTTAAGACAGGGTCTAAGGACGGTGGTGGCGCACGCCTTTAATTCCAGCTTTTGGGGGGGGAGGGGAGGGCAGAGGCAGGCGGATTTCTGAGTTCGAGCCCAGCCTGGTCTACAAAGTGAGTTCCAGGACAGCCGGAGCTATACTGAGAAACCCTGTCTCGAAAAAACAAAAAAACCAAAAAAAAAAAAAAAAGGCAGGGTCTTGTCCCGTGGAGGCGTCAGTGTACCCCTTTAATCCCTGTACAGGAGAGGCAAAGAACTTTGTAAGCTTGAGAACACTACTGAGTTCCGGGACAGCCAGAGCTACACAAAGAAACCCTGTCTCGGAAAAAAAACAAAGCAAAACCAAAAAGACAGGATCTTGCTATGTAGCTCTAACTGACCTGTGACTGCCTTCCTACTATGGGAATTAATGGTCAAGAGCCACAGGGTCCGCTGGGGTTGTTCATTGATCACCTCATCTAGGGGTGCTTGGCAAAATTTTTATTATCAAATGTTTCTTTGGTCGTGGAGGTTTCGAGTCGAGAAGATTTCTTTTAGTCTCCTCTGGCCTTGAATTCCCTTTCCAAAGGAAGATGACCCTGAATTCCTAATTCTGGAATGCTCTCCATCTTCCAATTGCTGGGATTGGTGGGAGGCACCACCAGCCAGACTTCAACTTGCTGTACTAGAAATCTGTCTCTCACTGGGCAGCACTTGGGAGGAGAAGGCAGGCAGATTTCTGAGTTCCAGGCCAGCCTGGTCTACAAAGTGAGTTCCAGGACAGCCAGAGCTATACACAGAAACCCTGTCTCGAATAACAACAACAAAGTCTGTCTCTCTGCTAAGTGTCAGGAGCCATAATGGGACAAGCATCATCCTGAAGTGGTCTACTTCGGATTATTATATGATCTGCGACAGGTGTGCCCTTATTAAGCAAGGCCGTAAGGAATTCATTTTAGGGAAGATTCCTGCTATTAATATTGCTTTTCCTGTTATTACTAAAAATATATAACAATCACTAAGTAGTAAGTAGTAACCCCTTTAGAGCAGATCTCTGCAGATCCATGAGGATGTACTGTCTTGTAGTGATGTTATATAGACAAATAGATGACCTAAGTCATCTTGATGATCCTATAAGAATTCCTAAAATTATGTCTGTGATTATTAAGCTCTTTTATCATGGGAATCCTATTAGATCCTTTTTGATAGTCAAAACTGCAATGAGAACTCGGCCAATCTCCCAAATGTTACCAGTTCTTAGATGGTAACCAGACTTTCTCCTTTTCAGAGCACATTCCAAGAGATGATAAAACAACTAACCAAAAGTCATAAAAAGGAAACGAACGATTTATTATAGGTGCTAGGACAGAAGGTAAAATACTGATTGGATTTTTCTATACAAAACTTCACTAATAACTTAGTTATGGTTTTAAACCTTCAGTGAACCTGTGGAGCTGAGACAAGTGATGGATGTTTAGCTAGAAAATTATTCCTAATGGATATGAATGTAGACATTCTCTGTTGTAAACTTCTTTTTTTTTTTTTAAGATTTATTTTATTTATTATATGTAAGTACACTGTAGCTGTCTTCAGGCATTCCAGAAGAGGGCACCAGATCTCATTAAGGATGGTTGTGAGCCACCATGTGGTTGCTGGGATTTGAACTTATCACCTTCGGAAGAGCAGTCGGGTGCTTTACCCGCTGAGCCATCTCACCAGCCCCTGTTGTAAACTTCTATTTCAATTTATGATTTGATTTTTTTGTGTGAACTTTGTGATCATGTATTCTGAAAGATGTATAGGTACTGAAGACAAAGGAGAAAGATTTTTTTTAAAGCCTTTCCCCACTTAGACTAGAATTTTTTGCCTTTCCCCACTTAGAGTAGACATTTTTTTTTCCTTTTCCCACTTAGAAGAATTTTTCCCTTTTCCTTTCCCCGCTTAGGATCTTTTCACTTTTCCCCTTAGATGGATTTCATAGGAAACTTTTTACAACTTAGTAATAAATGCTATAATAACTTTTCTAATTGTCTTTTTTTCTTCCTGTGACTTCTGACTAGCGGGCTGGAAGTTAGAGTCCAGCCGTTCCTGCTGAGATAGAACAAAGGCCACATTGCTTAATCCTCTGCTGTTAGCCTACAGGTATTAATCACCTAAACCAGCAGTCTTTTACCGTCAGAAGGACCTTTTAGAAGTTATCGTCAGCATTTCAATACAGTTAGAGAGCTAGAAAGCCCTGAGACCCTCAGACTTTAAAGCCATCACCAGAGTCCTGCTCTGTGACTCCACCACTACCCTCTCCAGGCCAGGAGGCTCCCTACACCTAAGCATACAGCTTCCCCTTCCAGCACTCTGAACTTATGGCTATTCTTTCTCAAACATCCCTTGTATAACAAGTCCTTCGAGGTGGGGAACTATCATGTTTCACATTACCATATCAAGCAGTTATTGCCTCCTGACTTACTAAAAGCACCAGTTCCTGTAAAATTAAGTTCCTGTAGTTTGCAAGGAGGTCATCTGTAAGCTGCCAGGAGAGGAAAGGCAGAACTTCCTAGCAGAGAGAGTTCGTTTCTGGGAGAAGAACCAGACGTGGGGATTCACCAGCATGACATGGGATTGAAGGAGAAAGACAGGAAAAGGGCCATATGGAGGGTCAGAGGCCAGGATTTGGCAGATTATAATAACTGAGAAACTGCCCAGCTATAATATCTAGGCTTTTATAAATAACAAGTCTCCATTTCTTTATTCCATCCACTGGAAGTCCAGAGAAAGGTCCTGTTATGTTCAGTTTGTTTTTTTTTTTTTAAAGATTTATTTTATTTTATTATATGTAAGTACACTGTAGCTGTCCTCAGACACTCCAGAAGAGGGAGCCAGATCTCGTTACGGATGGTTGTGAGCCACCATGTGGTTGCTGGGATTTGAACTTATCACCTTCGGAAGAGCAGTCGGGTGCTCCTACCCGCTGAGCCATCTCACCAGCCCCTATGTTCAGTTTCTTAATCCTTATAGTAAACCCAGCACTGAGGCAAGATAAGATTTTTTTTTTTAATTTTAAGAGGACCTGGGAAGGGGAAAGAACCATACGCTTTGGGATCTAGTTTTGTGTTTCCTGATGACTGAGTCAACAAGTGTCAAGGCAACTGCTAGAACCCAAATTGGCTGCAAAGGAAGTGCTTGTTTTCATGAAGACAACTCAATGAGAGGATTTCGGTGTGTTGAGATACAGTTTCACGATGTATCCCTAGCCTGTGTAGAACTCGCTATGGAAACCAGCCTGGCCTCAAACTCCCAAAGATGTGCCTGCCTCTGCCTCCCGAGTGTACCTGGCTTAAATGAGAATGTTTAAACCACAAGCTACAGTTACTTAAGACTAGCAAGACTGTGGCCTTGAGTTTAAATACATTAGCATTCTTCTGCTGCCCATAAACCTAAACAATGCACTTCCAAAAAAAAAAAGAGAGAGAGAGAGAGAGAGAGAGAGAGAGAGACAATTTCATGTGCAAAAGAAATTTTGTTGATGTTGTTATCTTTCTTGAGACAGAGACTCCTGTAGCATGGGATAGTCTCAAATTCACTATATAGCAGAAGCTGGCCTGGGAATGTGATCCTCCTGCCTCCTACCTCTCAAAACCTTCAGAGTTCTAGGATTAAAGACATGCAACTCCAGGCCCAACTGGAAATTTTTCAAGGTAGGAAAAATAAGTAAAGAAGCTTGTTAGGAGCCGTGGGCTCCCTCCCCAAGCCAAGCTGCTGCGCATCCCAGCGGGAGCGGCTGCCTAGTGACAGCTGTAAACAAACTCAGTGCGTAGGCGTGATTTGACGCAATCACGTAAGTTACCGCCCACCGCGGAAGTCCGCGCGCCCGCGCCGGTTAGTACGCTTACGTCTGTCACCGCCCAATCCCGGGGCGTACCTTGAAGTAAGAGCCACCAACCAATCCAAGTGAACATGCGTCACACTGAGGTGTGCTTGAACGGGGTATATCTAGAAGCGGGCTGCCCCCCTCATGCTCTCTTTCTCCACGTGGATTCAATAAAGGAATACTCGCAGAAGAACTCTGGAGCCCACCTATTCCTCTCCTGCGGGTAGGCGGGGGAAGTGGGAGGATATGTCTTTTATTGTTTTTTACAGAAGCTCTAGTACTTTTTATTTAATTTTTAAACTTCTCTTGATCTTACAACTTTTTTGTAAATTACATCCTCTGAGCACAGGACATAGAAGGCCATGGGGCCACACACGTGACCATTTCCTGCTAGATGTGGTGGTGATGGCTTTAACCCCAGCACTCAGGAGGCAGAGGCAGGAGAATCTCTGAGTTCGAAGCCAGACTGCTCTAAGTAGTGAGTTCCAGGACACCCAGGGCTACACAGGGAAACCCTGTTTCAAAAAACAAAAAGGCAAAACAAAAGAATGTCCTAAGAAACAAAAAGTAACAATGTTTGGTTAAAAAAAAGACTCTCTGGCCGGGCGTGGTGGCGCATGCCTTTAATCCCAGCACTCGGGAGGCAGAGGCAGGCGGATTTCTGAGTTCGAGGCCAGCCTGGCCTACAAAGTGAGTTCCAGGACAGCCAGGGCTATACAGAGAAACCCTGTCTCGAAAAACCAAAAAAAAAAAAAAAAAAGACTCTCTGGTCCAATTTTATACTACCCAATTTCTATATTTTTATTACATATTTGTTTGTGTGTGTGTGTGTGTGTGTGTGTGTGTGTGTGTGTGTNTGTCACAGGCCTACAGACCAATATTATTGTAAAGGCATTTCAGCAATTAAACATTAAAGAATTGTATAAAATGACACAGTATGCAGAACAAGGTCTCTTACAAAAGTTCATGTCATTTACAATTAAGATCAAGCAGCCAAAAAGGAGTAAATTAATGTTCACCAAAGCTACAGGAATAAAACAAAGGCAAATATTTTTTTTAAAATCCACACACATATTATGTTTTCAATAAAATATTTTAGCCGGGCGTGGTGGTGCATGCCTTTAATCCCAGCAGGGAGGCTGAGGCAGGTGGATTTCTGAGTTCAAGGCCAGCCTGGTCTACAAAGTGAGTTCCAGGACACCCAGGGCTATACGGAGAAACCCTGTCTCGAAAAACCAAAAAAAAATTTTATTCTGGCCGGGCAGTGCTCCAAGAATGATACATGGAATCACCCAAACTTCAAACTTCTTCAGTGATAATAGATACAAATGAATTAAATATTAAAGAAAAAAACTAGCCAGGCAGTGGTGGTGCATGTCTTTAATCCCAGCATTTGGGAGGCAGAGGCAGGCAGATTTCGGAGTTCAAGGCCAGCCTGGTCTACAGAGTGAGTTCCAGGACAGCCTGGGCTACAAAAAGCAACCATGTCTGAAAAACACACACACACACACACACACACAAAAAAAAATTATTCTGATGATTCTGAGACAGGATTTTGCTAAGTATCTCTCTCTGTTATGATTCAATGTAACTCAAGCTGGCTTGCTTTTCGATTTTTCAGATCTTGTCTGCCTCTGAACTTGCTATGTAACTGAGGCTGATCTTGAACTCCTGATCTTCTAGTCCCACTTCCTAAATGCTGAGATTACAGATGGGAGCCACGTACATACCTCATTTAAACCATGATTTTGATACGTAACTCAGCAACATTAAATATGTTTACAATGTAGTCCAACTATCACCATCATTCTCTACAGAGACTTTTTATCATTCATGTAAAATATCTTGTCTATTTATGCTATAGAGTAAAAAAAACATTAGCTTCTTAATCCATTTCTTCATTTCTGTCATTTTTGAGAGTTTTTATTGCTGTTGTTAGTTGACTTGGTTATTAGGACAAAATCTTTCCCCTAATATTTTCTTTTTTGGTTGGAGCCATCCAGTCTACACTACTGTATTTCACATTTCCTTTTTTTAACCTCCCTGTGTGCTGGAGGTGGAACCCAGGGCCTTTGAGCTTGCTAAGCACAAACCTTATCAATGAGCTACACCCCTGGCCCCTTGAGATGACTATTTTAAAGTTTTGTTTGAGGCAGGTTCTCTCTATGTAGCCCATTCTGGCTTTGAGTTTACCGTTGTCTTGGCCTCTGCCTCCTGAGTGTTGTATATCAAAATTAGAAAAGAAATTGCTATTTCAATTCCTATACAAGTCCTACAAAAATAAAACATTATTATTTAAAAAGAATAATACCTCAAAATGCTCTCTCTCTCTCTCTCTCTCTCTCTCTCTCTCTCTCTCTCTCTTTCGCCTTTGAGAGTATCCCACTGTGTAGTAGCCTGCCTTACAGAGATCTGTCTGCTTCTGCATCCAGAGTGCTGGGATGAAAGAAGGGCACCTGGCCCAACAAGAAGTATTTTATAGAGTCTGCTCTAGCAGTGAACTCGTAAAGGGAGGTCTCAGTGTGATATGGCAGACCCTGTCTATCTTCTCAGCACTGCAAGGGTGGAGGCATGAGGAGCTGCTTTGGATCTGAAGTTCACTTACTAACTGCCTGTTCTTTTGACCTCAGTCATCACCAGGAAGAGAGTGTTTTGGTTTTTTTTTTTAAGATTTATTTATTGTATGTAAGTACACTGTAGCTATCTTCTTACACTTCAGAAGAGGAAGTCAGACCCCATTACAGATGGTTGTGAGCCACCATGTGGTTGCTGGGAATTGAACTCAGGACCTCTGGAAGAGGACTTAGTGCCCTTAACTACTGAGCCATCTCTCCAGCCCGACAATCTTCTTCTAAGGGCATAAAAGTTTCTGTTCTTTATTTTGACACAAGGGCAGAGTTTATACCTTATCCTATCAGGAACTCAAACATATATATGTGTGTGCATGTATGTGGATGGATGGATGGATGGATGGATAGATAGATAGATAGATAGATAGATAGATAGATAGATAGATAGATAAAAATCTGCTTTTGTATTCACATTGTTTCTACCCAGTAAGTGTATAGGTATTTACAATATGGGCAGCGTTTCTCTGTGTAACCCTGGCTGTCCTGGAATTCACTATGCAAACCAACCAGGATGGCCTCTAACTCAGAGATCCACTTGCCTCTTCAGGTGAAAAGAAAAGGAAAGGAAAGGAAAGACAAGACAATAAGAAGCATGCCTATGTAAGTTCTCTAACAACGACACAGGCAGACAAACACACGACCAGTGTTCACAGGGCGTAAGCAGGGGATTCATCTAAAATTGAATTGCATTGTTGCCTGGCTTTATTGTTGTTTTGTGTATCCTTGGCTGTCCTAGAATTCACTCTGTAGAGATCTGCCTGCCTCTGCTTCTCAAGTGCAGGAACTAAAGGCAGAAGAAGCCACCATACCCACCTCTAGTCTGTATTCTGTTGCTCAGGAAGAAATCAAACCTGTCTCCTCTTCATAATCAATTTAATTAACCCTGAAACTAACCGGGCATGGTGGCACACGCCTTTAATCCCAGCACTCAGGAGGCAGAGGCAGGAGGATCTCTGAGTTCGAGGCCAGCCTGGTCTACAGAGTGAGTTCCAGGACAGCCAAGGCTACACCGAGAAACCCTGTCTTAAAAAAACAAAAAACAAAAACAAAAAACCCTGAAACTCTCATAATGGAGAAACACAGGAGGAGACTTTCAGATTTGAGTAGCCAGCATTGTGACACATGTCTATAATCTCAGTCCTCAGGAGACTGAAGGCAGCCAGAGCTATGTAGCAAGACCAGTCTCCACAAGAAAAAGCATATATGTACTTATTGCATGTGAATGCTCCAAGCAGGTGTAGTACCAAGAGTCCCTGTACTCTGAAGGCTAGTCAGGAGGATTGCTTGAGTCCAGGAGTTAGGCCATCTTGGGTGACACAGTAAGTCCCCATCTCAAAAGCAAAAAACAAGGGGCCAGTGAGATGGCTCAGAGAGTACAGGCACTTGCTGCCAAGCCTGATGAACTGAGTTTGAGGGGGGGAACCACATGTTTAGGAGAAAATGGATTCCCACAAATTATCCTCTGCTCCACACCCATAATGGTACTGAAAGGACCCCCGTAGGGAGACCTCCACTCAAGTCACAGGATATTGGTGAACCCCCCAAGAACTCACAGAAGACCAGGCTTGATGCAAATTACATGAGGCTTTATTCAGGGAAAGCCAGAGCTCTGGGGACAACTCATATCCTGGAAGTGGATAGAGGAGTCGACCCTGAGGGAAAAGAGGACCCAGTTTTTATGTTCCCTCAAGGGGGAGAGAAGGAGGAGGGAGGAGGGGATTTTTCTGATCTGACAATATCCATTCTTTCTACAGAAGAAATGGGTACACGGAAGATTTTCATGCTCGGGTGCACAGGTGCAAAGTGAAATCTACCACAAACACTTGGCAGTGAGCTGTATCTCAATCCATCAACCAAACCTCAAACACTTGGCAGTGAGCTATATCATTTGGCAAATACATGCATTCAAAGAACAGTAGGGGCAAGCACACAGATTCAAGAAATGTTCAGACTATTATGTTCAGCTATGTAAAGGCTTTCTGCTAATAGTGAAATCTCTTTTCCCAGTTTTAGGGTCTTTGTGACCTGTTACATTTTTCTCAGGGTCTTTCACTGGCACCTCCAAAATGCTAGATTTCAGGAGTGTTTATACCGAGCTTCTGAGGTGTTAGGGATTGAACCCAGGGTTTAATGCATGCCAGGAAAGCACTCTACCTACTGAACTACAGCCCTAGAGTTCATTCACATTTTTGGAAGTTTGATAAGGCTTTAGTAGCTTTGTGATAAGGAGTCTCATGTATCCTAAAGGACAAGTCCACCTTAAAGGGACTAGAAGCCTGGCGACCATAGGCAGGTTTCTTAGACTTGTTTCTGTTTTTTTATGGGCACCAACCTCACCAATGACTGCAGTTGTTTTCTCACTCAGAAAGTGCACAGCCAGTTATCCAGGCAAAGTGCACTGAGCAATCTCACTTGTGACTTACTTTTTAACTGGGCTCTTGCTCCCCACCCCCTAAATCTGCTGTCTTTCAGGAAAGTGATTCCAACCACCCAGTTGCATCATTTCCTGTTCATGATTCCTTTTCAGCAAAGCAGCCAGCTGTGAACAGACATTTCTACTGGCTCTAAAACCCCTGGAGACAGAGGTGAATGGAGAGAAGGCCCCCGCTAATGAGAGTACTGGCTCCCCTTGATGGGACCCCGGGTTGACTCCCTGCACCCACATGTTGGCTCATAATTATAAATCCAGTTCCAGGGGACCCAATGTCCTCTTCTGATCTTTACAGGTATCAGACATGCACATAATGAAATACTGTTTTCTGGCTGTTTTAGATAGTGTCCTGTTTTTATATTAGTTTTACTTTTAAAATTTATCCTTAATCAACATCCTTAATCATCAGGGAAATGCAGATCAAAACAACCCTGAGATTCCACCTCACACCAGTAAGAATGGCTAAGATCAAAAATTCAGGTGACAACAGATGCTGGCGTGGATGTGGAGAAAGGGGAACACTCCTCCATTGTTGGTGGGAATGCAAGCTGGTTCAACCACCTCTGGAAATCAGTCTGGCAGTTCCTCAGAAAACTGGACATAGTACTACCGGAAGATCCTGCAATACCTCTACTAGGCATATATCCAGAAGATATTCCATCTGGTAACAAGGACACATGTTCCACTATGTTCATAGCAGCCTTATTCATAATAGCCAGAAACTGGAAAGAACCCAGATGTCCCTCAACAGAGGAATGGATACAAAAAATTTGGTATATCTACACAATGGAGTACTACTCAGCTATTAAAAACAATAAATATATGAAATTCCTAGNTAACCATGAACTAACTAGTACCCCCTGAGCTCATGTCTCTAGCTGCATATATAGAAGAGGATGGCCTAGTTGGCCATCAGTGGGAAGAGAGGCCCCTTGGTCATGCAGACTTTATATGCCCCAGTACAGGGGAATGCCAGGGCCAAGATGTGGGAGCGGGTGGGTAGGGGAGCAGGGCCGGGAGGGGGGAGGGTATAGGAAACTTTCTGGATAACACTTGAAATGTAAATGAAGAAAATATCTAATAAAAGTTGAAAAAAAAGAAAATATCTAATAAAAAATTCGAAAAAAATTATATATATATGTATATATATATGTATATGTATATATATATATATATATATATATATATATATATGTATATATATATATATACATATATATATATTTGTGAATGGGTATTCTGTCTCCATGTGTGTCTTACACCATGTATGTTGGATCCCCTTAGGCCTGAAGTTACAGTAGTGGGCTGCCATGTGTGTGCTGGCAATTAAAGCCAACTAGTGTTCTTAACCCTTGAGCCATCACCCCTGTCGCCGTTTTTTATTGTGTTTTTGACACAGGGTCTCTTTATAGCCCTGAATGACTTAGAATTCAATATGTAGACCAGAGATCCACCTGCCTCTGCCTTCTGAGTGCTTAAGGGATTATAAGTGTGTGCCACCATCCCTGGCCTCTATGTATCCGTGTGTGTGTGTGTGTGTGTGTGTGTGTGTGTGTGTGTGTGTGTGTGTGCCCAATCGTGCATAAGCAACTCAGAGAAGCATTCAGAGTCAGCTCTCTCCCTTCATCATGTGGGTAGGTCTTGAACTCAAGTCATCAGGCTTGGCAGCAAGCACCCTTATCTGCTGAGCCCTATTGCTGAGCCCTTTATTCCTTCTATTGGGGGCTCTACTGTTTCCCAGGGTGGTCTCTAATTTCTGGGTTCAAGCGATCTTCTCCTGTCACCCTCTGAATAGCAATAACAATGTTTTCTGCCTTATATTAGCTTTGAAATTGTTTGAAATCTTCAATTGGACTGTGTCTTCTCATGCTACTACCCTGCTGAACTCCCCAGTAGGTCAACTGGAATCCAAGTGTGTGCTTAATAATGTCATGCAGAGCAAGCAGGTCGATAAAAGCAACACACAAAGCAAATGTAACAGCATAAAAGTGCTCTGCCCTGTTATGAATTTTATTGGGTCGAAAGGTTGTATTTCTTCACAGGGAAGGAAAAACCTCAACTCAAGCACATGCTTTGAGAGAAACGGAGATGAAGACTGCTAAGACCACACAGGAGCAGAGGCCACATGAATAAATCTTTATTCAGTCCAGACAAATGGTTACAGAAATAATAATAACAGAAAGGCCACAGACAAGAATGTAAGTGCACCTGATCTTTTAGGTTCTTCGAGGTCCTTACAAGACTAACACATGCCACTCACCAGCCGGGTAAAAGAACTCCTGTGCCAGGGCCAGCTGGGGCAAGGCCATAAGTGATCTGTGAATGATAATGAGGACCTTTGTTCTAAGAAGCTGCTTTTCTATTCTAAAGCCATCTATCAGGTTAATTTCAATATAGCAAAAAGGTGTCACCTGGCCAGCAACATCATGCACGGGTGACAAGGAGAGGTTTACTGAACTTTGACCTCAGACTGTTGGACCTTCAGGTTGGTGTTGTCCTCCTCAGTAGACTGAGGATAAAAGGGACCTACCAGCCAGTTGAGAGGCGTGTTGTTAACAAAGTAATCCATAACTTCATATAAGGATTCCTTCATTTTCTGTGGCTGAGTAATAGTCTCCTGACCTGTGTGGCCTCTTTAACCCTGCTGAGAACCTGGTGAGCGGCCCTTAAGCAAAGCTTGGTGGCCAGGGACTCCAGACGTTCACAGTATCTCAGCTTCTGAGCCTTATCAGCTCCAACTGCCTTTTTTGCTTCCATCTCTGACAATAGAGGAAAAAGAGAAAATAAGCAGAGGTGATCATTTGTTTAGGATTCCACAGTTGGAATCCCAAGAAAGATGTCTTCATGTCCTAAGACTGTTCACACCCACTGTTGCATTGATCACCCTGAAGCAGGTGCGCACACACACACACACACACACACACACACACACACACACACACTTTACATGTGCTTCTTCCCACCTGCATACACTTCTTAGCAACACGGACCCTGGCACATAGGACAACCAGTAATGGTAATTAAGTACCACTATGGCTGGTCTCAAGCTTGCTATACAATCAAAAATGGTTTGAAGCATTTAAAACTATTTTTTAAGAAGTACTTATTAGGTATAAAGGGTTCTTCCTGCATGTGTGCCTGCAGGCCAGAAGAGGACACAGATCTCATTATAGATGGTTGTGAGCCACTATGTGGTTGCTGGGAATTGAACTCAGGACCTCTGGAAAAACCTCTGAGCCATCTCTCCATCCCTTAGAACTATGTTTAAAGATTTATATATTTTTATTCTGTCTGTATGACTGTTTTTTTTTAAGCATGTACATCTGTGCATCACATGCACATGTAGTGGAACTATTGTTCCAGACCATAACTGAGTACCCTTGTGTTTCCTGAGAATGGAACCCAAGTTCTTCCACTGAGCCATCTCTCTAGTCCCTTGCTTTAAATCCTCAATTCTCCACCTGGTCTGCTCCTCTAGTGCTGGGATTACAGGCATAAGCCTCAATACCCTGCTTTTAAATAATAAATAAATAAATAAATAAATAAATAGATAGATAGATAGATAAATAGATAAATAGAAAGATGTGTTCACTTTGGAACCTTGAATGGTCCAGAACTTACTATGTACACATCTGTAATACCAGAACTTAGGAGAGGGAGATGAGGAATTCAAAGCTAGCATCATGTACCTAGTGAGTCTGAGGCCAACTTAAGCTATATAACACTGTCTCCGTAATAAATAAATAAATAAATAAATAAATAAATAAAGGAGAAAGTGTATGATACTGGGGAGGTAGAAACACAAGAAGCAAAGTTATCCTCAGCGACATAGTGAGTTGAAGACTACCCTGAGTTACATAAGATCCTTAAAAAAAATTAAAAGCCCAACAATATGGCTAAGTGGGCAGAGGAACCTGCCACTAAGCCTGATGACCTGAGTTTGATCCCCCCAGCATCCCAGCACCCACACTGAGATGGTTTGAGTGAGAATGGCCCTCAGGGGCTTTTGGTTGAATATTTGGACCCCAGTTGCTGGAACTGTATGGGAAAAATTAGGAGGTGTGGCCATGATGGATCAGGTATGACAAGGGGCAAGGCATTGGCAGTTCAATTTTGGGTGGCATTCCCAGTGTGCTCTCTCTATCTCTAGCTTGCGGAGAGCTCTCAGCTGTTCCTGCTGACATGCTTTTACTCCATAAGTCCAACAAGAGGTTTTCTTTTTAAGTGACCTTGGTCATGGTGTTTTGTCACAACAATAGGACAGTGACTGAGACACACATGAAGGACAGAACCAGCTCCTGCACCTCTTCCTTTGACTCCCCCATGCACAGCATGGCATGCATGCACACCACACACAAATAAAATACAATTTGATTGATTGATTGATTGATTGACTGATTGAAGGTTAATGGTAGCTTTTGGTTGGGCATGGTAGTATATACACTTATCCCTGTTCTCAAGAGAAAGAAGCAAATGGATTCCTGTGAGTTTCAGACTAACCTAGTCTACTTTTCAAGTAACAGGCCAGCCAAAGATATATAGTTAGACCTGTCTCTAAATAAATGAATAAACTTTTTTTAAAGGATTCAAAGTTAAGCATAAAGGCACCATTACCCAGCTCCTCCTGAGTGAGAGGGAAGTACTGGTCTACCAGCAGCTCCAACTTGGTGATTGCATTATCTACTCCACTGTTCACGAACTGCACCATCCCCAAAACTGTATTTTTGCTGCCGTTGACAACAGACTTGGTCCTTTTCACGCTGCCAGTAACTGCTCTTTTGGTCTTATCCACCACCCTGGAGACTGTGCTGGTTACAGAATCCTTGGCTTCAGCCATGGTAGTTGTCACTAAATCCTTTGCCCCAGTTACAGCATCTCTGACATTGGCAACAATCTGTAAGCAAAGAAACAGACAAGCCGGCTTATGAGAAATGTGGGCAAATGCACACTCATGGTTTTGCAAAGACTGCATACCTAAATGTTCAACATGGACTGAGCATGCTCTTTTGCTCTCAGTCTTGGGTATACATAGCATTAAGACTTAATGAGGCTGAATGTCTCCATCAGGTCATTCTGTCCTACCAGCCACTCCCTATAGACTGTTAGATGTATAAATGAAATAAACAAGCATGAGATCAATCAATTTGTTGAGACAAGTTGTTTTGGTTTTGTTGTTTTTATTTGAAACAGGATCTCAGGACATGCTGCCCTGGCTGACCTGGAACTCACCTGCCTAAGGCTGGGATTAAAGGCAGGTGCAACCATGACTTGTCTATTAATAATTTATATTAGAAGCCTGGGAGGCCAGCCTGGTCTACAGCCAAGACTATCCGGAGAAACC